>JAJPGS010000509.1:0-113051 GCA_028654335.1 Alnus rubra | reverse complement strand
GTGAATTGAAATGAAGATAAATGAAAGACACTAACTTGAAGTGGGTTTTGAGAGATTCTGGTGTCTTGGAGTAGGTTTTGATAAATTCTGGTACATAGTACGACGTTTTTCAAGTGGAGGAGGCTGTTTCACAGTGGGCATTGGTTTCCTATGAACTTGATGATGATGAAGCTTTTTCTCTTCATTGACAGTCTTCTTCTCATCATTGACAATCTTCTTCTCTTCACCGACAATTTTCTTCTCAATCTTTTTCTCTTCATTGACAGTCTTCTTCTCATCATTGACAATCTTCTCTTCACTGACAATTTTCTTCTCTTCATTGACAATCTTCTCCTGTTCATTGACAATTTTCTTGGGTTCTGGGACATTGATTTTCTTAACATCAATCTCAATCTCTGTCTCCTCCTCATCCCCCTCTCTTCATCTCCTTCATCCTCTCCATCAACAACATCAACCATCATCCTCCTCGCCATTGTTCACATCCAATTTTGGAGCACAATTCACCACAATACTCGATCTGTTATAACCTTTTCTTGGCAAACTCCAAACTCCTTGCAAGTTTCATCAGATCCTCAACTGGGTTTTTCTCAGTTACTCCAACAGACCATTACCAATTCCCTCCACTGATTCATCCACAGTCAGACTCAATCCGACTTGGCCTTCCTCAGCTGAACTGAACTGGTCTGAGAATTACCTCCATTGCCGCTTCCTTCAACACCTTGACCGAGTCAGATTTCACCTTCCTCAACTGCGCAGAATTCCTCTCAATTCCTTCACCAGATCTCGGCTTCCTCGTCTGAATTGGGCTCCTCTCGAATTTCTCAGCAGAAACACCACCTCCTTGCTTCCCTCAGATTCAACTTCCTGGGCTGAACTGGGCTCTTCTTGATTCCGTCAGCAGAAACGCTCAGCTCCTTGCACTGTTCCTCAGAATTCTTCAACGGCTCAGGCTTTCGTTTGGATATCTGAAATGGGGCTTCTCAAAACCCTCAAAGATCTCAGATTTCCATGTCTTCCTCTTCCCACTGGCCGCCACAGCACCAGTTTGGCCTTTCTTCACCCTTGAGCTTGCAGGAGTACTCCCGCCACCGCCACCGCCACCGCCATTTGCAGAAGCCCCTCCAGTACTCTCTAATTGAGAGCTTCCTCTTCTTCTTCTTCGCCATTGAGACCTTAATCCACCTTTCACTTCATCAATCTTCATCCTACTCTCCACACTGACCCTGCCACTACACCGCTTCTCCTTCTACCTCATCCATATTATCTCCCACTCGCTTAATTTGTAGGACTCCCCCACTACCTCTTGCGTAATGATTACTACACTGGTGGGACGGAGCTTCTGTGGAAATCTAACTCGTATATGGAAATATCAAATATGAATTACGGTACCACTTCTAACATGGAAGCCATGTACACGGTAATTGCGGTAACCTCAATTTCAGTGAATATACAACTTCCAACACTAGCGCTTCACTGTCGATGATTGCGTCATGAGGTTCTTCTACGGTTATTTATTTATTTTATAATTTAATTCTTATTGTGAATATAATAATTGTTTTATGATTATTTAGTTGTACTTTCTAGGTTTACTCTTCTAATATTGCATCAACAATTAAATAATTAAATTTATTTATAATTTTGTTGTTTAATTTTTTTTTTGTCATTAAGATATTATTACGTGAATTTATTTTTTTATATATATATATATATATCAAGTCGTATTTAATTTATAAAAATGTTTAATTGTGATTTGAGTGATTTTATTATCACGTCTTGAATGGTTGTTTTCACACTATCTTTGTCAATAAGATAGAATTATCTGTGAAAATGAAATGATATAAGAAATTGTTTAAAAGAAATCAATCGTCATTTAGAAATGGTTCTCTACTTGTCTTATATATTTTTGTACTATATATATATTTACTACTAATGAACACCGAATCACTATTTTATAATAATGTTAAATTCTACGTTTTCATCTATAGACGGAACTAGAAGTTTTAATAGGCAGGGGCCGGAGGGCGGAGGCCAAAATAATTTGTTGGTAGGGGTGGCTAATTTTTTTTGTTTTACCTAAATTTTTGTTTGATGTCAAAATAATTTGTTGGTAAGAGTCAGTAGACTAAATTTTTATTTTATTTTACCTAAATTTTTTGCCTGATGTCAAAATAATTTGTTGGTAGAGGCCAGTAGACTAAATTTTTATTTTTACTTTATAATTTTTTTTACCTATTTTTTTTTTCTTTTTGGAATTTGGGGGCCATGGCCTATATCACCCTCATAAATTCGTCCATGCTTCTATCTTGCCCTTATTTCATTAAGTTGATATGATAGTGCTCATCAATCCTTGTGAAAAAAAAAAAAAATTATGAAGCTTATGGTAAAAAATTATGGTGTCTTGATTATTCATGGTTTTCCTCCCTAAATGTTATGTTTCAAAAAATTTTGGCTTAAAAAAAGAAAATGGTTATTCATGGGTACAGGGAAATAATTGAAAAAAGAAAAGACAAATCTAATCAAGACAGGAAGGGGTATTTTAGGCTCTTTTTTTTTTTTTTTTTTTAGATAAATAAATTTTTAACCCCAGAGAAGGAAGGGGCAATATAATAAAGGAAGGATTTGGAATATAAAAATAATATAAAAAAGTACACATAATCCGCAAGAGAAATGCTAGACATCCAACATTTTTTTTTTTTCAGAATTTGGTTCCAAACTGATGTGTCACAATCCTATGAGATTGTGGCACACTTCCCAAAATGATAGATCTCATGGGATTGTGACACATCAGTTTGGAACTAAATTCAGGAAACAAGTGTTTGAATGTCTAGCATTCCTCATTCCGCAAACTACCATCTCATTGTCAATGTATCTCCCAAATTATCAATTGTGTCAATGTCCCAACTTAAACTACCAAAAAATGTTAATGTCCCCCTAATAATAAAAATACCCTTCATAAAATTATTAAAATAAAATAAAAAATAAAAAATTATTAAAAAAATTAAAAAAATTTATACCAAAAAATAAAAATTGTTTTTCTTTTTTCTTTGTTTATTTTTTTTTAAAAATAATTTTCAGTTATTTTCCCTTTTTTTTTAAAAAAAAAGTTCTTTTTCTTTTTTTTTAATTTAATAAAAAACTGGTTTTTTTTTTCTTTTTCGTTTTTTTTAAATTGTTTTTATAATTTTCAATTATTTTTTCGTTTGCTTTTTTTTTTTTTTTTTAAAGTTATTTTTTTTAATTTATTTAATTGTTTTTAAAAATATATTTTTTTAGTTTTTTTTTCATTTTTTCATTTTTTAGTTTTAGTTTTATTTTAAATTTATAAAGAACATTTTTGTCTTATAAAAAAAAATTAGGGTCATTTTTGTCTTTTGGTTGGTATTAGGGGGACATTGACATTTTTTGATAGTTTAAAGGAAGATATTAACATAATTAATAGTTTGAAGAATACATTAATAATTAAGTAGTAGTTTGAGAAGAATATGTATAATTTTTTCAAAACAATAAAAAAATTGAACATTTATGCCCAACGTTTCTTTTACATCGTACAATTAATTCCAACGGTTAGCTCCACTCATGAAAGGGAGACCCGATCCATATGCCCACAACATATCATTTCCTTTATTCAATTTGACACGTTGGATGAGAAAATTGAGGGTAACTATTGGACTTATGGGCCTACCAACTTATATAATCGTATACCAACTTACTTACCCGAGCTCACCAAATCACTGGCACACGGAATTTTCTCTCACACCACTCTCATACCAACTGGACAATTTTTATAGAAAAGTGTTAGTTGCACAATAATTTTAACATGTCTAACATTTTTATTTTTTATTTTTTAAAAATACTCGATACATCAGTTTTGTTATGCAATTATTGTGTAAGAGTTATACAAATAACATATATCATTTTTATAACCACTTCGTGAGCCTCTAATTTCAAGCATGGGACACAATGAAAAGTAGAGGAAAGAAAAGTAGAATAAGTCATTCCGAAGACCATCATCGTGGAGTAACCGACGGTAAATAATTGAGTGCAGATCATTATAAAAGACAACTCAAAATCAAGTAAAATGAACTTTTTGGTCTCCACCCAAAACTCTACTACATTTCTATTTTGAACCATTTTTGTTTTTAGATACATACTGGTTTAAGCATGGGAGTCATCTTCGATTTGCTAGCACAAGTACTTCTAAATGATATTCCGATACAAAAGAAACAATTCTAACAAAGTTAAACGAGTAATGCTACTCTCCACACAAAATTTTCATATCGAGGGATGTAGTGTGTTTTAAGTAACTTTTCATGTTAATCATTTAAAATAACAAGAAATATTAGCTACTTAAAATATATTACATCAATCCGTATAAAATTAGTGTAAAAATATAGTGGGAAGAGATAGAAGTTAAACATAGAATGTGTTACTATATTGTGGTAGCCACGTTTGCTCTCATTTTTGGGTATACCAGTAGGCATGCTTACCCGTGCAGTAGAAGAGTGTGTGCCCGAAAAGATATGATATGTTTATAACTCCTATATAATTTTTTGTACAATTTCTTACGTATAAGTCTTAAATATCTAATAATTAATTTTAAAAAGAAATATTAAACTTTGTATAAAAATTGTATAGAAGTTATAAACTTATTATAACTCGAGCCGAAAACAATGTAGAATGTCTTGTGTGTCGTAAATTTCACGTGGCTTCAAAAGGGTACAAAACGTCGGTCCGAAATCACACAGAAAAGAGTTTTATGATTCTGTGTCCCTTTCAATCCCAATAGAGTATGCAAATCCCAAGAAGCTTTTTGTGTCCATTAATTTCTTCCTCATCAAAGTCCACGATTATGCTCACTCTACCCAAAATAAAAATAAATAAACAAAGACGAACTCTCCCCACAAAAGAAAAGAAAAAAATTTGGAAATAGCTTCATTTTAATATGATCGAAGTATTGTGTTTGTCATGTGACCTACAACCCTAATGTTTGAGGAAAAACATTTTACTATGATTTTTTTACAAACTGACGTGATAAATATAATGTAAACTGCAACATTAATTTATAAGAAACTTATAATAAAATTTATAGTATTATGACCAACACTATAAAAATTAGGATTTAGAACCTACTTGAGTAAATGTAGATTTTATTTGTTAGCAGATCACATTTCTATGTTTTGTAATTGAACTAGAAGCCATATTTTTTTTTTATTCTTTTGATATGGTATTGTTAATCGGTTCTTGATTTATTTTTTATTTTTAACAAGTAACTGATTTAAGGACTCATTAATATTGTCACATTCAGGGACGGAGGGAGGGGGGGGGGCTGGCAGGGGCCATGGCCCCCCCCCAAATTTCCTAAAAAAAAAAAATTAAAGGTGAGAAAAAAAAATCTAAAAATTAAAAAATTTAAGGTAAAAAAGAAAATTTAGCTTACTTGGCCCCTACCCAAAATTTTTTTTCGGCCCTTGGCCCCTGCCCATAAGAACTTCTGGCTCCGTCCCTGGTCACATTAATTAGTAAAGTAATATAATAGTAATGAAATAAAATTGTAGATTTTAGCATTGCTCTTTGTAATTATACAAACACAAAAGCCATCCATATATGGGCGTAGTATTGATTGGTATATTATCCTTGTGTGATCTATGTGAAATCCTACTTAACATATAATAAACAGTAAAAACATGTAAAAGTCAAATCATGTGGAATGTGCATTCCTATTCTTTTGATGATGGTGTTAAATAATTCTTTTACTTAAATCATCATTTCAATACTCCTGTTTTCTATGCTCTCGAGTCTAAAAAATAAGCTTTACAACATTTTTAATGGGTGGTTAACCACTCTCTTAAAAGTAGTTCACCACCTTAACTTTATTTTGAGGGATGATGTGACTACCTTTAGAACCATTTGGGACGGTCACAATCATCCGCAACATGTAATCTAATCCGATGGTGCACGAGTACTAGATTTTCCCGTTAAGTTTCACCGACCAGTAGATGTGAGGTAAATTTTTTTTTTTTTGACGTGACATTAAAGAATAAAAAGTGAAATAAGAGTAAGATATGTTCATTAGTGATGTTGTTATACAATTTGTATCATAAACACATTCTCTCTCTCTCTCTCTCTATATATATATATATATATATATATATATATATATATATATATATATTTTTTTTTTTTTTTTTGTCCCCAAGTATCAAATGGAATTACTTTGTTTATCAAAGGACAAAGGAAAGCGAAAATCTAATACGGTAGGAAAAAAGTGAGAGGACATGTGTGTCGGTGGCCTGGAACTTTAGTTTTGTCGCCATATATGTTCAGGCTCCCTATGATTTGGCCACATGCTCACCCAAAAAAGTTGTTTGTCCTGTGGATTCCATCAGTCATTCACACGCCAAACATTCCCCTAAAGTTTTTCCACAACGTGAAAAAGTACAGCCCCTTCAGGCTAGCTTTCACCCTCACCAAACACCCCCAAGAAAAAAGTACAGTAATAGGGTTTCAGTGAATATGAATAAGTCATTGAGATGGAGGCTATTTAATACATAATATGAATTATAATCAAATTCTTGTATACATTTGGCTCCCGTTCCGTTCGGTTCGGTTTGGTTCTAATTAGAGTTTAACCGGTTGAAATTGAAACATGTCTCGGTCGATATCAATGAAACCAATTCTAACTGAAAATGACATCAACAATGTATTGCTTACCAACCTCAAACTAAGCTATATGAGACAGGATTAAGAAAACCCTTTGGTTGGTTGAAAATGACAAATTGTTTTTCCTAAGCATTAATTGAACAGCTTGCTATCTTATCTTAGGACTTTACTTACTACAAATGTTGTCGTATGACAACTACGTACCTTATAAACGTTTTAGGTCTTTGTTTTTCATTCAACTTTAACGGCATAAAACTTTAAAGCAGATCTAGCCAAAATTGATGACTGCTTTGGATCGCCGAATTTAGATCTTAAACAAGGAATTTCGACAACAAATATGTAAAAGTTTTTATGAGATTTATCTGTCGATCAGTCGGGCGAACGGCTCAAAACTTGTAAATTAAGACGGCAAAATTACTAAAATCTCGAAGCTAATGCTATTGGTATGGTGCTTTGTCGTTATAGGCAGTGTCTTCATTTGCATGTGAGGGGAAGGACTTTTGGGTGCCTGGGTTATAGTGCTTTGAAAGATTCTTTAACACAAAAGTGAAGGGAATAAGTACCCACAAAAAGGATCATTGATCCTTAACGTTCCAATCATTCAACCCCACCAATGTCTATCTTTACTTTTGTAAAAAAATCAGGACCCAGAGGTAGAAGCCCAGGTAAATAATATTAATAATAATAAAACCCACCCCCCCCCCCCAAAAAAAAAAAAACACGTTATCCCTTGAGACACAATCTTCTCTCTCTTTTTTCACTCAACTGCTTTTCAAACGTAAAGAAATCCTAATGTCCCACCCACCACCAACTAGGCAACTACCATTTCTTTTACTTGTAGCCTTTTTACCCATGAACATACTTAATTATGTCCATCAAGGATGCCTTTATTCTCCTTTTTATTTTATTTTTTCAAAACAAATATATTAACAAACAATTTAAAATATAAATCACTCAAAACATTTTTTTTTTTTTTAAAACGAAAGATATGAGTGTTTTATTGATAAAATGTAAAGCTTTGTGTGTGTGTTTTATCTTCTGTTAACCCATGTACAAAAATAGTTAAAGAACATATCTGCTACAACTAGATTAGATCTAAAATAAGGGTAGTCAAATATCCTAGAAAAATTTATTTAAATCGGCCCTAAGAGATAAACCCGGCCGTGAGAGATAACCCATCACACTTGACTAACCTTTATCTCATAGATCGCTCATGATGATAGATTTAAAAAGAAGAAAACTCATTTTCAAAGCAAAAATACAACCAGCAAGTAGTAACAACGGCCAGGGAAAAAATGAACGTCACAACACAAAGGTAGATGGATGTACGAATGCATAACAGAGATGACAAAATTACTAATCTGGTCAGAGAATACTTACAAATAAAAGGAAAAACCAGAATAGGAGGGGGAGGGTAAGAGCAGAGAATAGAAAACGAAAGGAAAATGAGGAGAGAGCAGATCTATTCACTCTCTACTTTCAAATCTGTATTGTGAAGAGTGAAATCTAAGATCGGCTTCTCATTTTTTTTTCTTCTATATTTACTTTATGGTATACACACCATTAAATCGATAAAATTTGATATAAACCATAAAATAAATTATCTTCATATACGATACATGTCGATGTACTAGAGGGACCGTGCAAAAGAGAAATTATTAATGACAAATTATGACGTGGGAAGAATCTAAAGAGGGAGTTCATGACTCATGAGAAGGGCAATTAAAATATTTTAAGTGATTTGTCCCATTATGAGTTATAATTAATGGTAGATTAAAATATAATTACTAAAATATGAGAAGATGAGGCCAAAGGACTGGCCATTCAACTAACAAATACTTGTTTTATGTGGGTAGATGAAGATCGGTGATTCGGTGACCAGAACTTGTCCCTTTTTGTATCTTAATACTTTATTCATATTTCTCATTTTTTATTACTTTAAATCACCACCTAAACTGGTGATTTAACTGTGGGGGATATAAAGCTCCTCTCCACTTTAGACCTCAATTATATATACATTCCTTTTTTTTTTTAAATATATAAATTCTCAATAAATGATAATTTTTTACTCTACTTTTTTCTTTGGAACTTTGTTTTAATTTCTTAATAGCATTTCAAGAAGAGTTTTACTTCATTAAGGTACATACCACGGATAAATTATCATTTATTGCAAGAGAAATAGAATATAAGTTAGTTGAAGCAAAGGCAAAGGAAACATATCCTCCATTTGTTTCGACGTAAAAATGTTTTTCGTCGTAAAATATTTTTAACGAAATTATTTTTCAGAAAATATGATTTTCCTAAAAATATTTTTCGGCGTTTAGCTTATACGAAAAAAATCACTAATGGTGAAAAATGGAACCTGTGACCGGAATCTAACCAGTACGGCTGAAACCCGGCCTGTTTCAGATGTTGTCAGATTATGGCGGTGATTGTTGGATTCCGACGATGGTCGCCAAAAGTACCAGCAGATTCCGACAATCAAATACCAAAAGATTTGCTTATTGGCTCCTTAAGAAAGCAACATAAGGAAAGGAAAATAGTTCTCAAGATTTGCTTATTAGCTCCTTTTTTCACCTATTCTCCATCCTTTATCCATCCGGCTACTTTTACCCGTTGTAAAGAGATTATTATCTATTAATCATGAAATACTTTTCTAAAAGAGAAAAAAAAGGTCACAGTTTGCTTCTATCTCTCTCCCTCTCTCTATCCAAAAAAAAAAAAAAGAGAAAAAAGAAAATAGGACAAAAGTGATTCACAACATTGCCTGTCCCACAGTCCTGAATGTGTTAAGCATATTGCATCTAGTTCCCTTTTTTTTATCAACATATTACATGAAAAAAAATGTTCGGGTACCAAAATTTTTACTACAATCACATACAAACTCACGTGGTAGTTCACATTTCATGAAAATGAAGGCCACGGCATTTTAGTGATTGGTCACGCAAACTGCCACATCGGTTTGTAAATGTAGTACGTGCCATGTAGACTGGCCAAACATCATATGCAAGACAATGTCAAGCAAAGCTCCCAATATGCAAGGCTGGCCAACAAAATGCCTTCGAATAGATTATATTGCTACCTGGATACATTTTCCACCCTTAAACAACAGGGAAGATACATTTGCAGGGACTCAACACAATGAAGCTATATGTACATCAAAATAATAGAGGTAAAACATACAAAAGAATATTCAAATCAAGGAACCAGCTAAGTATGGAAATCTAAATATAGTAAGAAGAAAATTTGGAGGGAGAGAAACTTTTCCCTGTCCCTAAAGCAATGACTTACAACGATGAATTCTCTATACAGGTTGTCCAGCGAAGAACAGAATCATGCAAACTCCACCATCTCTGACCCTATAAGAGTAGTATAATCAAATTTATAAATGCTTGTATAGAACAGAAAAAAGAATCATTAACACATGTTCAAACAGATGAGGGAGAGAGGTTACCTCTCAGTGAACAGATTCAACCTTGCACTCAGCAGCATATTGTGTCATCCTTAGCTATGCCACGAATTCAGATTCAATCTACTGGACAATTTACATGCTCCTCCCAACGCCTGAACTATTTTTTGCCCAATCTAAAATCTAATGTTGAATGTTTCTTGTCAAACTGGAACATTTATTGATTCCACCCGAGAAGGGATTATTTCATTTCCACACTAATCATTTAACATTGCCACTGTGTATTGGAGTATGTAAAAGCTGTTTGGACTCCTTATGAGTAGCGCCCATCTGTAACTTTTCACTTTCAACTGCTTTCTTCATTTCAAGCTCAAGCTGCCTGCAGTTCTCTTCATGGGATTTGTTGAACATTCTCATAAAGTTGAGCAGAGTTGAAATAACTGCAGATGTGATTCAGAAGAGCAATAAGCTAGTGGAAATTACAACGAAAAGACCTGGGTGTGCACTGACCTCAAACTAGACTTTATTAACTATCCATATAGATAGAGTAGATGATCAGCTTTAAGATTAGCAAACTAAAAACCCTAAATCTTGTTTTAGATAGCTTTCACAAACAGATGAACAACCAACACATGGGTCTTTAATGGTCCAAAAGCTTATATCAGGGTCACTAGAGCAACAATGTTTAGATTTAGATTGGGGAAACACCTTGATATATTATCATAAAGGAATGATTAGTAAAGGCATCACACAGCTTCCAATCTGATGACAGACTTGAACATAGACAGATAACGAACAAATCGAGATTTTATTAAATTTGACTATTAAGTAGATCTCCAAAAACTTAGGAACTGCAAATTATTAAAACAGCTAAGAGATTTCAAAACCAAAATATCAAACGTGGAACAGAATTTGAGCTTCATACTTCTGGTGGACCATCAGTTAATACAACATTAAATCAGAAAAGTTATAGACACCAAATTCCGAATATATACCGATACCATATATAAAACAGCAGATATATCCAAAAACCAAAATTTCCCTTTAACCTTACGGCAATCAAAATGTCAATTCCATCACTGATCACCAGTTACAATACCTTGTTCAAAGGGACAACGAGAGGGATCTTCTCCAAAATAAAGGATCAACGCATCCACATTTCTACCCTGTAAAACGTTCCAGATGATAAAGAATAGTTTTTTACAATTATAAAGCTTAAACGCCCCAACTACTCTTCAAAGCAAGGCTTACCACGCCAGAATACAATGAAGCCAAAGACCTCACTTCGGCTTCAGCAAAAAGAAGGAACTCCTTTGAAGTCTGAAAAAGATAAAAGAAAACCATAATCAAAGCCTAAACAATAGAAGAGGAGACACATATTCCATTAAAACGAATTAGAACAAAGATACAAGAAGCCTGATGAATGAAAGATAAAAGCATGACATTGGGCTCCTTTAGATATAAGCATCATAATTATCGTTTAAATGGTACTACCCAAACTGAAGGATGTGGCAAGTGTCTTTTCATCATTTAGATCTTGTAATTGCGATATCCACACAAAAGATAGAGCAGTTCATATAATCTCACAGTAGCTCAATGAAAATGAGGTTTCACTATCATCCAAACTCAAATATTTCATTCATCTTACCTTTGTCTTATGAATAAGATACTCTTATAAATTTGTTAGCCACTGATTAATGAGAATTTGGGTGTAAGGTTTATTGATGGCGTAGCTGTCTAGGATATTCCTGTCCTCTTCTTCTCTCAATTTATCTGCATTTGCCCTCTGCTTTGCTTTTTTAAAACAGCATCTGGATATCAAACTGCCACAAAAGACCCTAGAATCCAAAGTTCAACATCTTAACTAAAAGGCTATCAATCTCTAAGCACCCTTATACTGATCTGCACATATCCCATCACATGCTAGCCCTAGGTAATCATCTCTTTTAGCTGAGAAATAAGCATAATATGAAGCTTGAAAAAAGAACGGACAAGAAGAAGAAGATAAAGAACAAGGGGATGATATTGTGGGTGTGTGTGTCTGTATGTGAAAAAAACTGAGAGAAGATGTTGAACTTGAGATGAATTAACAGAATTATCGAGTAGCCATACAGAAAAGAAAAAATGAAAATCAACAGAAAAAATTCTTTAAAATTTGAAGATAGCACTAGCACCAATGAAGGACAGTACAGAATCACTTTTTGCCCTTCCTAAATTTGCAAGATGAATGGGTGTTGGCTAGTCATTCACATTAGGCAGAGAGACAGCACCAATAAGAGTGTCATGATTCAGGCAATGCAAAGAGCAGAATTCATTGTTGCAAGGAATAACATGATTGGGTAGAAGTTGATGGCCTTACATAGGGAAAATTGCCAAATATTATTCAAGTTGCTGACCTTTATTTGCATAGTGCCTTGCTCTATTAAGTTGAATCTCTTGGCTAAATCCTTTTGAGCCATATATAATTCTAAAGATTGGACTAGGTGAACATATGATCCGAACAACAAGATATAAACTTGAATACTTCATCAATAACAACAAACTCCTCCAAATTAGAAAAGAAAATGTGCAGATATCGATAGATCTTGTCTATGTTGAAAAAAAAAAAAAAAGCTTCTATACCTTACGGAATTTTTCTGAAACAGGACCATCATTTTCTGAGGTGGATAGTTCCTGAATAACTTTCTCCAATCCTTTGCTTATGGCCTGCATTTCCTCTGCCAAAAATTTCAATTGTATCTGGATAGAAATCACAAATTTCAGTCAAGAAGTGGCCACTCTACAAAGTTTCTTAAATGATTCTCACCAAAAACAAATAAGAATACCTTTGATGCAGGCTCCAAGCTGGCAAGGTCATTGGAAAAATCTAAAACTTCTGGGAGTTTAGCAGCAAGAACCTACAGCTTATCAAGCAAACTCAAACTTAATCACTTACTATGCAGGTAAACTTCTCCATTGGCAAGTACTAGAAAAGCTACTCAATATATGACCCAAAACATAACATACGATAATTGATCAACATAATGGACTTCTATACCAAAACCACATATTAAGGCACAAACTTATGTAATTAGTGATAACAAGGCATGCTTCATTTTTTTTTTATTGGTAAGTTACACACGCACCCAGTAGGATTTGAGCCCACGACCTCACCCTCCACCTTGCTATAAAGGGAGGGGAGTAACATTTGAGCTAAAGCTCATTGGTCAAGGCACGCTTCTTATATGCAGATGTATAAAAACCATCAAAGAATCAAATTTTGAGACGTCCTTAGCATGTTGAATGACCCATCCTGTTACAATTAAAAGCCTTTCAAACACCTACAATATGCATCCACCAAATTAATGTTTAGGAAGACAAATTAGAAGAAGTATGTATAGCAACGGCCTTTGTAATATATGTTAAACGCCTGCCCCCACCTTTCTCTCTTTTTTCTTGAGGGGATGGGGAGAGCTACCTTTTTCAACGGGCCAAATTCTTAATAGACCCCAACTGTAGGGTCAGAATTGAGATTGTGAGGGACCCCCTTACAACTGGCACCTTCTAAATCTGTCCATGACTATTTAGTCAGCACCAGAATTTGTAAAAGTTGTATTTTTAAGTTAATTTGCTACAAAGAAATGACACAAAATCACATTTGAGTCTTCTTATCGCTCTAACAAGAAGAAGGTTTAGCGAGTAAAACTGAAAAATTCAGACTGAATGGATTGCATATTATGTTCAAAGTGCCAAGTGCAAAAGAAAACCCATGAGGCTCACTCATGAGATACAGAAAACCAAGGTACTGCACAATTACCTACAAACCGCAACTTATATTCCAAGCCTGACGCAAATTAAATTCTATTTGTATTACTTAGAAATCAAAATTCTGCATTGAAGAAGCTCATGAAATTCTTCAGGCACCATTTGTAAAATGTTGGAGATAGATCTCGATAACAAACAATACATCCTATAATCCTATGATCTGCTATGAATTTAATATAAAATGAGTGTCCTCTATCTGTTCATGAGGCGATTTGCACATATGTTTATAGCACAAACATGCAATGAAATCTACAAGTAACATATTTGAGTTACGAAAAGTTCCACTTACACTTGATAAGCATACCATATGTTCCAAAAGAATTTTTAAACCAATGTGGAAAGTCAAGCTATACTATGAAACCCCCAAAAATATGAACCAACTTATACCTTACAAAGATAATGCATGAGAGTCATCTTGTTGTTCCTTCCTCGTGTCTCAGTAAGTTTCAAAAGGCTATCCAACCTAAATCCAATAGCAGAACCTAGAAAAAAGAAAGAAAGTGGAAGTCGGTTAGAAGAGAGAAAATACAAGGAGTTTCAATGAAAAGGATAACAGTATACTGCACATATAATATGAAATATCCCGGCAGCATGATTGCAAAAGGTACGACGACAAAAATATATAGAAACATGTGGCAGGAATCAGGATGTGAACTAAGTCATATAATACAGATCAATGAGCTAATGCTCATAGTTTTATGAATCTGAGTATCAAATGTAGGCTAACTTGAAGTTCAAAGGCAGCATCACAACTCTCAAGTGATCTTAGATTAAGAGGTCAGCCTTCCAGCCACAGCCTAGGTCAAATTGGGGATAGGTATACAAATATATGCACTTAAGTCTCTTTAGGACATTATTAAAATCATATACATCTGATAAATCAGAAGTCATAGTTGGATTCATTTTCCGCATACTTACAGATCCACTAAAGAAGATTGCCTGAGTGATCAATTTTTATGTTAATCATACTTCAGTAGAATAGTTAGATGCCTTCTTCCTATACTTCAAGAGGCACTTTTTCAAAGTTTCAGAATGCAAAATTACATGTTAAACCATCCCAAAGAGTTGACATCTATAAATTTCTGTTATTAGATTTGTCCAGTATTTGTCCCTAGATTTGCTGCAAAACTTTGTCAAAATCCAATTTTAAGATTTTATTAGGATTCCACATGCTCCAATCCTTTAGCAATTTCTGTTCTTTTTATTCCCCGTTCAAAAGATTACATACGTTCACATTCTCTAGCACTCAATTTAACGGATAGGTGAACATTAATCTTATGCGTGGTCTGAGTACTTTCTCAGCGTTCTTTCTAGTCTCCTATGATACTCCAATATTTCTTCATTTACAACCCATTGCCCAAATTGGTAACAGTAACTCAAAACCATTTGCCATATATCAGTAATGGCCATCAAAACTTAGGCACCCCATGACAAACTTCTTGGATCGAGGATTTTCTTCTTTCATATTGTTGAGTTTACATGTGCGAGTGTAGAAAGATTTGAGTCCCACGTTAAAAAGATATCATAAGTGTGAGTGATTAATATAGTATAGTTAAGCCCAAACCCACAAGCTTAAGTTTTTCGGTTGAATAGTTTCTCAACATGCTATATTATGGGCTCACTAAAGAACTCCTCATGGTATCAATATCTTAACAAGTGGTATCGAAGCCCATAGTGGTGTGCGGTATGGTGGAGTGGTGCAGGCACAAACAAAGGTCCTTGGAGTGGGGACAAAGGTGCCAGGTGTGAACATGGACTAAGGTCCTTGGAGTAAGCGGAAAAAAGTTCATGGGATGGGCTTGTACAATGGTTCCTGGAGTAGGGACAATGGTGCAAGGTGTGAGCATGGATGAGGGTCATTGGAGCAAGGGACAAAGGTTTCATGGCACGGGCACAAATGAGTCTCTAGAGCAGGGAAAAAGGTGCAGAATGCAGGCTAACCCACATAGTTCACAAGTGATTTTGGAGAGGGCCCATAAGATTGATAGAAAGCTTCTGTTTGAGGGGGATATTAGCAATGTGGTGATAGACTCACAAGTGAGGGAAAGATTGTTAAGTATACATGTGTGAGTGTAAAAAGGTTCGAGTCCCACATATTTTTTTTATAAGTATTTCGAGTCCCACATTTAAAAGATGTCAAAAGTGTGAGTGATAAATATAGCATAGTTGGGCTCAAACCCGTAGGCTTAAGCTTTTAAGTTGAGTAGTATCTCAACGTGCTAAATTATGGGCTCACTATAAGACTCCTCAATGTATCAATCTCCCTAACACATGCTTCTAAATTATCTAATTCATCCATTATCCAATATACAGATACTTGGTAACAGGGTATTTTGCTTCTAACCCTTGTATATTTAATAATCACAGTGCATTCAGCGAAGATGCCAGACCAATTTACTATCCACTTACCCCTAGCAGTTCCCTGGTTCAAAGCATTTCCTAACGAGAGAATTGTCTGCATGATTCTCTTCAGTTTGACCGAATTCCTGATCTGATGAGTACATCATGAATAGACAATGAGAAGTCAATATTCTTAGAAATATCAGAACCACTTCCAGAAAGATGTATGAGAATATCAAAAAATAACTTGCCTCTTCTGCGGAAGAGTTCACAACATTTAGGCTCTTTTTAAGATCAGAAACCTAGATGGAATCATACATGGGACATATTAATACACATAAATTACAGGACTTTCAACGAGCAGTAAGATCATGAGCTCATTCTTACCTGGGAATGGAACTGTATCTTGAATGAAAAAACTCTGAGCTTACATTCTGCACGTGGTACTTGCATTAACTCTAAGAAGAACTGTCATGAACATTAAAAAGCATATTAATCCAAATATGATGCCCCCAAATGTTAGAATATAAATTAAATAATTAAATTCATCAATTTCTATCATCTTAAGCTTTTGGAACAATTGGTGATTTAACAATGTATCAGAGCAAAAGTCCTAAGTTCAAACCTTGTCTCCGTCATTTATATCTCATTTCAATTAAATATTCGACATGTTGGGCCTCTCTTATTAAGGGAAAGTTTGATCCCACACGTGAGGAGGTGTTAGAATATAATTAAATGATTAAAGTCACCTCTTCCTATCAGCTTAAGTTTTTGGGATAAATGATGATTTAACACAAAAATACTTCGGGGAGATTGCATTTACAAAGCAGTTATAGCAGCTTAATTAAAAGCTAGAATCAAGGGGCCAGTATATCTAAACATTAGAGAACAACAGCTTGAGTTTACTGAAAATGCAGACACCTATGTTGACATGGATGTACCAACCATTTTTCAAATTTTCTTCTGCAAAAAGGAGGAAGGTCCCCCTCCCCTTGGGACAAAAATTACTTACAAAAAAAAAAAAAAAAGGATGAAGGTTTTACTATCAAGTAATTTTCTATTAAATCTAACCAAAGCAATGAGTAACAATGCTAGTTGAGCAGATGAAAATAGTTTCACATGAAAACCTTTCCTACACACCTGTTCACATTTCCCTAACTTTTCCTTTTGTCCTGTGTAGCCCTGAACACAAAAACATAAACACAATTATAATTAAAAAGAACCAATGCAAGTATCATCTTGAGGGACCTGGCTCCTTCAAAGGCAATGAAATATTTGCAGAAAGATATCAAATGATAAAATATGACTCCAATTACAACATAATAGTTTGCCCAAACCTTAAGTAGTTCAATCTCCTCTTTCGTTGGACAGAACTTTATAAGATTCTCAACCTGATCCACATCTAAAGCTGAATCTTCCAGGGCAAGCACTGAACTCTGTCAATGTTCCACATGAAGCCATAATTGATAAGGACAACTATTCAGAAAATAATCCCCAACTCTATAATGGGACTAAGACCACATATCTTGCAAACAATGAATAAGAACGTTGCATGGATGGAGAATATGTATTACAAGGAGAAACCCAGAGGAAAATCATAATTTCTAGCAAGAGATAGAGCCTATGAAAAAGAATGAGAACATTGCATGAGAGAGAGAGAGAGAGAGAGAGAGAGAGAGAGAGAGAACATCGCTTCCTTTTTCGTTTGGAGAAAACGGAATGGAGGTAGAAGATCAAATTATAATCACCAAAATACAATAACATGACCTGCTTAAGGCAGATTAAAGACATGACCTACACTCCATATTTCTTAATTGATAAATTATTATAAGAAAACCATAAGAATGTAATTATATTTGTCTCATAACAATGTGAAATGTTGAATTCTACGAAAGGAAATAACTTTTGGACTGATAATTTGATCCAAATTCTAACTCCAATTTAAGAAAAGAAAGAACTTTTTTTGTGCCCATAATTTGATATACATACGAAGAAGCTGTAAGTCAAACCATACAGGCTTACATCAGGGGTAATCATTTTGCGCACACCATTATGCATGCAGTATAAACTGACAGTATGACAGAGTAACAGGTTTCATAATTTATGCCACTTCATTTCATAAATTTTTTTTTTTTCTAGGTTAATACAACACATGCATTCACATGGGGTTGAACCTGTGACCTCACCCTCCACCCTTTAATTATGAGGGAAGGAGATGCCATTTAGTCAAGAGACCACTGCCGTCACTTTCTTTGTTTAAACTACACTCTTTAATAAAGGAGTTTGAGGCCAATTGGATTCAAACCAAAAATTTAAGATGTGATCATAACAATAATAAGAGTACAGATGGTGTTATTGACATCGATGGTAAAAGAATATCTAATAGAGACCATTTTGATTACCTTGTATCAAACATTATCAAGAAAGGATTGAAGAAAATGATTCTAATAGGATTACAGTAAATGGATGCAGTTGAGAGGTGCTTCTAGAGTAATAAATGCTTGCTACTTCTTCTGTTAATTCATAAAAGATATAGACGGATGGATGGAAAAAGCATGAATGATGTGACAAAAATAAACACATACGGAGTGTTGGAACTTGGAAGGATTGCCATTTGGGAGGCAATATCAGAAAAAATTAGCTGTGACAATATAGTCAATGCACAAGACCAAAAACAGCACCAGTATGACAATGAGAAGGATGTGAGGCTAGGGCAAGACAACATCGGACTAAAAATGAACAATGCACTAGATATAGTGGAATGACAGAATAGAGTTAGCATAGCTGAGCTCCCACAGTTTGGATAAGGATTTGTGCAGTTGAACTCTGGACTACTTGAAGTTTAAGCTGAATTAAACCTTTATTCCAATGACCCAGAGAAGTACGTGCTTGAACTACCATCAAGCTTACCATTAAGTCATGCAATGACACTTTCACTTTTGAAAGCATGATTTCACAGTTATACGCCCGCCTGTGATCAATCTGCAAAACATGATAATATCACATAAACACTAGATTTTGATCTGATATTCATGAGAACTGTAACTTGGCCAAACTAAAAAAATGTGATACATTTAACATCAATTCAGATCCCGGATCGTTTCCTTCGGATAATGATGCAGAAATGTAAAAAATGGTTTAGCTGAAGTTTCCTTCATAACTTCCATAATCTGTGATTTTTAAGTCTTATTGGGTGGGGTCCACATGATACATCTAATGGAAACAAGTCCCACATGATTCTTAAAGGATGTTCCCAAAATCCCTAGGGTTATATCAGTTTGCAACTTTAGTTATTTGTTTTGGTAAAAATGCCAGTTGAAGAATCATACTGTTCTGCTTAACCTACGGTTACAGTCTTTTAAGGGGCAGTCTAGGGTTTTTTTGATAATCTCTAAGAATCATTTGTATTCTTGAGTTTTAAAAGCTAGTCTATTGGTGTTTTAACGGCATCTTTAGGAGTCCTAATCCTATACGAATTTTGTTTTCAAAAAAATAACTTTGAGTAATGATAAAATTTCAGTTTTTTGTTTAATTCAAGGCAAGAACACGTGGCAGTCTCCTCTTTAGTATGTTATGCAATCACAACCCTGCTCTCATTGCGTTTTCCATCACTTAACCCTAACTTGGACATCTTTATCTTTTTTTCCCTTATGCCATTATCTTAACAACCTAAGTCCTAAAGCTAGTCACTGCCACAAGGTTTCTGCAACATTAATCTAAAAATCTTGCAAGCTTTGCTCATCCAACCTATGCCTAATTTAGTCTCCAACCAATCCATGAAGTCTAAGACCTTCTCTCACCTATTAGAATACTAAAAATTTCACCCAACCTTAGACCTTAAGAAATGCAGTTCTTTACAAGCGTTATTATGTCCTATGCCAGATGGAGTATAGAAGATTCTTCACTGTAAACTTCAACCACAAAAATGGAAATGGTAGCTTGTTTCTCAAAATGGACACATGATTGCTGATGACACATCTTTTACAAAATATTCCTGGACTTAATTCTCAAGATGAAATATAGGTAATTTCAAGTAATAAAAATGAACAAAAACAATTATGTTCTATACAACTTAAGAACCAAAAACTTGATTACCAGTTGCACTTTATCTGATTTAGGTCCAACTGAGCCACGCATAGACTTCCTGCCATGATCTGAAATTGGTAGTGCTGCTGAGAAAAGATTCTCAAGCTCTGACATGTCAATCTCTGGAGCCCTACATTGAGAGATAACAAACAAATAGCCCATGAAATTTGTAGGAAACTCAAAGCATGATTCATAGATTGGCATAAAACTTCACTCTTAGCAAAAAAGCACATACTTGGTAGCTTCACCATATTTTTGTGCCTCGGCCCATAGACTTCCACTCACTGCTCTTGTTAATTTCAACCAATGCAATGGTTTCAGTTTTTTATTCTGATGATTCTTTGAACTAATTGTACGTGACAGAATTCTCCCCTTTCCACTATTGGGAGAACTAAATGGTGACCCAGACAAACTATTTCCACTACTACCTAGGGAAAGCGATCCTGGAGGTGGTGGTGGCACTGAAGATGGAATTCTAAGGCCTGCAACCTGCCCAGAATGAGGAGGGGGTGGGGGTGGAGGATGTCTAGCTCTAACAGCTAGATTCTCCTTCAAAGGAGGGGTTGAGGGAGGAGGCGGTGTTGGAGGCGGTGGAGGAGTTGGAGGAGGCCTAGTTGATGAAGTAACTACAGGAGCTGAAGGAGAAGTAAGTGACAAATTAGTGGAAGAGATTATAGGACCTGCAGTTTGCCCAGAATGAGGAGGGGGTGGAGGTGGAGGTGGAGGTGGAGGGGGCCCAGCTCTGACAGCTAGATTCTCCTTCAAAGAAAGTGTTGGAGGAGGAGGTGGTGTTGGAGGTGGTGGAGGAGGAGGATTAGGTAACAAACTATTGGAATTGGTACTTGAGAATGGCGTCCCAGGTGCAGCCAGGGGGCTAACCATTGACGACTGATCTCTGGAATAAATCTCATTGGCAAGTGAAGAATTTGTAGGTTCTGAAAGATGATGAGGTGGCTGCGGCGGAGGTCGTGGTGGAAGAGGACGAGGAGGTGTTGCAGGTGAAATTGAAATACTCTTGGCATCTGCAGATTCAGGTACCCCTAAAACTGCCAAGGTTGGATCTGGAATGGCTGGAGATGCAGCCACTGGATGAGTGACTTCCATACTTTCAGATAAGGCATGGTCATGCAACTGAAATTCTATGCCAGGAGTTTGGACTACAGGTGCATCTTTAACAGATTTACCGGAGACTGTCAGTGACTGAGAAGATTGAGGCATCCCTTGACGCACAATGTCCGATGGACTGGGTAGTTCAAACGCAATCTGAGTTTCATGGGGCTCAGCCACCTTCCTACTTGGATAAGTACCTGGAGATCGCTTAGGTGAGGGAATGGACTGAATCTCCAGGGACGAAGAAAAGGAGCTCCTAGCCTTGTTTTCCAAAACTGCAGGCTTCTTTTTCTGCCAAGGCTTGCCAGGGCTTGTTTTTTGCAATGAAGCACTAGTTTCCACACTCTCATTAGAACTATTGTCCAAAATTTCATGGAAGATATTTGACGCACTCATCTGTTGGAGCACATTTAGGGCTGCATCAGTCTTGGGATCTAACCAGTCCACACAACTGAAGAACTCTTGAACTTTTGCAAATGCTTCCACTGGAAGGCCCTCCTCCTCGAAGCATGAGATATCACCCGCAACTACAGAAGCAGCAGCATCCATCTCTGAGAAAAGAATCTTCATCCAAATGACAAGCAAAGAATAAATTTCATGTTAAGAAAAATCACCAACAAACAGCTATCCCTAAACAAATCTGGCAATTGAAATACCTCTGCACTGAAGTCCTTTGGAAATTGATCCTTAGCATTCCACATCATGTCAATTTCATCCCGGCTTAGGATCAATATGTTAGACCTAATAAAAGCTGTGTTAAACATGACTCGGAACATCATCTCTTCACGTTCCATGTCATCATTCAAGCTAACACACTCAACCACAACATCACCTTGAATATGGCAATTAATGTCTATTTTAGCTAGTTCACTTTCTGCCTGCAACACAACAATAAGGGGTTCCAAAGAGTCATATAATGCTAAAATTTGACCGAACTGTAGCTTTCACTTTACATGAAATAACATAGTTTGCTAATCAAGAAAAAGTGAGCTTTCCCAGCAGATTGAAACATAGAACAAAAGGTCTCAACCAAGCTTCCCAAGATACAGGTAATCTTTGGTAGACTTGACTCACAAACATATGAATCCCCCAAAACAATGAGCCCATCCATCCTCTAACCTATGGTTTATCCTAACTGATCTTGGATTTCGAGTCAAGACCAGAAAGCCATATTAAACTGTGACCAGGCCCTACTAATTGCCAAATTCCCAAATTCAAGAGGTCCCTGAATCCAGATTGACTAGTTCAATACTTCTTAATGATGTCTACAATTCTAGGTAGAATAGTTGTGGGGGGGGGGGGGGGAGGGGGGGGTGTTTGACTAACTTTTAGTTTTTGAGAAATTCACTGTTATGCAAAGGATGTTGTAGCAGAGGCTTGATATTCTATCCAGTTTTTAGGCCATTATGATTCTGATTGTTACCTTTTTAACCCTTGTACAGTTCCCCTTAATAAGCAAAATTCATGCATGCTCCCCAAGAAAAGGATCCCATGATAACGCCACCCATATCCAATGGTATAAAGTGAAAAAAAGTCAGAAAATGAAATTTCTTTTATATGAAGGTATTCATGCTTGGACGGCGGCTCGAGATCAACTGTAATAGTCCGCTCCAAGTGGCATGATATTGTCTGCTTTGGGCCAAGCCCGCACAGTCTTGTTCTTGGGTTTTACCCCAAAAGGCATCATACCATTTAGAGAGAGCATGTTCTATATGAGCATATCCCGTTTCCCGAATTCAGGCGATATGGGACGCGACAATCACACGCTCTTGGGACCCAGCGTCGCCGCTAGCGACGCTTATGGGCTTGTGCACGCTCTACCCATCTCAGATTGGGCTAAGACTCTGATACCATATGTAATAGCCCGCTCCAAGTGTTATGATATTGTCCACTTTGGGCCAAGCTCGCATGGTTTTGTTCTTGGATTTTGCCCCAAAAGGCCTCATACCATTTAGAGAGAGCATGCTCTATATAAACACAATCCCATTTCCCACACCCAGGCGATGTGGGATGCCACATCAGCCACCCTTTATATTCCCTGCTCGAGAAGAGACTGAATAGAAAGTTGGATCTATATTAAACCTCAGATCTATAATTCAGGAAGTGAGGTAGCAAAATAATAAAATTAAGATATGAAAAAGAAAGGCCATAATATCACCTGCTTGTAAGCCCGGACAGTCTTGCTTCTTTTTGGAGTGGAGTACAAAACTTTGGGGTTTTTATTAGCAACAAGAAAAGGATCCTGTCCATATACCCGAAATATTGGACGGCAACCCCCCTGTCCATCAAAATTTGGAATGAATCTGAGGATGACGCAGTCCAAGGTGAGCGCTCTATCCAACGGTGGCCATTCTGAGGCAACATTCCTCCTTGCGACATACTGTAGATACCTCAGTTGAGAAGGCATTGGATTCAGTGGTGACAACAAATGGAAAATCTCATTCGGAGCCTGTCTGTAAACCATGTCTAATGTCTTCTGCTCCCCGCTGTACTGCTTCCTATAGATCAATAATGCTGCCAACATGAAAGCCAAAACTGGCCAACCACCTCGTTCACAGTGCATCAACAGCGCATTCTGTTGCCCAAGCGAGAGCCAACTTTCACTTGACTTTAGAAAATGGTGGATCACCTCTATTGTTAAGACCGGGCAACCCTCAAATTGCCGAGGGTAGTCCATTATGGTCATATCATACTCAGCCAAAATGTTAGCAATCTCGCTTTGTGATTCTCCCTCACGAAAATTGAATACCAACAATAAAGGATCAGGCAAGTGATGCCGAAGTTGGTCGACTATCCCACCTATATATTCCTTAGAGTTCTCTTTGTTCCAAGCCTCGGTAGTGAAGCAGCTGTCAAACACTATAAATGTAGATAAGAGTGTGAAACCATCAGCCACTGAATTGGAAACTTTCTTCCAAAACTTACATTAACAAAAAAAGAAAAAAGAAAAAAAGAATTTAGTTTCTGAATACAATTCGATTTGGGACTTAACTACTGACGCTTACATGTGTATACTCCAATCGATAGTGATGGCCATGTTTTATAAGCAAGGGACACAACCACAATTACAAAAAGGAATTTTATGCTCCAGAAGCTTCACTCTGTTCATTTCACTAGAAAAAAGATTGGGTTCCATTTTCTCTGCCACAATAATGCAATGAGACACTGATATAATCCTCTAAACCCATAATTTAACTGCCATTTGATACTTCTAGTACGTAATTTCAAACACCCACTCAAAAGTACTGCCTTAACTTAGATTTCTGTAGCTTTCCACTCTGCTTGGTTGCTCAGACTCTAAAGAAAATAAGGTATCAATATTTGAGCTTTTCTTTTTCCACCGCCCCTCAAATCATAAGTATTAAAGGACTGATTAGGTGATTAAATTTGCAACTTCCTATCAGCTTAATCTTTCAGGCCAAGTGGTAATTTAACAATAATCACTAAAAAAGTAGGAAATTCGATAATCCTACTCTTTCTATTCCCACATTTTCTCAGCAAACTTACAGAGCCTTAAGCTCAGAAAAGCCAAATTCAAAATTCAAAAACCAAACACACACCCGCACGCACACACAAAACATGAATCTTCTACTCTTTGCCCATTGTCAATTCTCCACTCTCCTATCATTTTCATCATTTTCACAAACAAAAAACAAAAAGAAAAAAAAAGAAAAAAAAAAAAAACCAGAAACATAAAAGAACGCACCGTAAACTCGGTCACAGATCTCAAGGAGCCCATCCGGCGGCTTCCGGAAGAAGAATTTGCGTAGCAACGCCATCTCTCAGTCGTTCCAATCACTCCTCCAATTCAATACACATACATATGTACGTATTTACGTGCGCGTGTGTGTTGTTTGGTTGCGGTGTTCGATTGTTTTCAGGTGCTGGGGGGATTGTTGTTGTGGGTGTCGTTGTTGACGATGACTGGTGGACGGTGTTCGTGTTTGATCGACGATTTCACTGTTTGGGTTGTGTTTGTTGTCAGTTCTTAAAGCTGAGATTATTGCCCACCAAATCGCGGGGGAGTGGCCACGTCGGATGACTTGGACAGCACTACCCATCGACGTGTAGACAAAGTTATCCACACCAGGGGTAATATTGGAATTTACAGTCATCAAATTCTATGTCAAGTAAAACACTCACGGTTGAGTAAATGTTCAGATAAATTTTAGTTATAGAGTCGTATTTTAATTTTGTTTTAGCTACTATTTTTTTTTAAAAGTATTTATATTTGGCTTAATATTTTAACTATTCATTTTATTTTATTTTCATTTAAAAATATTATTATTTTTATTTACTTTCCATATTCCCTAATAAGAAATCGAACAAGAATGCTTTTTATTTTTTTATTTTTTATTAATATAGCTAAAGATTTGTTGAGTTAGAGTGCTTAGCAAACATTTAGCCATTTTGCTAATTGGATATCGAGTCTTTTTGAGAAATTTTTGCTACAGAATTAGCCAAAATAATTTTTAATTATTTTGTTGAGCTGAATTTGAGTGCTACAAAGACAATTTGACCGTGCATTTGGTCTAGGATCAGGATTGGGCTGAGAGTGCCTTTATGGGTCCATCAATTGATTCAACTTAGGCAGGTAATTAGACAATCTGAGACATATTCAAACATGTGAATCTCATTGAAACCTTCTCTCAAATGGCTACTTGAATTGTAGTGTACAAATTGTAGCCTTTCAGAGCCCCAATGAGAAGGGCCTCGATGGGGCCCAATCTCAATTGACTGTCCGAATTGATTACAATTTGAATAATCAATTATAAGGAATCCCGGTCTTTTAATCTATGATATAATGGAATTGAGATCCCAAAAATTACAAGGTGCTACAATTTCAAATATCCAGAAGTGGTCATTCAAAATGAAAAATTTAGATTTAGACATGTAAGTAATGACAAATAAAAACAAGTTTTGGTCGGCCATCCAGAGATGTGGGCGGCCACCCTCTTAGGAGTGATTAGCCTTTGAAGGGTGGTATGGAGCGGCCACCCTCTCCCCCGGACCCCACCCCTTAATGGCTCAGGGGGTACAACCACCAATAGGACTAACCACCCCCTCAAAAGGGGTAATCAGATCATCTTTTCTTTTCTTTTTTCTTTTTTTTTTTTTAAAAAAAAAAGGTTTATGTGACTCAATCTAGACCACTAATTTTTAAATGAAAATGCCTAAATTGTTGGAATTTCATGTAATCTCAATCCGATTTTCCGTTTAGGAAAATAAAAATAAAAATTGACCCTATCAACCAAAATCAGCTCATGATTTGATCAACCAAAATCAGCTCATGATTTGATGAAAATATGGATTTATTAACAAAACCTAAATTTGAGCGATAATCTTATTTTTAGGAAAAATTGCACCATTAGTCCATGTAGTTAGCCTAAATTACAAATTGCTCATTCTAATATTAAAATTAATTCAGAGATCAATGTGGTTGACTTAATTTATAAATTGCTCATTCGATTCAAATTGTTAAAAAATTTAACAGATTCCATTAGGCTCCATGTTAGCCCCAATAAAATGACGACAAATGTCGATCATAATAATAATAAAAAAATCTATTAAAAATATAAACAAATAAAACATTAAAAAAGTTTTTTTTTTTTTGAAAAAGATTCAAAATAGAAAAAGGATGGGTGGGGGTGGTCGCGCGCCACTCTTCCAGATGGTCGGGGGTAGAGCGCAGCCACCTCAAAATGCATCTAGGGTTGGCCTTCGGGCCACCCCGCTTGGCTAGGATGGCTAGGCCACCCCCAAAGGGGTGGTTGCCGAACCAGGAGCCACCCATTTTTTTTCTTTTCAATTTTTTTTTAAGTTTTATTTATTTATATTTTTAATAGATTTATATTTTTTTTATTATGATCGACACATGTCATTATCTTATTAGCGTTAACGTAGCGCCTAACGAAATTTATCAAATTTTTTAACAGAATATGACTTTAGAGAGCGATTTATAAATTAAAATAACTACATAGATCTTTAAATTTATTTTAATAATAAAAAAAAAAGACAATTTATAATTTAGACTAACTACAAATATTATCGATATAAATTTTTCGTAGTTTTATGATTTGCATGTCTTTCCAAGCCGTGGTCGCTGATGTTTGATGGTTCATTGGTTCATCTTTGTGACGTGAAAGACTTTGATTTGAAGTCAACTCACGTGGGGCCCTTCTTCTTTACTTATTCTCGACGAATTGGACGAATTGGACGACTTGGATTTTGTGCTGCTTCAGTCTCCCAACAAGGGAAAAAAAAAAAATAATAATAATAATAATTGCACCGTTGGTCATTATGGTATACTATAATTATTTTTCACTCCCTATGATTTAAAAAGTTCATGGGAGGTTCTCGTGATATGTAATAATTACAAATCGATCCATGACGTCAAATTCTGTTAAAATTTTTAACAGATTCCGTCAAATGCCACGTTAGCGACACATGTCGTCAATAAGATGGCGACACGTGTCCACCGTAATAAAAAAAATATAAATTTATTAAAAAAATAAAAATACTAATTTTTTAAAAAACAAATTCAAAAAAAAAAAAAGCTGAAGGGGCCGGCGCGCCCCCAGCCACTGGGGGTGGCCGCGCACCACCCCCGGCCACTGGGAATGGCCGCGCGCCACCCCTTCGACCACTGGGGGTGGCCGGCTCCTTCAGCTTTTTTTTTTTTGATTTTTTTTTTGTTTTAAAAGAATAAGTATTTTTATTTATTTTTTAATAAATTTATATATTTTTATTACGGTAGACACGTGTCGCTGACGTGGCATTTGACGAAATCTGTTAAAAATTTTAACAGAATTTGACGCCAGGGATCGATTTATAATTATTGAATATCACGAGGACCTCCCATGAACTTTTTAAACCATAGGGAGTAAAAAATAATTATGGTATACCACAGGGACCAACGGTGCAATTATCCAAAAAAAAAAAATCATGAAAGCCAAAAACTGGAGATTTAATGAATTAATTAGGTATTAGTAGGAATAAAAAACAGACTCCCAAATTGCTTGGGTTTGCTTGCGGTTTTTTTATTTTTATTTTTATTTTTATTATTTATAAGTATTCTATATATATATATATATATATATATATATATATATATATAAACAGAAGCAAATTAAAGCAAAAACAAGCTAACAACTCAATTAAGATAAACAACAAGCACCTCAAAGCTCATAAAGAAATCCGCTGCGAAACTATCGGGAGTAAGAGAACTCCTAAATACTTAAATCTAATTCAGCTTTCAAGAAAACAGAACAAACTAAGAACAGAAAAAACAATGAAAATGGTAACTCCATCACATACAAAAAATCTGAAGCCCAAACAATTCAGGTTAAGCTGTAAACAAAAGCACAACACCCAATAGAAATATACAAAAAAATAATGGAAAAATACTACAAAACCCATGAATGAGCAATTTCAGAGGCGGAAAAGGCGTAAACGTGAAGGCGGGTGAGATTCATGCGCCGGCGCGTGGTGTCCCAATGGAGGAGCAGAAGATAGTAGAGAGACCGAAGATGACCGTGGAGAGGCACGTTGATGGGCAAAACTAACGTTGGCTGACATGTCTAACTTTGAAAAAAGCCAAATCTGAAAATCAAGACAAATCCATGCAGTGGAGGCGAGACAAATGATAGGAGGGGGATGCATGCCGGCAGTTGAGTGGTTGCTAAGGTTGCGATTTTGGAGGGGGGAAGTGGGGTTCAGGAATAAATTGCCTAAGGTGACAAATAGGCCAGGACCTCGTAATAGGTAAAAATGACTAGAGAAAACTCTAGTCAAATAGCAACAAGAAGAAGCAACATCATGAGAGAGGGAAGGAGGAGAGAAGAATGAAATAGGTGAAAGCAAGGTTGGCGTCCGGCTTAGGCAAGGAGAGAGAGATGAGAGCTCTACCCTTTTGTTTGTTAATGCATTTTAAGGATTTTTTTTTTTAAATGTTTTTTTATGTAACATAAAAGTAAAAATAATTTTTAAATTTTGTAATATATATTAGAAAAGGCAAACAACAATTTTTTTACCTAAATCTCATGAATTCATCATTGGAAACGAACACAGGAATAGTTTTGGAAAAACATTGCAAAAAGAGGGGGATTGCACAAGCCTACAGGCTACAGCAATGTATTTTTTTAAAAAAATAAAAATAAAAAGAACAAAGAAAAAAACCTAAAAAAGAAGAAACGTGAAATGGACAGACCGATTTGATAATAAAGTCTTTATGACACAATGTATATACTACAAATCTATATCTTTATTTATTTAGTTTCTTAATAGATTTTATACTCCAAAACTTACCACAGTCAAGAAAATCATGCGTGGCCACATGAACATGAATAAAAACAATTATTCTGTCTTATCTTTTGTTTAACTTTTATGACGTTTCGTGTATTCATCTTTCTTTCTTGAGGGTGGTTACTAATTTGGTTATATAGAATTGAGACGAGAGTTATAAGTATTAAGATATAAGAGTTTTACGATGATAAATTAGATTTATTATTGTTTGTGTAAAAGTAAAAGATGTAGCCAAGAAAAAGCTTTGACGTGTGGACTTACGCTATAGGCTGAATCACCTTAATTCAATGTGTCTCCCTTTCTTATTCTTAACTCTTCCCTAAATTATGTGTTCTTAGATGGTATCAAAACTTTGCGTACTTACACGTAGGAATAGGATACCATAGATTTGGGATATAGCTTCGAATGAGAAACAGAACAATCATCCTATTACCTATACATATGAGAAGAAAATTAAAATGACAGGATTTTCCATGGCAAATGTTTAAATAAAAAGTTTAATGCAAGTTTTTATAATATCTAATCGTTCCATTGAATTAAGTAGTAATTAGAAAGGTAAAATGAAAAGTAGAGCCAAAAGCGCTGGATATTACTGCATATTAATTATGAGAAATTCAGTATAATTTATCTGTCTTTTATTTATTTTTATTTTTGGGTTACTTGACTTATAAACTAGTCTAATAAAATTAAATATGTTCTTAAAGCATGTGACTTTCTTAATTATTAATGCTATTAAAAAAATATATGTTTCTCACGTACTAAATAATACATATAATATCACTTTATCATATTGATTTATAAGAATTGATTACAAACCGATTTGTACTTCATTTATGTCCATAGTTTTGAAGGAAAGAAAGCACACATTTTGGTAAAACACGGGTACGAAAGACTTTGAATTCTTCTAAATTAATTAATCTCTGGGTGCTGGACCAGGATAGAATGACCTTCATGGCGTTGGCGTATGTATATGGACCAGAGGTTGATCTTTGTGAGACAATGTCCACTTGAACAATACATTTTAATGCTTTTCAATGAAATGTGAAATTCTTCCGCTTGGTTCTCTGAACTATACAATACAAGTTGCCAACAAGTTTCGGTACGTTTATTTCTTTTCCATTTAAGGAGTTGTGGTAGTTAATTGCAACTCTCTCTATTTTTCCATGGCGGCTTTCCGCGGAGCGTCTTTCTCTTCTTCCCTTACTCGATGGGCTTACGATGCATTCCTGAGTTTTAGAGGCGAAGATACTCGCAAAACTTTTACTGCCCATTTGTACGAAGCTTTGTGTCGAAACGGAATCAACACCTTCACGGACGACAAGCTTAGAAGTGGAGACAAAATTTCGGCAGCACTTGTCAAAGCCATCGAGGATTCAGAGATTTCAATCATTGTACTCTCTAAAAGCTATGCATCATCCCGATGGTGCTTGGACGAGCTAATGAAGATCCTCGAGTGTAGAAAAACAAGAGGGCAACACGTTCTTCCGTTGTTCTACCATGTTGATCCATCGGAAGTACGGAATCAGACCAATAGTATTGGAGAAGCATTCGCTGAACTTGAAGAAAGGTTCAAGGATGATGAAATGAAGGTTTTGAGCTGGAAGACAGCCTTAACAGAAGTGGCCAATTTGTCCGGGAAGCATATGGGGAACAGGTATTTCTAATCACTCTTGCACCTTTCTTCTAATATAAGGGGAAGAGGGAGAACTTCACTTATAACCCTTGAACTTTCATCCATTTTGAAAGAAGGTACCATCTAAACTTTAAAACGTCTTAATTTAGGGTATTTATTTTTCAGAAAGTTTCAATCTTAGTCCTCCGTTAGAATTTTCAATTAAATCTAGGGGTGTAATTCCGGACCGGTTATAACCGGCCGGGAAACCCTAATCAGGCATCAACTGGCTCCTGGTATCCGGGAAACCGGTTATTAATAATCGGGTAACCGGGCACCCAGAGCTGGAGCCGGTTATTCAATTCTTAGTGTCACGAGTATACTGTAGATCATTCCCACCTCCAGCCATGGCGTAGGAGAAGAGTGAAGTGGAATGAATGAGTCAGCTAGAGGATTCTAGAAGTATTCCTGCGGTGGTTTGTTCTTTTGTTATTTTACCTTTCTACCCTAGAGGTATCTTTTATTGTTAGAATGCTAGAGGACAGGTGTAAGACGGTTAGCGATATTCTAACAGATTACTCTATATAAGAACTAGTAGGAATGAAGGTGAGGTAGACTGAATGATATTGTAAGATGATCCTTGGAGAGCTAGGGCCTCTCGAAGAGCTCTGTATTTTCCTTTTCTGCACTTAATTCCAGAAGTATCCAGTATTTTCTTCTTATCTTTCTCCTTCATCCATAAATCTCCTTACATTTGGTATCAAAGCCAAAGTTACCACATCCATTGCTTCTGCAATTTTCTCCCTTCGGCTCATAATTTTTTTTTTTTCTTCTCATGGCCGATGGCACCAGATTGTTTCAACTCTCTGAATCCCTGAAAGAATGCCAAGACGCCATCTTCCAGCAGCAAAACACTACTAATGCCTTCCAGCAACAACAACACTCCCATAATACGGCCTTCCAACAACAGCTCATTGAAGTTTCGGACATGCTCCTTACTTTGGTCACCACTCAGGCGAGACCACCACCGGAGAGACCACCCTTGGGCGATCAAGGCGTGTTCCCTCTTCCGGTTATTCCAGGCAGAGAGGATCAGCGGGTCCATGGCCGTGACCGCGATGATCGCGAGTTCATTCCCAATCCTGGTTGGCACCATCAGGACAACCGTCGTGCTCAGTTCGATGGTGATAACCACGATCATTATCAGAGGGATCGTTTCATGCAACCTCGGCCCTTGAGGCTGGATTTCCCTCGCTTTGATGGGGAGAACCCTGACGGGTGGACTTATAAAGTGAACCAGTTTTTCGATTACTACCAGACCCCCTTTCATTAACGAATCCGTATGGCTTCGTTCCACATGGAAGGCGAGGCTCTTATATGGTTCCAAGATGCTGAAGAGTCTGGGCAGTTTCCGACGTGGGATGCCCTTGTTCACACCCTTTTGACTCGTTTTGGGTCGGCGTACGACAATCCCATGGAAGCCTTGATGCGGCTGCGACAGTCCTCATCGGTGACTGAATATACGTCCCAGTTCAAAGCTCTTTCCAATCGGCTCCGTGGGGTCTCTGAGAAAAACCGACTGAGCTGTTTTCTCAGTGGTTTAAAGGATGACATTCGTCTTTCGATACGAATGTTAAACCCCATCAGTCTCGTTGCTGCCATTGGCCTGGCCAAGCTCCAGGAAGAGTATCTCCAAAGCTTCAAACGCCCTGTTCGTGCTACTTCTTCTTCTTTCTCTTTTGGCTGCCAGCAGAGTTGGAGTCATGCTGGCAATTTTTCTCCTAAGTCACAGGGCCCACCGTCGCCTTCAACTTTGGCTCTACCTGCAAAGCCTCAATCAGGTCTACCGGTCCAACGAATCTCTGCCAGTCAAATGAAGCAACGTAGGGATAGGGGCCTCTGTTATTACTGTGACGACAAATGGCAGCCAGACCACAAGTACAAATCCTTATGCCTATATCTCTTATCAGGGTTGGAACTACCCTCAGAAGAGGCAACGAAGGACATTTATTATGACTCCACGAAGACTGCTGATCTCGTTCTTGAATTTGATGTAGTTGAGTGCAAGGACCCGGAGATATCGCTGAATGCTATTTCGGGATCTACAAGTGCCAAATCTATGCGTTTGTTGGGATTCTTTTATCATCATCGTATCAGCATTTTGGTGGATTCAGGAAGTACTCATAACTTCCTGGATCTCTCCTTATTGCGCAAATTCAACCTTCAAGTCCATCCCACTCCGTTGCTGCAAGTAAAGATTGAGGATGGCACTTCTATTCAAAGTTGTGGGCATGTCTTCTCTGTTTCTCTCTGACTCCAGGATCAGTCCATCCTCACTGATTTTTATCTGATTTCGTTGGGTGGTTGCGACATCGTTTTGGGTGTTGACTGGCTGTGCACATTGGGACCCATTCTCTGGGATTTTTCCCACATGACCATGCAGTACACATTGAAGGGCCATACTACTACTCTTAAAGGAGTTACTCCTTTGGCACTCTCCTTGGAGGACAACACCAATTTCCTTAAGTCCTTTCCGTCGGCTACTAAGGGCATCTTTTTGAAGCTTTTATCTGGTTCTAATGGTCCTGTTTTACCATCCTTGTCGACGCCTGTCCAGACCCTTCTCCGGTCGTTTGGACAGGTTTTTGCTACTCCAACAGGGCTACCTCCATCACGTACTCAGGATCATGGTATCCTCCTGAAAAATGCCCAGCCCATCAATGTACGCTCCTACAGGTACCCATACTTCCAGAAAACCGAAATTGAAAAGATTATTCGCGAGCTCTTACTTACGGGAGTCATCCGTCCGAGCCAGAGCCCTTTTTTGGCTCCGGTGTTGCTGGTGCGAAAAGCCAACGGTAGTTGGCGCTTATGCGTTGATTTCAGAACCCTCAATAAAGAAACTATCAAAGACAAATTTCCGATCCCGATCATTGATGAGCTTTTGGACGAACTTCATGGCGCTGCCATCTTCTCTAAGCTCTATCTTCGCTCGGGCTACCACCAAATACGGATGCAACCGGAGGACATTTTGAAAACGGCATTTCGAACGCATGACGGCCATTATGAATTTTTGGTCATGCCGTTCGGTCTGACCAACGCTCTGTCAACATTCCAGGCCCTCATGAACGATATCTTCAGGCGTTTCTTACGAAAATTTGTGCTCGTCTTCTTTGACGATATTCTGGTCTACAGCCACAGCCTTGAGGATCACTTATCTCATTTGCGGTCTGTCCTAGAGGTTTTATCCCATCACAAACTCTTTGCAAAGTTGTCCAAGTGTACATTCGCAGTCACTGAAATTGAATATCTGGGGCATCTCATCTCCCAGCCAGGGGTAAGGGCGGATCTTTCCAAGCTGGAGGCCATGTCTAATTGGCCAATTCCCCTGACAATCAAAGCCTTGCGAGGGTTTTTGGGAATCACCGGTTATTATCGGAAGTTCATTCGCCATTACGGCATACTGTCAGCACCCCTTACAACCATCTTGAAAAAGCATGCCTTCTAATGGACCCCTGCTGCCACTGCAGCTTTTGCTAAGTTTAAAGATGCAATGATGTCTCCCCCGATCTTGCGACTACCAGATTTTACTTTAACCTTTGTGGTTGAATGCGATGCCTTTGGTACTGGCCTTGGCGCGATCCTCATGCAGGAAGGGCATCCTATTGCTTTCCTCAGCAAAGCCCTCAAGGGTCAAGCATTCTACCTCTTGACTTATGAAAATGAGTTACTTTCATTGGTAACGGTGGTCCAACATTGGCGCCCATATCTCTTGGGCCAGACTTTCATAGTGCGTATAGACCAGCAGGCCCTTCGCTATCTCTTGGACCAGCAGGTAGGGACTGTTTCCCAGCAGCGTTGGGTCTCCAAGTTGTTTGGATTTGATTTCCGCATTGAATATAAACGCGGTCATGAAAACAAAGTTGTTGATTCCCTTTCACGCATCCCTGAATCAAACTCCACCCAGGAGCACATGTCTTTGTCCCTCATTTCTTTTCCAACCCCTTCGTGGGTCTTGAAACTAAAGGCCTCCTATCTTTCAGATCAACACACAACAGAATTACCACACTCCATTCAACGAGGTGAACCGGCTCCAAAGGGTTTTTCCTTTCAACAAGGTTTAATCCTTAGGAAGGACAAGCTATGGATTGTCAGGTCCTCCCCATTTCAGCGTCAACTCCTAGATTTTATCCACGCTGATCCAACTGCAGGTCACTCTGGATATCACAAGACCATTCACCGAGCCAAAGCAAACTTTTATTGGAAGGGAATGAAGGCTGACATCAAACAATTTGTACGCGAATGCTCTGTCTGTCAAGCCAATAAACATGAGACGGTTCTCTCCCCTGGCTTGCTCCAGCCCCTTCCCATTCCGTCCCATGTTTGGTCTGACATAACGATGGATTTCATCGAGGGCCTTCCAGTCTCACACAAGTTTTCAGTGATTCTGGTTATCATGGATCGATTGACGAAATACGGGCATACAACAGCAACTGTGGCTCAGACCTTTCTAGCCAATATTTTGAAACTTCATGGCATGCCCTCCACTATAGTCTCGGACTGAGACCCGGTCTTCACAAGTTCTTTTTGGCTGGAGTTGTTCCGTCTCCAGGGCACCACTCTGGCGTTCAGCTTAGCCTACCATCCTCAGTCCGATGTTCAAACCGAGGCACTTAGCCATTTATGGCTACCCGCCACCGACTCTTTATCGTATGTGTCGGGGACCTCGGTTAATCTAGCAGTTGATGCCCAACTGCGGGATCGCACTCCTGTAGTGTCGCTTCTCAAGGAACATTTGCACACAGCCCAGAACCGCATGAAAATGCAAGCGGACAAACATCAATCCGAACGCGAGTTTCAACCAAATGATTGGGTTTACTTGCGACTTTAGCCATACTGCCAAAACTCAATTGCTCTGCGTCGTAACTTAAAGCCCTCTCCCCGCTTCTACGGACCCTTCCAGGTGGTCCGTCGCTTGGGCTCCGTTGCGTATGAGCTGGCCCTACCCCCGGATGCTCGCATTCATCCCGTATTCCATGTCTCATGCTTGAAGAAGAAACTAGGGCAATAGATTTCCCCTCTTCCGACTCTTCCTCCAGTTGCCTTTAATGGGGAACTTCGTCCTGAACCGAAATTCATTGTGGACCGTAGGATGGTCAAACGGCTTGGCCGTGCTGCAACCGAAGTCAGGGTTCGTTGGAAAGGGGCGTCTCCGACTGATGATTCTTGGGAGCTCCTGTGGACCGTACAACTCCAATATCCGCACCTTGTGGGCAAGGTGCTCTGAAGGGTGAGGCATTGTCACGAGTCTACTGTAGATCACTCCCACCTCTAGCCATGGAATAGGAGAAGAGTGACGTGGAATGAATGAGTCAGCTAGAGGATTCTAAAAGTATTCTTGCGGTGGTTATTTCTTTTGTCGTTTTACCTTTCTACCCTAGAGGTATCTTCTATTGTTAGAATGCTAGAGGACAGGTGTAAGACGGTTAATGATATTCTAATAGATAACCTATATAAGAACTAGTAGGAATGAAGGTGAGGTAGACTGAATGATATTGTAAGCTGATCCTTGGAGAGCTAGGGCCTCTCGAAGAGCTCTGTATTTTCCTTTTCTGCACTCAATTCCAGAAGTATCTAGTATTTTCTTCTTATCTTTCTCCTTCATCCATAAATCCCCTTACACTTAGAAACCCGGTTATAACCGGGTAACCGGCTCCGGGTGTGTGTGTGTGTGTGTGTGTGTGTGTGTGTGTATATAAATAAAAAAATAAAAAAAATAATAATTTACTTATGCTTTGCGCGTAAGAGAGCTGTCCATTGCGTCAATGGTTATTTGAACCGTTTAAAGCTGATAATCGATCAGGAAAAATGCAAGGATCCATTAGTATCTTGGCTCATTCCGTTTCTCAATACAACCCACCTGTTGCTAAAAGCCAGCAAATGCAACTTGGCTCAGGGCGCCCAAATGCTTGATTTATAATTATATCTTCATTCAAACTGTTTGTTTCTCCGCAACTCTACTTGATGTTTAATTAAGGAAACAAAATTTTGCATCTCTCTTTCGCCTATGTCAATTGGAATTGCCGCAAAATAAATGTTCCCTTTGAAAGCATCATAATTTTCGTTATATATATAGAACGAAGCACACACACACACACACACACACACACACACACACACACACATATATATAAGATGACTCGCTCAAATTAGAAGCTCTTCTCAATATTATTACTCAATAGCTAGAATTAACAATCAGAAGCTATTTTTAATTTTGTGCTTGGGTCCGGATAACCGGGTACCAACTGAGCGGTTCCTAGTTAACCGAAGTGCCCGGTTCCAGAGCTAATTGGTGTTTTTTACTAACCGGAAACCCTGGAGCCGATTCCCGGTTATTGGAGCCGGTTCCTGGTATTAGCCAATAATCGAGAACCGGCTCCGAGTTTACACCCCTAGTTAAATCCTTTCAAAATTTTCAAAATACCTTTCATTTTTTTTTAGTTAAAAGAAGAAGGAAAAAAAATTCTAAGATTTATGTGTTGGCTAGAATTTAATAGAATTTGCAAAATTACCAATTCCTAAATCTTTGAAATTTTTTATAAATTTTTTAAAAAATAAACACTGGGGTATTTTGGGAATTTTGATAAGATTTAACGGAAAATTCTAACGGAGGACTGAGATTGAAATTTTCTGAAAAATGGATACCCTAAATTGAGACGTTTTAAAGTTTAGGTACTTTCTTTCAAAATAGGTGAAAGTTTAGAGGTCATAAATGAAGTTCTCTCAAGGGGAAGACTTGTAGATAGTTGGAGGACATTGGTTATGAAGAAAAAAAAAAAAAAAGCATTGCAATAATAATTCATAACTCATTAGATGTTTTGTTATCTTGTTGTTTTGGTAGGAATGAACCTGAATTTATTCATGAAATTATTGAATGGGTGAATTCGATATTAGTGAAAAAGACATACTTCCAAGTTGCCCAATATCCGGTGGGAATAGAGTCTCGTGTACAAGATGTGAAGTCGCTTTTAGATATAGAGAAGAATGACAGTACGTGCATGGTAGGGATCTTTGGAACTGGTGGAATTGGTAAGACAACTATCGCTAAAGCTATTTACAACTCGATGGCTTCTCAGTTTGAAGGTAGTTGTTTTCTTGAAAACATTAGAGAAACTTCCGGCCAAAAAAGTCTGATCCATTTACAAAATAAGCTTCTTTTTAAGATCTTAGGAGGTTCAAGTCTAATGGTTGACAATGTTGATCAAGGAATTACTTTGATAGAGAAGAGGCTTCGCTTAAAAAGGGTACTTATAGTTCTTGATGATGTGGATCAGTTAGACCAATTAGAAAAATTAGCTGGAAAAGGTGACTGGTTTGGCTTAGGAAGTAGAATCATCCTAACAACAAGAGATAAACATCTACTTAGTGCACATGGAGTTGATTCAGCGTACCGGGTGAATGAGTTGGATCATAATGAAGCTCTTCAGCTTTTCAGTTGGAATGCCTTCAAAAGTGACAAACCTAAGGATGATTACATGGAAGTGACAAAAGATGCAATATGTTATAGTGGAGGATTGCCACTAGCTTTAATAGTGCTAGGCTCTACTCTAAAAGGTAGAGATATACTTTGTTGGAAAAGTAAATTGGACGAGTACAAAATAATTCATAATAAAAAAATTCAAGAAATACTTAGAATAAGTTATGATGGGTTGGAGGACACAGAGAAGGATATTTTCCTCGACATTGCATGTTTTTTCAAAGGACAAAATGTAGGTTATGTTTGTAAAATACTAGACAAGTGTGGTTTCTTTCCAGATTATGGTATAAAAGCACTTGTGGATAAGTCTCTCATATCTATTGATAAGGACTTTGGGACATTAATTATGCATGACTTACTCCAAGAAGCGGGCAGAGAAATTGTTCGACAAGAATCACCCAAAGAACCTGGCCAACGTAGTAGGTTGTGGTTTCATGAAGATGTTCGTCATATCCTAGAAGAAAATATGGTAAGATTTGTGTTAAAAATCCTTTACAATTTACATTTGTTTCTTTTTCATTAGTTAAGGTACTAGAAAAATAATGATTTTTTTTTTTTTTTTGCATAAAAAAGTTCTGAAAAATTACATGCAAGATATATATGTGTATACATATATGTAACAGAAAAGAGTTGAATAAGTAGAATGAATTTAATTTCAAAACCAAATTAAGATTATACCATAATTACAATAGAGTTCGACTGTTTAATTGGCTTCGTTTTCATAAAACCATTTGTAAAATTGCTTTCAAATAACAAGATAGTTAATTTATCACGACCTCTCTTGAGATTTTACAAAATAACAATTTTGCTTGAAGTTTGATGTTCATGGGACTTCAAGGGTTGATATTCATTATTCACGTAAAAATAGTGATGCTGATAATAGAAGAACATGTCAGGTTAATCCCACCTTGAGAAATAAAAAACTCCAATTAGAAATTTTAACGATGATAATTAATGAACTTTTTTAAAAGTTTAAATATATTTTTTGTAAAATATATATTTTTTAATAAAAACACATTTTTCAAAACAAATCACAAAATATTTTACAAAAAATAAAATACAAAACTATTTTTAGAAAACGCTCTACACCTTCGTAATCGAATGTTTTGAAAACAAATGCACACTTTTGAAAACTAAAATCACAAACTACTTTTGAAAACTTTACCAAAATTACCCTTTACTACATGTTTGGTAAATTTTTCAAAAGCTCTTTTTCATTTTAAAACATTGGAATATACTTCTAAAATGGAATGATTATTCCTATGAAATAGTTATTCTTTTGTTTGGTAGGGATCTATTATTTGGAATAGTTATTCCCATTGGAATAACTATTATCTTACGAAAAGGAATACCGATTCCTCTAAAAAATGTAAAGAATGGCTATTCCAATAGGAATGAAGTACAATTTCCAGAAAAAAAAAAAAAAAAAAAAAAAACTCTTATTTTTTTACTTTCTTTCAATTTTTTTTTTCAAAAAATAAAAAAATAAAAATTGAAACCCAACCCCCTACACAGTGGCTGGCCGACCACCCATTGGGGTGGTCTGCCAGCCACATAGGGAGTCGGGGGTGGTTGCGGCCACCCCTAGCTCTTTGGTGGCTGGCTGACCACCCACCATTTTTCAATTTTTTTTTTTTTTTAAATATATGTATGATATGTGGTTTTTTTTAGTAATTTTAATTGGATTCCAATTAAAGTGTATGTGTTGTTATCAAACTAAAAATTATGAATAATCATTCCATTCCACTCTCTTTTACTCCTCGGAATAACTATTTTCATTCTGCAATATTCATTCCGCAAACCAAACGAGACCTAAAAACTATTTTCAAATATTAGTTAACCAAATGGATTTTAAATGTGATTGGTTACTGCTTTTATTATTTCAAAGATAATTCACGGTTTTTTTTTTTTTTTTTTTTTTTTATCAGTATCTTGTCTTTTTTTTTTATGAACATATAAGGGTAATATTTGATATAGACAAATTATTTTTGAGAATGTAATGATCAGTCACTTTAGGACATTCCAATAATAATAATAATAATAATAATTAATCATTTGAAAATCTAAAAAAAGAAAAGAAAAGGCAATATACGAAGATAATATATATATATATATATATGTGTGTGTGTGTACACACTTATACCTATATACATATAGATCCAGCAAGTGTTAAAATATGGAGAACTTTACGTTACGATTTTGTTGATACACTTAACTATACATTGTCTTGCTAGGGAACAAACAAAGTTGAAGGCATATTGATAGATTTGCCTAAGAAAGACATGATACACTTGAGTTCCAAAGCCTTCAAGAAGATGAAAAAGCTCAGACTGTTTATAAGCCGTAATGCAAGCTTTTCTGAAGAGCCTAATTTTCTCTCTAATGAGTTAAGATTGCTTGATTGGCCTGAATATCCTGGAGAATCTTTTCCGCCCAATTTTTCTGGAAAGAAACTTGTTGTTTTAAGTATACCTCATAGTCACTTCAAGGTATTGGAGGGAGTCCAGGTAGAAATTTAGTTTTTAATATTTCTTTGTTTAAATTCTGTTGTAAACTTCTTTCGAAATAATATTTTTTTTTTCTTGTCAGAATTTCCAAAACGTGACAATAATGAATTTCTCTTATTGTCAATTCCTAAGAAAAATACCTGATGTTTCAAGGATTCCAAATTTAGAGAAGTTGGATTTTGATGGTTGCAAAAATTTAGTTGAGGTTCATCGTTCTGTTGGATTCCTTGATAAGCTCGTTGAATTGAGTCTTATAGGGTGCTCTAATCTTACAAGTTTTCCAAAAAACTTCAAGTTGAGATCTCTAGAGTCTCTTAGCCTTTGGGGTTGCTCAAGGCTTAAGAACTTTCCTGAAATTGAGTGTCAAATGAAATGTTTAGAGCACATCGACTTTCAAGAAACTGGCATAGAGGAACTGCCTTCATCCATTGGGAACCTTGTTGGCGTTAAATATTTATTTTTAGGTGGTTGCAAAAACTTGACGGATCTTCCAGATACCATTTATCAGTTGCAACATTTAGAGGAACTTGATCTCAGGGGTTGTTCGAATGTTGTTAAGTTTCTAAAGAAGGTGGAGGATAACAGGGAATCTGAAATTTCATCAGGGTCAGAATTACTCCAATTGTCGCTTCTGACAAATTCAAGCGATTCTAATGATGGTTGTTCATTGATATCATTTTCGAAAGTTCGAGACTCGGATCCTAGTAATTGTGCCCTATTAGAATCAAATTTATTTCGGACCTTTGATTGTTGCTCCGCATTGACGGGATTAAATCTATCAGGGAGTGATATTGTTACCCTTCCTCCATGTATTAGAAGATTTGTGGGATTGTATATCCTTTATTTGGATGGATGCAAGCAACTTCGAGAAATTCTAGGACTTCCCCCCAATGTAGTGGAAGTGTATGCTGCGGGGTGCGTGTCATTGGAAATATTTTTAGAACTTGATTGCCCTTTGAGTTTGGAACATTTAGATCTATCAAGTAGTGCTATTGTTTGCCTTCCTGCATGCTTCAACACATTTATTGGATTGAGGCGCCTTATCTTGGAAGATTGCAAGCAACTTCAAGAAATTCCAAAACTTCCACCAAGTATAGAAGCGGTATTTTTGCGTCAATGCACGTCATTGGAAAGACTTCAATTTCATAATATATGCGATTTACCAATGCTTCAATGGATTGACTTCTCCGGTTGCCCTGAACATATAGGGATTGATCTACAAATTCATTTATTCACTGAGGTATCTCTTTCCCCTCTCTCTCTCTCTCTCTCTCTCTCTCTCTCACACACACACATATATATATAAACACGATTTGTAGATCGTAACACTAAAAATTTGTCATATTCGTGTAACAGAGACAAATATATTCTAAGGGGCATCATCGATTTGGTTGTATATTTCCGGGAAATAAGATTCTTGATTGGTTCAGCCATCGTAAAGAGGTTTCAAATACTAATTGTTGTGAAATAGATATCGATGATCCTGTACATTTGGATTCGGTGAATACAAGATTTGCTTTCTCTGCTGTTATTGGTTGCAAAGAAGATGTACAAAATGAGGATAATTTTCGAATTCGCGTTGAAGTAATCTATGATGGTCAACAAATCCATTCTAACACCTCTTTTGAAATACGTAATTCAGCCAGCTTAGATCATGTATGGTTGCATTATCATGGTTCACTACATTCTCAGCTAAAGACGGATAGTCTTCGAGTTAAATTCATGTGTGTGAATATACTTGGTAATCCTTCAAAGTCAGGGTTCTTTAAAAGTTGCGGATTCCATCTAGAACATACAAATATATGAATAGAAAGTGAAAGATTAAATGATGATGACGCTGCAACTTGGAATAAAAGAGGTAATCTTCTCTCCAAAAAATCTATAGTTTGTGCATGGCACTCAACTATTTGGGACATGAGTCGCTAGCTTTTTGGGTTCTAATAATGTAAGTGCTTCACTTATTTGGACTTCTATTTTGAAATTAAGGTGTGGAATTTGATTTGAAGGTCATGTTCGTGCTTTTATCGTTTTTTGTGGCATAAATTCATCAACAAAGATAAAGAATACTGGAGGACCTGTTAGGCTACTTCTTTATTTTCTTGCTTTATTTGTGCAAGTATTATGCTAAGGCATTTCTTAATCATGGCTATGCTCTTTTGTAAGATTGGAATTCACCTTATTCAAAGATTTCGTCATTCATGCAATTCTGCTTAATGAGTTCTTGGATGAAACTTTAGTTTTTGAGGTTGTTATAGCTTAGGGATAAAGTTTAGATGAACATAAACTTTGCTAAAATCATTATTTTACTACAAGGTTTAGTTAGATTTTTCGCATTTTTGCTTTTTATTTTTTGTTTTCTTCTCTTTTTCTTTTGTTGGATCTCACTTTCTATCCTATTCTTACTGGGAAACTCAATGGCCCAACCAATACCCCAACCAATACGCTTATTTCAAAAAATTATTGTGCAATCTAATCGGGCTTTGTTACACTTGAAGTTGGTATTTGTTTTTGCATGTGTATCTCCGTTTGAGGAATGCTAGAGCATCTTTTGGTGTTCTCCTAATGTTCTTCTGGGATGGCATAAATGTAATTTTTTTTATTCAAAAATTGCATCTATGCCATCCAAAAGGACATAGATATAATTTTTTTAATTACATCTATGCCATGCCAGGAGAACACTAGGAGAACACCAGAAGATGCTCTAGCATTTTTCATCTCCGTTTAATGAGATATGATACATTTCCAATTTCTATAAAAAATTTATATAACTCTAATAATTTTTTTTTCTTCAAACTGACCATTGAATCTCCTTTCTTACATATGTATCCTAAATATCAAATGATTAATTTAAAAAAAAAAAAAAAATTGTTAAGAGTTGTACAAGAGTTATATTAAACGTATCATATCACTTTATGCCTTGTAATATTTACCCCCTTCATAAATTATACCCTCAGTTGTCAAAGAAATGATTGGAAACTGTACTCCAAAGGAATTCGAATTTTTTGTTGTCTTGGCAAGAAAGATTTGGTTTCAGAGACATTCAGTTGTGCATAGCGGCTTAATTTTCAACGGCTCAAATGAACTAATCATAGAGGCTAATATTTCCATTGAAAAATTCCAAAAATCCCATGCAAAAGACATAGAACAAGAGACAGCAGAGGCAAGCACTTCCGCCGTTATATGGAAGGCCCAACCAGAAGATGTTCACAAAGTAAATTTGAATGTGGCCATTGACAGTCTCAAATGGTAGATTGGAGTCGGAATTCTTGTCCGGAAAAGCAAGGGTCGTGTTAAAGCAATTCGAAGTTTCATAAAAAAGCTTACCAAAGAACCTGTGGTACTAGAAGCCATGAGTGCTCTTCATGGAGTGAAATTTTGTACACAAGTAGGCCTACGGCATATATTTTTGGAAGGCGATGCCTTACAAGTGGTCAATGCAGTGAGATCCGCAGGGCAAAGCTGGAACAGATTTGGGCAAATAGTTGAGGACATCCGAGGAGTAATTAACTTGCTGTCCAGTTGGCAAATTGGCAATGTTAAGCAAGATGGTAATTTTGCAGCTCTTAATTTGGCAAAAAAAGCAGTATGACGCATCATTAATGAGACACGGAGAGAGGTTATTCCACGTTGTATCTATGATACTGTCATGTTAGAACAAAATGTTCTACGTATTTGATCTTGATCAATAAAAGTTCAAAATATTATTTATTAGAAAAAAAAAACCTACCTTTGATTTTCGTTCTTTTTTGTATCATGTGAAAATAAAATATGATCCTAGATTTCTTATACCGACTGTAAAACTAACAAACTTTATCGGCACTATTAAAACCAAAAAAAGAGTGGACATTGGGAAGAAATTGTCGGGGTTGTGCTTTCTGTTTGACAAGCAAAAACAGGGCATGTGTGCAATTAAAACAAAACCAAAAAAAAAAAAAAAACCAAAATACTAAAGAAGGAAAAAAAAAAATCAAAACAAAAAACAGGGCATGTGCATGGACAGTTTTTGTTAATGATTAATTGCACATATGTCCGGTGGGATTAGGGGTGAAAAGGCAGTTGCCGTTGGCGGTTATTGGCAAAAGCTATGGGATATCCCTCAGATGAAGTTTGTTAATTGTAACTCTAACGCAGAGATAAGATTTGGATTTTTTTTTCTTTCAAATTTTAACGTTCTAGATAGATTTATTTTTCACCGGTATTGTGAGTGTGACAAAGTAGCCTCCGCCGCCACACTTCTGAATTTACATAGAAAACACAAGGAAACCAAAGTAAATAAAACAAGGAAAAGAAACCAAGGCCTTTACATAAATTAAGAAAAACCAAGGTTTACACATTTAGAAATTGAAAGAGGATTACTTTTTATTTAATCTTCACATGCATATTGCTTATTCACTTGAAAATAATACTGGGGTTGGGATAAGTATATGTATTATAGGGAAATGAACACAAAAAATAAGTAGCTACTTCAAGTGTAACAATGTGGGATTAGGTTTCTAATAATCATTTGATTAAGTAAGCCTATTGGTTGTAAGGGTATATATGTGGGCGAATATTAATCGCTCTCATCCGCTATCTGCAACTATCCGCTATCCGCATATGCATCCACATGTACACTCGTAATTGGTTGGGCCCTTGATTTTGATTCAAATGAAATAGCACTTCCTTCCCCCAGTAAGGTCCGTAAGGATAGGTAATGGCCTTAAATTCTCATTTCACCTGTTTTCCTTCAATTAAGGAATGAAAAAGTAGAGTCTTTCTTAGCTTAGTAATTGTGCTTTTTTATGATAAAAGATTATCATTTCTCCATTTATTCATAGCTACACTAGATATAATTAAGCTTTTATGTCATAGCAATTCATTTTCTCTTTGTAGTTGTTGCTTAAATTAAAACAAAAATATAAAAATATAAAGAAACACATAAAAAAGAAAAAAACCTATAACAGCACGAACAAACCCTGAAAATAAAGCAATAGTAATTTCAAGTGGTGACAAAATTGGCTTTGAAAAAAAGATAAATTAATCCAACACATTAATTACAAAACAGGAGTCTAAATAGGAGAAACACTTAGATGATTATAACTCAAGCTAGGGACTTTGTCACGAACAACAAGAAAAATGAATATAACACAGACCAACCTGAACTCATAGGTGTGAAGAGATCTGCAACAAACATGGTCTAGCTCGAAAAGAAGAAGAATGCCTCTTTTGTTGTGGGTACCAATTGGATTCCAAGTTTCCATCATCATCGATCATCATCATTATCATGGCATCTCAACAATTTGAATATCATCAATTATCGTTTCCTCTTTTATTGTAGATGGAATCCGCAACTTTTAAAGAACAGAGACTTTACGAGGAACACACCAAAAGGATCGCCATTGCATAATGTAAATATAACTTGAAGATTATCGGTAATTATTAGTCGAGAATGTTCTAGCACAACGTTCAACACCAACAATACATTATCTGAGCTAACTAAACTATAACAAATCTCCAAATTATAATGGATGCGTTGACCAATATCATTGAAGACTTCAACAAAAATTCTATAAGAACGATCCCCATTGATGACCTCATCTTGTACATCCTCTCTTCCAATAACAGCAGAGTAAGAACATTTTGTATTCCACAAATCCAAATGTAGAGGCTCATTGATATCTATTTCACACCGATAGATATTTGAAAGCTCTTTACGATGATTGAAGTAATCTGCAACCTTATTTCCTGGATGTTAAACTATCATTTGTCCTGAAAGCTTAAGCTGATAGGAATAGGTAAATTTAATCACCTAATCAATACTTAACATTTCCCTTCACGTGTGGGTTTAGACATCCTTTTAATAGGTGAGGCCCAACACGTTGAATATTTAATTGAAATTGAAAGTAAATAACGAAGTCAAAATTCGAACTCAGGATCTTTGGCTCTGATACCATGTTGAATAAATATATGAATTAGAGAATATATGTGAAAGAGAGAAAGAGCGGAAGAGAGAGCGGAAATATATTAAGGACTACATTGTATTGAGTAGTATATTTATAACATATTACAAGAGACCTCTATATATAGAGAGATTATGAGTAGTGGCCAAGAAACCCTAGAGTAATTAAGATAGGGAATTAATTCTAATAGGAAATAAAATAATATATTATAACAATCCTAATAGGAAAGGCAATAATATATTCTAACATCATCCTCTCAAACTAAAGGTGAAAGATTCTGAAATCTTGAGTTTGAAATTAGAAGCCGGATTTAAATGCAGCCAAAGTCAATGGTTAGATTAAAACGTTGCTGGCGAGAAAGGCTGAAAGTGACGGCCGGAGAATAGAGACAAGCTGTAAATCTCGTGAGGGGCCAAGCCGCAACTGACAATGATAGTCGGAGTACGGTAACTAACTGTTAATCCTGTGAAGGGCCAAATCACATTGTGCCAAAAGGCTGAAGGAAACGGCCGGAGAACGAAGAATATCCGTTAAAGTATTAAACCCATGAGGGGCCAAACCGCAACTTACAAAGATGGTTGGAAACAGAAATTAGTCGTTAATCCTGTGAAGGGCCAAACCGTATGGTGCCAAGTTTCGCCAATGAATTGAGCTGCATATTACAACAAAATAGGTAAAAATAAATCAAAAAAGGGATCGAAATAAGCTTGAAAGTTGGGAGCATGGGTTATTTTTATACTGAACTGAACGATGGAGATTACACCAGTTTTATCTGATCTAATGACTTAAGAATCAACTTGGAGAACAAGTTTGATGACTCATCCAAGTAATCATTACATCTTCAAATATCTTCTTATCTTCAATTCAATTCTATCTTATCTAATATGATAAGGTTTAGATGGCTAAAATTAACCACAAACTGATCAATGGCCATAAAGGTGTCGAGTTGTACCATGACTCATCAAAAGAAATGATGAGAATTTGATAAAAGTCAAGGGATAGTTGATTCGGATGAGATTCTGCATTTCTGTAGAAAGTCGATTAATCTCATTTTTACACTGAAGAATAATTGATCGATCGCATTTCGATCGATTCATTTTATTATAAATCGATTGATTATACTTAGTCAAATTTCCATTTATTTAGCACTTATATAACTAAATTGCTCGATCGATTTCTAGTTCTATCAATTGGTCGATTCTAACCTCGCACAATCGATTCTAAGTTAATATATAATCGCTCGATCAATTACATTCGGCTAGAATTCTAATTCATTTTAAACTCCAAATATATTGTCACTTAGTATTTGATTCCTTTAAACCTAAATTGATGAATATTTATAAATAAATATTCATATTTAGTTTATTATGCTTTAAATCCTATTTTTTTAAGATATTTTATTCAATATTTTAAAATATGGGATATTACAATAAATAACACATTACTTTCTACCTCGAACTTCTGTGTGAAATTCTTGCTAAAAATTGTCAAAATGTTATATAAGTACTAATAATAATACAACATGTGTTCTTTATAATAACAAAATAAAAAAATATAAATATAAATATAAATATAAAAAAAATAAAAAACAAAAGAAAAAAAATTAGGATTTGTTCGGGCCACCCCAAATTGGCAAGAAGGGGTAATCGAGTCACACCGATTTAAGGTGGTTCGGTGATAGTTTCTATCAAAATCTAAACTGAAGTTTAGGATCGGTAGTTATTTGCCATTTATGTTTAAAATATGAAATTTTAAATCATTTTTTAAACTTTAAGAAGCTTCTTGGAAATCGGTACATATTTATTAAAAAGAAAAAAGAAAATTGGTGCATATTTCCTTTAAAAAGAGAGGTGAAGATTTGAAAAATAATCTCAGTTTTACTTTGATGTGTTCCAACCCCAATTGAAACTTGTTAGTATGAAATGTCATTTAAACCCTAGGAAATTATGCACTCGTATTAATCAAACTTTGATGTGTTACTCTTGGAATATTGCACAGATGTCCAGTGGGATTAGGGATGAAAAGGCGGTTGCAGTTAGTGGTTATTGACTAAAATTGTGAGATATCCCTCAAAGGAACGCTTTTAATTGTAACTCTAAAGTAGAGATTAGATTTGAATTTTATTTTTCCTTTCAAATTTTAACGTTCTAGATAGATTTATTTTCAACCGGTATTGTGAGTGTGACAAAGTAGCCTCTAAATATCAAAAGCCACCCACTACAAAAAAAAAAAAAAAAAAAAAAAAAAAAAAAAAAAGGAGCAAATTCTGGACGGTTTTAAACCATCTAGAAATGCAAAAAAACTGTCTAGAATATAGTGTCGCTAAATAAATTTCTAGACGGTTTGGGCCAAACCGTCCGCAATTACAGACGGTTTGACCCAAACCGTCAGGAACCAATTCTGGACGGTTTTGGGCAGAACCGTCCACAAAAATGGGCAAAACTGTCTAGAATCTGTTTTTTATTATTATTATTATTATTTATTATAATTAATTATTATTTTTGTCCAGCGGTCAAAGGCTCGAAGCTAGCTACTACGCTCTCTACCGGAGTCCAGAAATATCCACCGAAAAATCGATCAGCTCCGGTCACCACCATCGAGTCGTTCAGCCACACCAAATCTGCTACAAGCTAGCTAATCGACGTCTTCCTCTGTTTCTCTTCCACAGCCACAGCTAACCACCCCCTTTCACAAATCAACCAAAAAAATATATACCTCAAACAATCAAAAAAAAAAAAGCAAACCCGTTAGCTTCAGCCCATAACAATCACCGAAACCCACCCCAATCACCAACCCATCAGCTCCAACCCATAACGACCCAGAGTCGGTTTCGGCCGAATCAGCCTGGAAACCCCGATCAACTTCCTCTGCTGCCTTCTCCGATAGGCGATATTCCTCCAAGCTTCGAACACCAAGTGCAAGAACGAGCTCGAGAAGCGGATCTCGGCGATCCTGGAGCACGTGACCGTCAACGACCTCCTGGTGCTCTCTTTCACCTACGACGGAGAAAGGCTGTTCGACTTGGAGAGCATGAGGAGAATCATCTCGGGATTCGCGGAGAAGGAGAAGAGCGTGGCCGTATTTAACGCCGGTGATTTCGGAGAGCACTACTCCACTGCGATGCAGAGAGTTGCCAAGACAGTGGACGCGTATCTGGGCGAGATCGCCACCTAGTGAGAAGGATCAGAAAGACGAGAGAGAGAGAGAGAAGAGAGATTTGGGGAGAAGAGAGTTTTGGGAGAAGAAGAAGACTGAGAGAGCTAGAGAGAGAGAGAGAGAGAGAGAGAGAGAGATGGTTCTGATTTTGGTTGGGAAATAAATCTGACGGACGCGATGAAATAAGAGGTATCACGCGGATTGATGACATGGCGTGGGAAAAAAATTCCAGACAGTTTTAATTAAACCGTCTGAAAATAAAATTTACCGACGGTTTTAAAAAAAATCGCCTATAAATTTATAGACGGTTTAGTTAAAACCGTCTGGAATTTTATAGACGGTTTCAAAATAACCGTCTACAAATTTTATTTTCTATACGGTTTTAGAAACCGTCTAGAAAAAAACCATCCATAAATGCCTCTTTTTTTTTTCTTTTTTTTTTTGTAGTGACCGCCACACTTCTGAATTTACATAGAAAACACAAGGAAACAAAAGCAAATACAACAAGAAAAAGAAACCAAGGCAATTTTTTAAAAAATAATAAAAAAAGGTTCAACTTCAAATTAAGAAAAACATAAGGGAATGAATGAAAGAGCATAAAAGCCAAGGCTTATACGTTTAGAAATTGAAAGAGGATTACTTTCTATTAAATCTCACATATTGCTCATTCACTTGAAAATAATACTCGGGTTGGAAAGGTCCAGCAGTAACAATCAAAACTCTGAAACCAAAGAACCAGAAAAATGTTAGTTAGTATAAAGGAATTTGGTTTGGAAAGATTTTAAAGATGTCCTTGCAACGTTCTTAAATATATGTATTATAGGGAGATGATCGAACACAAAAAATAAGTAGCAACTTCAAGAGTAACAATGTGGGATTAGGTTTCTAATAATCATTTGATCAAGTAAGCCTATTGGTTGTTGGGGGTATACATGTGGGCGATTAATATTCGCCCGCATCCGTTATCTGCAACTATATGTTATCTGCATATGCGGATGCAGCGGTTAGCAAAAACTACTATCCGCATATTATTTTTATATATTATTTTGTAAATTCACCAAAACAACGTCGTTTTGGTATTTGATATTAAAATGACGTCGTTTTGAATTAGGTATAAGTTATGTTTACATTGGTTTGGTTGGTTGTATTGCTTTCTTGTATAACACTTGGGCAAAAACGTAAAGTAATGTGAAGTCAATATATTTTCAAAATATTAAGGTTTAAAAAAATTAAATCAAGCCCAAAACACTAAAAATGAGCCTAAATTATTGTTAAAATCGTTTAAAATAGGTCATAATAAAGACTCAAAGTAAGCATAAAAGACTAAAATAGGCCAAAAAGTTCATTAGCTAATATGCAAATCACAGAAAATAACTACATTTAATAACCGTAATAATTATGCATATGCGGGTAGTAAAAACATAATGCGGATGCGGATATTTAGAAGTGGTATCCACATTTTACAGCTGCAAATATTACAAATAACCGCATCTGCATTCGCATGACAACCGTAATTGGTTGGGCCATTGAGTTTTAATTCAAATGAAATACAGAAATAGCACTTTCTTCCCCAGTATCCCCTATCCATAAGGATAGGTAATGGCCTTAAACTCTCATTTCGCGCCTATATTCCTTCAATTAAGAAATGAAAAAACAGTCTTCCTTGGCTTAGTAATTGTGCTTTATATATATATAAAAGATATTATTTCTCCTTTTGTTCATAGCAACACTAGCTATAATCAAGCTTTTATGTCAGAGCAACTCATTTTCTCTTTGTAGTTGTTGCTTAAATTAAAACAAAAATAGAAAGAAAAACAAAAAAGCAAAAAGCAAAAAACTAAAAAAAGCACGAACAAAACCTTGAAAATCGGCTATGAAAAAAGATAAATTAATCCAACACATTAACTACAAAACAGGAGTATACATAGGAGAAACACTTAGATGATTATAACCCAAGCCAAGGAGTTCATCACGAACAAGAAGAAGAATGAACATAATACAGACCAACTTGAACTCATAGGTGAAGAGATCTGCTACAAATATGATATAGCTCGAAAGGAAGAAGAATGCCTCTTTTGTTGTGGGTACCAATTGAATTCCAAGTTGCCATCATCATCATCATTATCATCATGGCGTCTCAGCAATTTGAATATCACTTTCTCTCATATATATGTTGTAAATGGAATCCGCAACTTTTAAAGAACAACCTCGACTCTATAGGAAAGTTGTAGCATCTAAATATAACTCGAAAATTATCCGTCTTTGATAGAGAATGGTGTGGCACAATATGGTACCTCAACCATACATTATCTATTGGGATAATTAATACAACGTCTGTATGCCACGTATTAGAATAGATGCATTGACCAATATCATTGATGACTTTAACGAGAATTCTACCCCAACCTTGGGCATCCTCTGTTCCAATGACAGCTGAGAAAGAAAATATTGCATTCCCCGAATCCAAATGTAGAGGCTCATTGATATCTATTTCACACAAATGGGTATTTGAAAGCTCTTTACGATGACTGAAGTAATCTGGAATCTTATTTCCTGGAAATATATAGCTAATGGGATGGTCCTTAAGATGTCCCTGTTACACACACACGCATATATTTTATACATATGACAACTTTTCAATGAACAGACGTACAAATAACAAGTATATATGTGAAAGAGAGATACCTCACTCAATAAACGAATTTGCAGATCATCCAACATATGTTCATGCAGTCCATGGCAATTGGAGAGGTGAATCAGGTCAAGCCTTGGTAAATCCTTTATATTATTAAATTGAAATCTTTCCAATGACATGCATCCTCCCGCCCATACCTGTTCTATATTTGGTGGAAGTTCAGGAATTTCTTTAAGTTGATTGCAATTGTTCAATTGAAGACTGCGCAATCCAACAAATGTGTTCAACCATGTAGGAAGGCTAACAATAGCGGTTCCTGATAGATTAAGAATCCCCAAACTAGAAGGGCAATCGCGTTGAATCAAGAACTCTGATTCTGTTAGGGCCTCTGGTGCGTTAAACAATTGAGATCTTCTAGCTTCTTCTAAAAATATTTCCAATGACACACAGTCCATCGCTCTCATTTGAATTAAATTTGGTGGAATTCCTAGAATTTCTCGAAGTTGCTTGCAATAGTCCAAATAAAGGTTCTTCAATCTAACACATCGTCTGATGTATGGAGGAATGGTAACAATATCACTCGTTGATAGATCTAACTCAGTCAATGTGGAGCAACAATCAAGGGTTCTAAATAAATTAAAATCCCTTGTATTCGCCAAAGGCGACAATTGGAGTAATTCTGCCACCGATGAAATTGCTGATTCCTCTATGAATTCAACATCGGGCATGGGTTGTCTCGTATCCTCCACTATTTTTAGAAACTTAGCAACTTCTGAACGACGAGGAAGTCTAAGATAATTGTCTTCTAGACAAAATGAATCCATAAAATGATCCCAGCCCATAATGTGTAGTATTTCTAAATGTTTCAACTTATGAATGCTATCTGAAAGAGTCATATGGTTTGTGAAACCAGTTAGACCCAAGGCTCTAACCCCAACGAGGTACCCAAAAGATGAAGGTAGTTCCTTTATATCAGTTACTGCCAAGTTGATATACTCTAAACATTCCATTTGACACTCAATTTCAGGGAAGTTCTTAAGGCTCTCGCAAAGATAAAGGCTAAGAAACTTTAGAGATCTCATCCTGAGGCTTCTTGGAAAACTCCTAAGATCATAGCATTCTTGAAGTTTCAAACTAACAAGCTTATCATGGAATCCAATAGAAGGATGAACCTCAACTAATTTTTTGCAACCACTAAGATCCAACTCCTCTAAATGTGGGATCCTTGAAACATCAGGAAATTTTCTTAGGAACTCACAATCAATGAATTTCATAATTGTGAGGTTTTGGAAATTCTGTCAAGAAAAAAAGGAAATAAATTGGTTTGAAAGAAGTTTACAACATAATCTAAAGGAAGAAATATTAAAAACAATAATTTTACCTGGATTCCCTCCAGTTCCTTGAGCTGACTTTGAGGCATTATTAAAACAACAAGGTTCTTTCTACAAAGATTGGATGGCAAAGATTCTCCAGGATAATTAGTCCAATCAAGCAATCTTAACTCATTAGAGAAAAACTTAGGCTCTCCAGAAAAACGTGCATTACGGTTAATAAACATTTTGAGCCTTGCCATATTCTTGAAGGCTTCGGGACTTAAGTGTATCAAGTCTGGTTTAGGCAAATCTATCAATATGCCCTCAACTTTGTTTGTTCCCTAACAAGACAATGTATAAGTGTATCAGCAAAATCACAACATAAAGTTCTCTATATTTTAACACTTCCTAGGACCATAATTCTTGTCTTGATAAAATTTAAATATTATATATATATAATACTTTGTAAAAAGAAACAAGCTTATACTATTTGTCTTCGTATATTGCTTCTTCTTCTTCTTTTCTTTTTCTTTTTTCCAGATTTTCAAAATGAGTAATATGTATATATTTACATATTACTCTTGTTCATCAAAGAAAAAGCAAGATACTCATAAAAACGTTGCACATCTTTGAAATAATGGAAAGCTGTTACCAGTGATAATTTTATTTATTTTTCTTAATTAAATCATTCTATTAATTTATTCAGCTATGTTGTTATATTATTTGTCAATTTATTTTTTAGTTATTCTAAAATGAGAAGAAAATTACTTAGACTGCTATTTGATAAAGTTTTGAAAAGTATTTAGGGTTTTGAAAATGGTAAAAATTTGAGAATTGATTTGGTGGGGCTACATTTTAACAAAGTGTTGCATGTGGAGTTAACAAATGAAAATTGATTTGGTAAAATTTTGAGATGTATTTTTGAAACACCAAAAATTGAAAAAAGAAAAAAGAAAAAAGAAAAAAAAAAAGTGTTGCTTTCGGTGGCAACAACTACCGACAGAAGCATCTGTTGGCACCACGGGGCTGCCAAATGCATCTGGTGGAATACCGTGGGGCCACAATATTCATCTAGTGGCCTTTATGTGGCTGTTAGATTTATTTGGAGGCTTTCACGTTACCGCCAGATCTACGTGGCGGACACCTTTGGGTTGCCATCACGCGGCGGCAATACCACCCCAAATTTTATTTGTAAAGAATTTTTGTCTTTGTATTTGTCAATACATGTAATCAATACACCTACAGTTGCAAATATATATAGTACATAAACAATCCTTTTCCTGAAAGAAATTGAGAAATGTTTTTTTCTTTTATTTTTCGATAAGTGTTTTGTAGTATTTGAAAAGATTTTTCACTGTTTGAGAATACAAAAGGGTCTTTAACCAAGTAATTAAAAATTGAGAAAAGGTTGTACGTATTGCCCACATATAGAAATTCGTTCGTTAATAATGAAAATTATTATATTGAAAGACCAAAAATGAAAAGAGTTTTCAAAACAAGAAAGAATTTAAACAAAAACATAAAAATAAAAAAATAAAAAAAAAATGAAAAAAGTGTTTTTATTTAAAAAATTATTTTCCAAAATTTATATTTAAAATTTTAAAAAATATTATTATAATCTTTAAAATTTTTAATTGGATATTTTCTTTTTCTCAAGGTGGGATTAACCTCACATGTAACGAGAGGGATTAGATAAAGAGAAAGGAGGGCGAGATTGGTGTTCGTGGAGGAGGGAGGCGCCATGCTTCCCTCCTCACATGGTGGTTTAGGTTTCTAGTTTTAGTTATCTCCTAGTCCGTTTTGGATTGTGGAGTTTTTGTTTCTCTATGGATAGATTTAATAGAGTTGGATCTTCTCTTAGTCCTTCAATGGCTATGGCATTGTTTTATTTTTTATTTTCTATTCGGTTTTTTTAGGCAGGAAGGCATCGGGAAGCGGCATCGGTGTGTCACCGACGATAGCTAGCTGGGCTTTCTTCTTTCTCCATCTACTGTTTAAGCCAAATCTGTGTTTATCCGCCGGAGCCAGCACGACACGCGCCCCTCTATGGTGTTTGCCGGCCTCTTCCGATTCGGCCGCCTCAAGCCACGGCCTCGACAGTTTTCAGTGCCTGAGGCGTGGCCAGCTCGAGTTAGGGATTTTCTCCTTGGGCAGCCACGCTGTGGGCCACGCTCCGTCTTCCAGGTTGTGATCGGTAGTGTCTAGTGGTTCCTGGCGGCCGCCTGCTGCAATGAGGTTCCTAGAGACCACGCGCCGTCTCTGGTAGCGGTAGTCTCCCTCGATGCCAGATCTGTGTTTTGATGTTTTCTGTTTTGGTTTTTAGTGTTTTAGTGTAGTTTTTTGAAAATCTATCTATTAAATTTTTAGATATTATTGTACTTTTAATGGCTTAATAGCTTGATCAACCCTCATTCCTTTGTTGTGGAGCTTTATTGTTAAAAAGAGCTTATATGGTTGTTCCTATAATATTTGGTATTTGTAGGCAGCACTCAAATCAAAAAAAAATTTGGCATAGTTTGTAGGGAGTCTTGTACCTCTATTTACTCTATTTGCCTTCGCATTTGATATATCAATGAAGATTAGTTTTTCTGTGCAAAAAAAAAAAAAAACCTTCATATGTTCTCTTTCTAATATGAGCATCACTATTTTTACGTGAATATTCAACCCTTGAAGACCCATAAACAGTGATAAACATCTAACTTGAAGCAATATTTTTATTTTGCAAAATCTCAAGAGAGGTCGTGATAAATTAACTATCCTATTATTTGAAAACAATTCTTTTATGTAATTAACATATATGTATCCTGTAGGTGTAACATTTTAGCTTTTTTATTAACATCTTCTAGTAACTTAAGAAAAAGTAACAGAAGTAAAATTAAAAGGGATTTTTAACACATTTTTTACCGTATTTCCTTCGAGGACATTCTGAACATCTTTATGAAACCACAATCTACTGCGCTTGCCAGGTTCATTGGGTGATTCTTTTCGAACAATTGCTCTACCCATTTCTTGCAGCAAGTCATGCATGTTCAATAATCCTTCGCCCCAAGACTGAGTTACAAGACACTTATCCTTTAGCTCTTCAATGGCACTATATGAGTGAAAACCATGAGTGTTATCTAGTATTTTTGTGATAGCTTCTGCTTTCTCTCCTTTGAAGAAACATGCAATGTCAAGGAAAATTTTCTTGGCATTTTCATCCAATCCATAATAACTTATGCTAAGTTTTTTTTGAATATCATCGTGAGGAATTGATTTGTACTCGACCAATTTACTTTCCCAATAAAGTAGTTCTCTACCTTTTAGAGTCGAGCCTAGCACTGTTAAAGCTAGTGGCAATCCTCCGGCATAACTTACCGCATCTTCTGTGACATTCATAAAATCATCATCGGGCTTATCTCTATTGAAGGCATGCCAACTAAAAAGCTGAATAGCTTCATTATGATCCAACTCATTTACCTCGTACGCTGAATCAACTCCATGTGCACGAAGTAAATGTATATCTCTTGTTGTTATGATGATTCTACTTCCTACGCCAAACCAATTAGCTTTTCCAGCTAACTTTTGTAATTGGATTGACTGATCCACATCATCAAGAATTAGAAGTACCCTTATTAGGCGAAGCCTCTCCTTTATCAAAGTAATTCCTTGATCAACTTTGTCAACCATTGGACTTGAACCTTCTAGGATCTCATAAAGAAGCTTATTTTGCAAATTGATCAAACCGTTCATTTGGCCAGAAGTTTCTCTAATGTTTTCAAGAAAACAACTACCTTCAAACTGAGAAGCCATTGAGTTGTAAATATCTTTGGCGATAGTTGTCTTACCAATTCCACCAGTTCCGAAGATCCCTACCATGCACGTACTATCATTCTTCTCTATATTTAAAAGCGACTTCACTTTTTGTACCTGAGACTCTATTCCAACTGGATATTGGGCAACTTCTAAGTATGTCTTTTTCACTAATATAGAATTCACCCGTTCAATGATTTTGTGAATAAATTCAGGTTCATACCTACCAATACAAAACACCTAACGAGTTACGTTCATATATAATAAAAAGAATAGGAATATATATGATCTAGTAACAGAATGATTTTTTTTCCTTTTTTCCTTTTTTCCTTTTTCTCCATAAGCAATGACAATGGTAGGCTGTTAATTATGATGTAATGGATAATCTTCCCCTCCTGAAAGCCCAATCCTCATATATATTGACTACAAGTCCTCCCCTTATTAGAAGAAAAAAAGTCTAAAAGAGTGATTAGAAATACCTGTTCTCCAAAGTCATTCCCGACAAATTAGCCACTTGTGTTAGGGCTGACTTCCACATCTTCACCTTCTTATCATCATCTTTGTACCGTTTTTCAAGTTGAGCGAATGCTTCCTTAACAGTTTTGGTTTGATGACGTACTTCCGCAGGAGTTACGTCGTAGAACAACGGTAAAACCCGTTGGTCCCTTGTTTTTCTAGAGTCGAGGATCTTTATTAGCTCATCCAAGCACCATCGGGATGATGCGTAGTTTTTAGAAAATACAATGATTGAAATCTCAGACTCTTCAATGGCTTTGAGAAGCGCCGGTGAAATTTCGTCTCCGCTTCTAAGCTTGGTGTCCATGAAGGTGTTGATTCCGTTTCGACGCAAAGCTTCGTATAGATGAGCAGTAAAATTTGCGCGAGTATCTTCGCCTCTAAAACTCAAGAATACATCCCATCGAGAAGAGGAAGAGGAAGAGGAAGAGGAAGCTGAGTGGGAGGCCATGGACGAAGTTGGAAGACAAGTAGTTAGTAGATAAAACTGAGAGAGAATGGCTTCTTAGTTAATTAAATAAATACGTACAATAAGTGGATGCCGCGCTGCATCATAATAATAATCAAAAGAAAAATGGCAACAAGAAATTCGTACCAGAAACCGTAATTCCTCTAACATTAATATTGAAACAAGGCAAAAAAAAGCAGAAAGAGAGTTGGATTGTAGTTGAAGTTAGAAAGTGTAAAGTTTTAAATGGTTGAAAACGGTACCTTGTTTGTTTGGGTCTTGGACGACGAGAACCTTGCGAGCCTGGTTTTGGTCCTCGGATTCAGGCTCCCGCTTCCGCTTCAAGCTTCGTCGTATCGCAGTACTGAAGCTTTGGCCCATGGGTGGTAGATAGAGAGGGATGGTGGGTGTAGTTTAATTTGGGAAAGAAATCGTGGTTTGTGGGGTAATATTTGGAGAGAAGTGAGAAACGTGGGGATGTCAACAAAACTATGGAAGAGAAGTTGGATTAGGATTTCTGGGTGACGAGGAAGAGAGATTTTAGGTTCAGAGGAGGGAAAGTGAGAGAGAAGGGATCATAAGAAGAAGAAGATGAAGATGAAGAAAGCTCCACGATACTCGGTGTACATGCACTTTCCTACCATCTTTCTTGAAGTGGGCCACCTCTGTCTATACCGCGTTTGCTTTTCTGAGTCAGAGTGAAATGTTGATGGGATTCAAAAAGACGGACTTTGACCAGCTCGGAGTTTTCTGCTACCTGCAAATTAACGCCAAACTCATTTCCAAATAATTTTGTTGAATTTTTTCAAAAATTAAAAATACTCAATTTAGTATATTGGATTTTTTGTTTTTTTAAAAAAAAAATTAAGTTTTTAATTTTTTAAAATTTGAAATTAAGGGTAAATTTAGAATTTTATAAAACTTTTAAGAATATAAAGGTTATTTCACCTCTTTTACTATCTGATTTAATGTCAAAACTTAACGGAGGAGGAACATTACATCAAATTAGCAGTTCGAGAGATAAAATTAAGAATTTTTAAATTTAAGATAAGTCATTTTAAAACGTGTAAAAGTTTAGGGGTTGTTGAATAAGATTATATAATTCACAAGTGTTGAAATGAAAATTCATACTAACGAGTTCCAATTAGGGTTGGAACACATCAAAGTACAAAGGAGTTTATTTTTCTAATCCTCCTGTTTTTAACAAAAAAAAAAAAAAATGCAAGTCAATTCTTATGAACTTGGGTTACAAATATCTCTCAATGCCAAACTTTAGTATGATATTTTGTCATATTGGCAATCACGAGTCAATTAAAGGTGCTTATACGTAACAAAGATCAATAAATTACTCTGAAGGATGGAGTCAATGTAGACTTTCAAAGATTAAAGAATCTTATACCAATAAATAGCATTCATTTCATTTTAAATGGAAAGAATCTTATACCAATTGCTTTGGTGTGGATCCTTAAATGCTACAACCACCACTATGGCTTTTCACGTTCCTATTCCGGAGAGGGCCTTAAATGCATTGTTTGAAATCAGTGCATGCACTGACTTTGCATTAATCGGATCAGGATCCTCACAAATTTTTTGCCCGAATTTGATAGAATTTGAGCAGGTTGTTGTGAGCAAGCATTTATAAGATTCACTTAACCGGATAAGCAGTTGGGTAGCCCAACTTTTATTTGGTCAGGTGGGTCCCATAAATGTTCACTCACAACTACCTGCCCGAATTCTATCAAATTCGGACAAAGAATTTGAGGGGATCTTGATTCGCATCAATCATAAGGATCAGGCCCTACAATTTCAAAGAATCAAAAAATTTGGTGGGTTTCAATTTGATTGGGTATAGCTCCAACCATAATAGCACCACTTGTCATGTATTAGAGTAGCTTTTGGCTTGGTTAGAATATTAAATAAATAATTTTTTTTTTATTCATTGAAACTTTTAAAATAAATAATAATTTAATATTGTATAAAAACAAAGGTATCTAATCAGAATCTCTTTCAATTTCTTCGAATTGAAACCGTTTTTTACATCGAATGACGTGAAAAATGCTACACATTAAAGATACAACATGTTATCGAGGCAACAAAAAAAAATCATTCCAAAATATTTTTTCTTCACTTTTGAAAAGACGCTTCTTTTTTATTAAATCAAAAGACAATTTTTTGCTAAAAGCTTTTATACGACATAAAGTATAAGAATCTGATAAAAATATACTCAATTTTCATTGTTAACAAGTCATATCTTTAATATTTAGTATTTTTTACGTTATTCAATGTAAAAAATGGTTTGAATTCGAAAAAATTTAAGAATCTCAAATTTCTTTAAAATTGTAGGGGATCTGATCCCCAAGTTTATCAAGCCCAGCCCTACAAGGGGCAGGCTCTGCGTAGGTCTAGTATTTACTTGGTAACTTAAGTATGCAATGCCTTTGCGTGGGGCTCAAAGTATGATCCTAACCAAAGTTGGGTCTTTAAGTAGGGTTGTCTTTGTTTATACGATTCGCAAATTCAAGTTGTGTACGACCCTTTAATTAAATATGTCGTATTAGGGTTGACCTATATAGCTTTATAATCTTATATTCATGCTTCGATATACGACATAATGATAAGCAATTTTTAATATGATCTGCGAATTTGGTATGAACTCAATATAAAATTACAAGATTAGAATTAAAGAATTTGACTCATTTAATTAAATAAATTAAGTTACAAATTGATTTGTGTAAGTTTATCCTTTTATCTTCAATTTATTTTAGTTATATAGCAAAACCTGGTAGCTTCCGAGCGCTATTAATATTCCACCTTTGGTCATATGGCAATAAGGAATAAAAGGAATTGGCACCAATGATTTTTCCGATCTCATTGCCTTGAAAATATGAGAATTGATAGGGGTATTAAATTTTTTTATCAAAAAATATGTACTAAATGATGTGGAGCTTATTCATTGGTACTTGTAGTATTTCTTTTATTAATTATTTTGATCATCTCTAATGAATAAGCTCCACATCATTTAATACTCATCTTTTGATAAAAAATTTTAGTACACTTAACATTCCTCTGAAAATATCACCCACCCTTCTCCATTAAGGATCCGGCTCCATTAAGGCGACGGTGCTCAATTAAGGCGTCGGTGCTCATTGCCTTGAAAGTATCACCCAACCCTCTCCATTAAGGCGTCGGTCACCCAACCTTCTCCATTAAGTTAAGGCCTCGGTCACCCCAACCGTCGGTCACCCCAACCTTCTTTATTAAGGCGTCGGTGCTCATTGCCTTGAAAATATCGCCCAACCTTCTCCATTAAGGCGTCGGTGCTCATTGCCTTGAAAATATCACCCAACTCTCTCCATTAAGGCGTCGGTGCTCAATTAAGGCGTCGGTGCTCATTGCCTTGAAAATAAAATTAGAAGAACATGGAGGGTCGAGACTTAATCTAGGCCGTACAACCCACTCACCATCGATCTGCCACTACATTAAATGGCCGTGTCTTTCACGCGTTTTCACATACATACCATTCCATAAAAATACAACATCATGATCAACAACGTTCATGGTATATATATATATATATATATTTTCATGATATCTTTCGTCACTTTTTAAAAAATGTATTCAAAATTTAAAAATGTCAATTTATGACGTCTATTTTTTTTTTCGATTTCAACTTTATGTTAAATCATGTCAAAATTTTTAAAATATCTGTTATGATTTTAAGGAAAAAAAAATAATAGAATTTAGGTATTGATTAGAATTTACAAAATTTATAAAAAAAATATTCATACTTAATCTTTGAATTTTTTTTTTTTTTTTAAAAAAGAAACACAAGGGCATTTTAAAAATTTTAATAAGATTTAATGAAAGGTTGAAATTTTAAAAAATAAATAATAATAATAAAAAAGAAAGAAAGATAGATTCCTTAAATTGATACTTATTTAAAAATTGCTTAGATAAGTTATTCATGACCTAATATTTGAAAATTGAACTATACAAGCTGTATATACTTTTCTTTCTAGTCCTATGTACATGCTTAATACATAATTCCTTCCGTTATATTACACAAGTTTAATTATTCTGAACATCTTCCTGGTAATTTTATTTTATTTTTTATCTTATCAGAAAGAATTCTAAATTCGTTAGAACTTTCATTTACTTCAAGATCATATTTTGAAAATTAGTCATTTTTAACACAAAATGTATTTTTACAAATTTTGTGGAAGTTTACTTCTTAAGGATGGTTGCGGTAAGTCTCTCTTGATTGCCAAAAAAATAAGCCACTGAACTTCAGGGGATTTCAGAAGTGTATGGTTTTTGAATTGATTTTTAGCATCAACTGGTTTTTAGAGAAAATGAAAAGATACTTTTGATAAGTTTTAATAGTGTACACATGGATGCAGAATTGCAGATACAGTTATTTATAATATTCATAGCCGTATTTGCATAATGTAAATATCACTTTTAGATATCCGCGCCATATTTTTACTAATCACATTTGTGTGGTTATTGCGATTATTAAATGGGGTTATTATCTGCTATCCACATATTAGGTAATTTGTATTTTTAGGCCTATTTTAGTCTTTTGGGCATCCTTTGGGTCTCTATTAGTGCCTATTGTAAACAAATTTGAAAATATTTTAAGTTGATTTTTAGTGTTTTAAGATTATTTTAATTTTTTTTTAAGCCATAATCTTTTGAAAATATATTGATTTCACGTTACTTTTGCACCCAAGTGTTACACGAGAATGGAACACAGCCAATTAAATCAACGTAAACATAACTTATACCTAATAAAAAAACGATGTCATTTTGGTATTAAAAATTAAAACGACGTTGTTTTAATGAATTTATTAAATATAATGTATATATATAAAGGGTATGCATATAGTGAATAGTTGCGGATAGCGAATGAGAGCGGTTAATATCCACCTGCATATGCATCCCTAATTTCAACAACGGAAAGCCCTATTTGGAAATGAAACAAAAACAAATTAGAAGGTTTAATTAATAATACATATAAAGACTAAGAAAAATATTAATCTAATAACGGGAGGAGTTGTAGTCAGTAGGAGAATTGGGATTTAAGGAGGGGAAGATTATCCATTTCATATATCATAGCCTACCATTGTCATTGGTTATGGAGAAAAAAAAATCAAATCATTGTAACTAGATCATATTCCTTTTTCTTTTTATTGTGAATTAAAGTAATTCATCAGATTTTTTTTTTTCTTTAATCTTTTCATATTGATAGGAATGAACCTGAATTTATTCAAGATATCATTGACCGGGTGAATTCGATATTAGTAAGCAAGACATATTTTCAAGTTGCCCAGCATCCCATTGGATTAGAGTCTCGTGTATAAGATGTGAAGTCGCTTTTAGATACAGAGAAGAATATTGACACTACATGCATGCTAGAGATCTACGGAACTAGTGGAATTGGTAAGACTACTATCGCCAAAGCCATCTACAACTCGATTGCTTCTTAGCTTGAAGGTAGTTGTTTTCTTGAGAACATTAAAAAAGTTTGTGGCGGTATGATCCATTTGCAAGAAAAACTTCTTTCTAAAATCGAAGGAAGCTCAAGCAGTCTAATGGTTGACAATGTTGATCTAGGAGTTACTTTGATAAAGCAGAGGCTTCATAGTTTAAGAGTACTTCTAATTCTTGATGATGTGAATCATTCGGTTCAATTAGAAAAGCTAGCTGGAGAAGATGATTGGTTTGGTTTAGGAAGTAGAATCATCATAACAACAAGACGTAAACATTTGCTTTGTGCACATGAAGTTGATTTAACATATACAGTGAATAAGTTGGATCACAATGCAGTTCTACAGCTCTTTAGATGGAATGTCCTCAAAAGTGACAAACCTATCAACAATTTTGTGGAACGCACAGAACGTGCAATAATGTGTTATGCTGGGGGGCGTTCACTGGTTTTAATAGTATTGGGCTCGGATCTATTTGGTAAAGATCGACTTGCTTGAATGGGAAAGGGCATTGGATAGGTATAAAAAGCTTCCTGATAAAATTATTCATGAAATTCTTCAAGTAAGTTATGATGGGTTGAAGGACATTGAGAAAAAACTATTCCTTGACATTGCGTGCTCGTTCAAAGGACAAAATGTAGGTAATGTCACTAAAGGACTAGACAAGTATGATTTGTCTCTAAATGATGGTATTAAAGTGCTCGTGCATAAGTCTCTCATATCTATCGATAAGTTTGGAACATTAATTATGCATGATTTGCTGCAAGAGATGGGCAGAAAAATTTCTCAACGGGATGCAGCCAAGAAACCACCCAAACCCAAAGCTGATGCATCGTCCTTTGTATTTTTCTGTCTTGTTTTATTTTTCAAGAAGAGGTTGACTTTAAGTTATTTTAGCATGATTAAGATTAGGGTTTGCCTTTAATCCATGTTCTATTTAATCCTAGTTTTTTATTTGTATTTGATAGGTTATACCATGACTAGAGAAAATTGAACGACTTTCCCTCACGTCTCATTTCTCCCTTCTTTCCCGAGTAAAAAAAAAAAAACAAACGAATCATAAAAAGCCCAAACAGAAGACACTTATATATGCACTGCCACCCAATCTCCACATCTCAGGCTCCACTAACCTGTCAGTATTTTAATTCAGTCCATACATTGCCTTTTTTAAGACTCAAATCTATGACATGGTGTTTAGTTCCTAATTCTTATACCAAATTGTTACATTTAAGTTATTAGAGGGAACTTAAATTTCACAACACAATGTTGATTTTGATTTATTCTTATCTCCTTTATTCATAAATAACAACCTTTAAAAAGAAAAGCTATTACAACATTCCTAAAGAAAATTTAGGATGAATCATCAATCGAGCGACTTTTATGAAAATATATACATAATATGAAACGTGATAGAGGTATAACAAGGATACTATTCCTAGTTTGAGAATGGTGCTGACTTCTTGGTATTAGATTCAAATAGCAAAACCCTGTTGATCAATGACTAAATCTAGACCTTCAAAATCCACATCACTACCCCTAGCATAAATAACGACTATGCTATTAGATTCTTGGAAAATTTAATAGAAAAATTTATGTGGTGTGGGTGTTTTTAAACCCTAGTCAGTCTTATGGTCTGTTTAGGATTGCGATTTTAAAAAGAACAATTTAAAAATAATGATTTTAAAATGTACGATTTAAAAACATAATTTTTGAAAAAGTAGTCAAGTGTTTGATAAAATTGTTATTCGTCTTTTAAAATCGCAGTTTAGTATTTGAAATTATATTTTCAGCTTTCTTGGACAAGACAAAAGAGATCATCTTTTTCACTTTATTAAAAAATGAGGTAGTACACGGATGGACTCAAAGTGGGAAGAGTTGGAACTAAACAGCAGGCAGCACGTGTGCCTCACACGCAGGAGGAGTTGGCGACGCGTGAGGCCCACACACAGGTATAGAGAGGCTTGTGGGCAGACCCGGCAGAGGCGAGAAAGCAGTAGAGGGGCGCATGTCATCAAAATGAGTCAAATTTATAGTTGTTTCGGTTCAGTGAGTTTGGGCCATACCCAACTGAATCAGATAACTCAGCCAAACAGTTTATAACATCAATGGTTCTCGATCTTCTAAAATTCTTTTACAGTTTATAACATAAAAAATTTCAAGATGCAACCGGTTTTTTTTTTTTTTTTTTTTTTTAATTAAATGGTTAAAATTTTATAATATTAAAATTTATCAATTTTATAATATAATATTTACTATCTCAGTTTTATTAATATCATATTTTACCAATTTAAACGATAAGGTGTAATTTATTTTGGTTCTCCTAGAAGAACAAATGTTTTTTTTTTTTTTTTTTTCAAATCGAGTTGGGGGAATGTTCTTCTAACTTTATCTGTTAAATTGATGTATTTTTTTGGAGCACTTGATTTTTACATGTATTTTTAAAAAATATATAAAAACCACATGTTTTTAAGTTTAATAAATAAATATATATTATTTATATGTTTGTTGTGGAATAGAAGCTCAACATGACCCTCCAAGTAAGAAAGACGCCTGCTATACATCATTTTTTATTTCTTAGTCATTCTCTCATCTTTTTATTTTTTAAATTTATTATTAGATTTGTGGGGTCATGTGAGAGATACACATAGCCCCCACAAATTTAAAGGCGATTTTGAAAAATATGAGGATATCAAAAGAATTATGGAAGGAAATGAATCATTTCTCATGTAGCATTACTCTCTCCCCCCATAATATAAATAACTCCAAATATTTTTTTTAAAACTATTTTTAAATTTATATCACATCAAAACACTTCTTTAAATAATTTACTCAAATTTACATCCCTGCTAATAAAAATAACTTTTGACTTGCCGGGTGTAAATGTTCTATAAAGCTCACTCTCGTTTAATAAAAAATTAATGTAAGAGTTTATTAATTCATTGATTTGGTCTAAATATAAGACTTACTTTATGGGATGGCATCATTCCACGTTTCTTTGAATATGTTACATGAATACCACGTATGAAATGAAACGATTTTTTCTTTTTTGAACAATTGCACCAATATTCTTTAAACTTTTTATTTTCTTGACATAAATTTTTTCCAATTTTAATTTATAAAACTGCGATATAAGAAACATATTATTTTTTAATTAGTATTGGAAAATTACATGATTTTTTATTAGATATATTAAAAATGCATATACTTTTCATATGCTCAAAAAAATACTAATAGTTATAAAATATAGAAATAAAAATAAAAATATATTGACCGACAGTCTTATAGATTGAGCTCATTTGAAAGAAATTTTGTCCCGTTATAAATTATCAGAATATATTTATAATATAATATCTTGTGAAAGTCATGGCAAAAATGATGTAATAAAATACAATGTACTTGAAACCTACTTGTTATATGGCATGTATCTTGACATGTGAAAATTACATGTTGTTTTAATAGTATATGCTTCTAACATATTTTTTTAATAGCATTAGTAAAAAAACAAAAGAATAGAAATTTCCTACAAATCGGTTTGTAAGAAATTTCCTAAAACCCACACATAAGATTGACATGTGTCCATTAGCATGTGAAAAATACATCTTATTTAAATAGCATGTGCTTCTTACATACTTTTTTAATAGTATTAAAAAAAAAAAGTGCTTCTCACATGTTTAAAGAACACATATCATATATATATATATATATATATATATATATATATATATATATATATATATATATATATATATATATATATATATATATATATATATATATATATATATGTTGATTGTAAGAAATTTCTTATAAATCAATTTGTAAAAAATTTATGTCCTTAATTGTATGAAATTTCCTCCGAACCGATTTTTAAGAAATTTCCATATATGGCACCGCTACAGGCAACACGCCTATTCAAGTTATTTGTGATTTGTGAACCAAAGTGTAAAGCTGCTGTTCTTGCCAAATTTTCAATAGTAGTCAATGTAGGATTTTCTTTTCTTTTATTTTTATTCCAAATTTTGCAGAGCAATAGTTAATACAGGATTGAAATAATCCGTAAAAATATTTTATAATTTAGTTAACTAATCGTCAAATATCATAATCAAAATAGTCCATAAAAACCATCTAAAAATAGGATCTGATTTTTTTTTTTTTTTAAATTTTTTTTTGAAAATAATAATCTTTATTGAATGAACTTCAATCACCTAGAGGTATAAGCTCCATAGATATAGGATGCGTTTGGGATTAAGATTTCGTAGACAATAATTGCGATTTTAAACCAAATTGCAGAACATAAATCGTTTGGGAACTACGTTTTTAAAAATTGCGATTTGAAAACGCAGAAAATCTGCTTTTTTAAATCGCAGGTAAGGGAATGCTTTTTTGAAAATACAGATTTTTAAAGGTTAATTTGAGATTTTAAAGGTTAAACTGCGATTTTGCCAAACGCTTAACTGCGTTTTTAAAAATCATTTTTTTTTTCAAATCGCACATTTTAAAATCGTTATTTTAAATCATATTTTTTGAAATCGCAAACCCAAACGGACCCATAATACCACAGATACTAGTTGAAATTTCTTCAACCCAAACTTTATCTATCATCTATCACACACAAAATAGCATTTTTGGCTATGGTATGAGCTGTTTGATTCGCGTCCCGCTTGATATAGTTAATTCTCCAAGATCACAGCTACCTCAGTTCCATTTTGATTCCATCTACAATGTGACCAATGCAACTCTTGTTGTTACCTGTCGCTTTAATCGCATTGACAGTTTGTAGAGCATGTCCCTCCAGTATGATATCATGAAAGCCCATTTCCTTACTTGTTTCCACAGTATGGAGAGTTGCCAGCGCTTTAGCCACCTCAGGTGTTGCTAGATAATTCTCAGTAGTGCTCCACGCAGCCAAGACAGCCCCCTCATGATCCCTAACAATAAGGCCATATCCAATTTGCCCCAGCTTTTTATCCACAGCTGCATCCCAATTAACTTTAAACAAACCGGGGGGGTGGCCTCCATAATGCTGGAGAGCTTGCAGGGGTAGGGCTTGGAACTGTCAAACTTAGCCCTTAAACTCTTCTAAATTCTTCAATGGAGGCACTTGCTTCCCTGAGTATTAGTTGAGGATGAGTGAAGTCGCCTCCATGCACCACCCCATTCCGCCGGAACCAAATTTTTCGAGCCATAATAGCCACGAGCTCAAGATCCAAGACATCACATCACCCCATAAGTTCCTCAAAGATAGCAAAAAAATTGGAACCTCCATCTGTGCCTTTTTGAATTTTTCTGGGACTACAACCCTATACATCTTGGGCGGACGGACAACTCCATAGGATATGCTTTACCGTTTCATCTTCTCAAACATATCAGACATAAGGAATCAGAGACCACCCCTCGTCGGAGAAGATTCACCTTGGTTGGAAGGAGGTCATTACACGCTTTCCACATGAATATTTTGACGGCATTCGGAATCTTTAGGTTCCAAATTATCTTCCAAACAGAATCCCTAGTGCCTTCACGGGAGCTCCCACTGCGTCGAATAGCTTGTAATTCATTTTCCATGTGATACACACTTTTAATAGAAAACATCCCATTAGTTGTACCTCGCCAAACTAGAGAATCCATTGCTTGCATCAGACTCAAAGGAATTTGGCGGATAGTATGAGCTTCATTTTCGGAGAAATTATCATGGATGAGCTTTGTATTCAACCACTTTGTATCTTGGTCGATGAACTCCATCACTCTAGCATCCGCCGCAAAACCTCGACGTGGAGTCTAAATGGAAAAGGAGATTGGAGTCGGAATCCGTTTGTCACCCCAAATCCAAATATCTCAGCCATTCCCCACCCTCCATATAAGCCAATTTTTAAGCACATCACATGCAGGCATCAAGCTCCTCCAAGCAAAAGAAGGTCGTTTACTCGTAGTAGCTTATAGAATAGTAGAATTTGGATAATACTTTGCCCTGATTATCTGAGCTGCCCAAGAAGTGAGGTTCGTCAAAATTATCCAACATTGCTTTGCCAATAGAGCCTTATTGAAGTATACCAAATCTCTGAAGCCCATGATGACGTCTCAGCATGGTGAAGAAGAGAACTCAAAGCTTTTGTACACATAATGAAAATATAAGGAGACATGAGATCCCCTTGCCTGATTCCTCTGGAAGGTACAATTCTACCCACAGGTTGCCCATTCACCACAATAACATATGAGACTGTGCGGATACATGTCATGATTAGCTTTATCCATCGGTTCACAATAACCATTTTCCTCATAACGGCTTCAATGAAATCCCACTACACCCTATCATAAGCTTTGCTCATATCGAGTTTTATCCTCATATACCCCACTTTCCCCCATAATCTGGTCTGCATAGAGTGGAGAGTCTCATAAGCGGCCAGGATATTATCAAATATTAGTCTTCCAAGGATGAAAGCACTTTGGTTGATAGATATAATGTGGGGAAGCACCTCTTTTAACCGGTTAGCTAGAACCTTGGAAATCAATTTATAAATCAGGGCAAAACTCTAAGACATGCGTAGGTTTGTTCACTTTAGGAGTAAGGGCAATGTCATGGTTGCATTAATCTGTTCATCCAAGTGGCCAGAATTTAAGAAGCAAAGTACAGCTTTACATACCTCCTCCTCAATTGTTGCCCAATTTTGTTGATAAAAGCATGCCGCAAACCCATTTGGTCCAGGTGCTTTCAACGACGGCATCTGATGTAGTGCTTGGCTGGTCTCATTTACGGTGATTTGAAATTGAGAGAATCTATTAAATAGTTAAGATTTTGTTTTATTGTACATTGTGTCATTTCATTTAAAAAATTTAAATAACATAACAACTTATATACTTATTAGAGCTATAAAATTTAATATGGACTATAAAATAAATCATTTCTATCTCACTTAAAATGACTTTGTAAATCTAAATCTAATTATTAAGTATTAAATATTCACTTTTGACAAACTTAAATGCGGCATATGAGCAATGCTTGTTGCACACTTTGTGTGCCAAGTTTTTCAAAAACAAATTCTACTGGTATTCACAATTTTTAAAAAACAAACTAGATTTTATCCCACTTTTTTTTAATTTTGTCTCAGGAAGTCAAACCATCCAAACATAATTTCAAAAACAAATTCTATCAATATTCGCGATTTTTTTGAAAAATTGCGAATACCTTAAATCTAAAATCAAAAACTACTTTTGAAAAATTTACCAAACTTGCCCTTTACTACATGTTTGGTAAAGTTTTCAAAAGCTCTTTTTCATTCTAAAACACTAAAAACTATTTTTAAATATTAGTTAACCAAATGGATTTTTAGATGTGATTGGTTACTGCTTTTTTTATTTCAAAGATAATTCACGGTTTTTTATCAGTATCTTGCCTTTACTTTTATGAACAAATAAGGGTAATATTTGTTATATATATAAAGAAACATTAATTTTGAGAATGTAATGATCAATCACTTTAGGATATTCCAATAATAAAAACAAATTAATCATTTTGAAAATCTAAAAAGAAAAGAAAAGAAAAAAGCAATATACGAAGACAAACAGATAGATTATATATATGTGTGTGTATACACATACATACATACATAGATCTAGCAAGTGTTAAAATATGGAAAACCTTATGTTACGATTTTGCTGATACACTTAACTATACATTGCCTTGCTAGGAAACAAACATAGTTGAGGGCATATTGATAGATTTGCCTAAAAAAGACTTGATACACTTGAGTTTCAAAGCCTTCAAGAAGATGAAAATGCTAGACTGTTTATAAGCCGTAATGCATGCTTTTCAAAAGGGGGGTGTTACAAAGATACCACCAACACACCCATTACACACTCACCACTCACTTTTCCTTTTCAAAAAAGCCGAATTTTCTCTCTAATGAGTTAAGATTACTTGATTGGGCTGAATATCTTGGAAAAATTTTTCCATCCAATTTTTTTTTTTGGAAAGAACATTGTTGTTTTAGGACATAAATTTCTTACAAACCGGTTTGTAGGAAATTTCCTACAACTCACATATAAGAGTGACATGTGTCCATTGACATGTGAGAAGCACATGTTGTTTTAATAGCATGTGTTTCTCACATTTTTTTAATAGCATTAATAAAAAAACATGTGATTTTTACATGCTTAAATGACACATATCACTCTTATATGTGGATTATATTAAATTTTCTACAAACCGATTTATAGGAAATTTATGTCTGCTGTTTTAAGTATACCTCATAGTCACTTCAAGGAATTGGAGGGAGAGCAGGTAGAAATATAGTTTTTAATATTTCTTCGTTTAAATTATGTTGTAAACTTCTTTTGAAATAATTTTTCTTTCTTGTCAGAATTTCCAAAACATGACAATAATGAATTTATGTAATTGTCAATTCCTAAGAAAAATAGAAAGAAAAACATAAATTAAAACAAAAATAGAAAGAAATACATAAGAAAGCAAAAAACTATAAAAGCATGAACAAAACCCTGAAAATAAAGCAATAGTAATTTCAAGGGGTGACAGAATCAGCTTTGAAAAAAAGATACATTAGTCCAAACACAGGAGTCTAAATAGGAGAAACACTTACGTGATTATAACCCAAGCTAGGGACTTTGTCACGAACAAGAAGAAGAATGAACATACACTACAAAAAAAAATTGCATTTTGCCACTTCAATTTCGCCACGTGTACGGACACAGTACACGTGGCGAACAGTTTGCCACGTGTAAATGGCCACATGTGCGACTCATGTTAGACTCGGTTGTTACTAAATGCACATTTTGCCGCGTGTGCCACAATACATATGGCCACTGTATCATAGTACACGGGGCTGACAGTTAGCCACGTGTATTTAGTACACGCGGCTAACAGTCGACCGCATGTACTAAATACTCGATACTCGTGGCCACTTGGCCACGTGTACTAGAGTACACGCGGCCAACTGTTAGCCACGTGTATTAAATACACGTGGCTAACTGCTTCATTTTTTTTTAAAAAAAAAAAAAGAAAAAAAGAGAAGAAGTTTTTTTTTTTTCACTGGTATTTTCTTTCGCCGGAACTATTTTTTTTTCCCCCTTGCCGGAAACTTCTTCGAGGCCGGCAACAAAATCCAACAAATTTATCTAGTTTCATTCTGGCCAAAAAATTACCAACAAAATCCAAGAAATTTATCTAGTTTCATTCTAGCCAAAAAATTACCAACAAAACACCAAAAAATCACCAACAAAATCGAAGAAATTTATCTAGTTTCATTCAGGCCAAAAAATTACTAACGAAACAGCAAAAAATCACCAACAAAATCCAAGAATCACCAAAATGGCCCAGTCACCGGAAATCACCCAGTCACTGAAAAAACCAAAACAACAAAATCAGATTCAAAATCCGGCCGGTCCTCCGATCCCTACATCACTGAAACATCAAGGGATAAGAAAGAGAGATCCACACAAGAGAGAGAGAGAGAGAGAGAGAGAGAGAGGGAGAGCACTCACTGGATCTCCGGCGACTTTCTCTGTCACTGACGACGAAAACAAGTTTCTCTGTCCAGTTGAGGCCGGAACGCGAGGTGGTCGGGGAGCTGGCCGGTAGTGCTGTGACGGAGAGAGAGAGAGAGAGAACCTGGATCGGGAATAGGTAGCTTCCTCTGGAAGCTACCCATTTATCTTTAATTTTTTATTTTTTTTTCAAAATATGTGGCCAGGTGGCGCGTGGGAATTGTCCCGCGTGGAGCACCTAGCCCAGTTGTGTGTGTGTGTGTAAACACAAACACAAACACAAACCCTAACCCGAGCCTAAGTGTATGTACTATATATAGTGCTAAACCCTAAAATTAAATCATAAACCCCTAACCCTACGTATATATACTGTATTTTTAACAATATCTTAACGTGAATACTGTATAATATTTTATGTAAATTTAAAATACTATATTTTTCGTGTTTTTTGTAAGACGCAAATATGAACTCTAACCCTGAGAGTTTGTACTATACAAACTATGCATGTATATAGTATTAATTATAGGAAATGTGTTTTTTAATACATTTTTCTTTTATACAAGAAATGTTAATGCGATAATGTACCTAACACAATATAATTTGGTGCTACACACACACACACACACATATATATAAATTAAGGTTTAGTTTTGTACAAAATAATATACATATAGCATTAAACTAGGATTAGGGGTATATTAGTAAAGTATACAATATTTAACACTTGTAGATATATATGTATAAAATAAAGCAAAATTTTATTTCTTGAAAAAAAATTTTTAAATTTTTTTTTTTGCCACGTGTATTAATTATACGTGGCTAATTGGCCACGTGTAATTAATACACGTTGCGAGTTGGCCACATGTATACAGCTAAATTGGCAGTCCCTAAGATGTCCCTGTTACACACACACACACACATATATATGACAACTTTTCAATGATAAGACGTACAAATAGCATGACATATATATGACAACTTTTCAATGATAAGACGTACAAATAGCATGTATATATGTGAAAGAGGACAGGATAATGATAAGACGTACAAATAGCATGACATATATATGACAACTTTTCAATGATAAGACGTACAAATAGCATGTATATATGTGAAAGAGGACAGGATAATGATAAGACGTACAAATAGCATGTACATATGTGAAAGAGGACATGGATCCTCTCTAGTTGGGTTCAACTAGAGAGGAGCCATTTAGTTATACACAACGGTATTTTGGTAATTTCACATCATGTGAAATTATCAAAATACCCTTCCTTATAACCAACTGGATCCTATCCAGTTGAAGTACAACTGGAGAGGATCCTAATTCTGTGAAAGAGAGATACCTCACTCAATAAAAGAATTTGCAGATCATCCCCCACGTTTTTACGTAGTCCATGGCAATTGGAGAAGTCAATCAGTTCAATCATTGGTAAATCCTTTATATTAAATTGAAATCTTTCCAATGATGTGCATCCACCCGCACATACCTACTTTATATTTTGTGGAAGTTCTGGAATTTCTTCAAGTTGATTGCAACCATTCAAGTTAAGATCCTCTAATCCAACAATCAGTTTAATTGCAAGATTAAATCATTGAGATCAGACAATGGCGTCGAATTTCAAATGGATGATTTCTTTTATCAAGAGGGAACTCTACATCAACTTAGTTGTGTAAAGACTCTTCAAAAAAATTCCGTTGTAGAACAAAAACATCAACATCTTTTGAATGTTCCTTGAGCATTGAGATTTCAAGCTCACCTACTTTTGACATTTTGGGTTGATTGTGCTTTAACAGCCACTTATCTCATCAACAGAATTCCTTCTCCTATTTTGTCAAACAAATCACCTTTTGAACTATTGTATTCTACCCCTCCAACCTACTCATCTTAGAGTATTTGGTTGTTTAACTTTTGCTTCTACACCTACTCGTAATAAAAGTAAGTTTGATTCCAAATCAATTCCTTGTATGTTCAAAGCCGAATTTGTTACCCCTTGAAATTAATATTAATTGCTTTATTTGAGGGTCGTGTTCGTGCTTTTATAGTTTTTTGTTTATGATTTTTGTGGCATAAATTCATCAGCAATGATAAAGAATATTACTGGAGGACCTGTTAGGCATATTTAATTAAGGATTTGTATGATATAATGCTGCAAAATTTCACTTCAGATATGTCCTGTTAGTGGCGTTACTTTCCATAGCCTCTCTTAATATTTCTTTTTTGTGAAGTGTTAAGGTCATAGTTTTTATGTGTTATGTAGTAAGCCACCTTAGTAAGACTCAAATTACAGTTGGTAATGGCTACTTCTTTGTTTTCTTTTTTTTATATGTCCAAGTATTACGCTTTACATAAACTTTGCTAATCATGGCTATGCTCTTTTGTAAGATTGGAATTCACCCATTGCATAATAATGCATGTGGTAAGAAATTACCTAGCTAATATATCACATGTGTATATATATATATATATATATATTGTGGTTTAAATTAATTAAATACAATTACAAGTTTAATTTTGGTTATTTATTCCAAGTACGAAATTATTTGTAGATAGAATCAAAATCGAAGTTGATGTTTTTTTTTTTTTTTTTCTAATTTTATACATTGACCGGAGAAATAATTAAGTAAAAGTTTTAATTTAGGGTTCCTCGCCAAACCCATAAATAAGGAGTCTGTGTATTCTATCAAAGAAGGCTATTACGCATAAGTTAGAAGATATCTCTTCTATTATTTTTAGGTTTATGTTGCTGAAATTTTCTCATTTGCTGATTTACTAGAACAAATATGGTTGAAATATGTATGTCTGCCATTTCATATTTTGATATATATTTTTTTGGATGAAATATGTATGTCTGCCACTTTAGAGTTTTTTTTGGGTGATACATTGTCACCCTAATACATAATTTCTGACCACTTTTAGGTATACTTGGTGTCCTACAGGCTACAAGTATACCTAAAGTGGCATCGTACCAATGCTTCAGCAAAAGGCATCACCCAAAATCATGTCCTAAGGCACGGCGTTGACGACGCATACGGTTTGGGGGTTTTCTTGAACCCCCACATGCGCACACACGACGGTCGGATTCCAAAAATTGGAACATGTAGTGAAAATGCGTAAGAGAGAGTGATTGACAAGTAGATTAAGCCTACGAAAGGCGAGGAGGAGGCACGTTGGATGTGGAGGGAGTGGGTGCAAAAAAAAAAGGAAAGGAAAAAAAGAGGACTCCTCTCAAGTAAAGGGAAAATAGAGACGAGAGCTCTCTTAAGTTTTGACAAATAAGGTTGACAACTTTTATACCCATAGTTTATGCTTGAAAAATGTTTTAGCTACTACAACTTTTATTAAAATTTTCTTATAAACTCATGTTACAATCTAAATGAGTGCCATAAGACAAAACATAAATGAAAATTTTAATAAAAAAAGTTGACAAAAAAATTTAATTATTTAATAATTAAATGATAAATGTCATGCGACTATTATATCAATTTATAAGTTTTTAAGAAATTATATTAAAAGCTGTAATATCTTTATCAACACTTGTGCTTTAGACTTATTAAAAAAAAAAAAAAAAACTTGTGCTTTATAAGTTTATATGGTCAGATTTCAATGATACAAATTTCAAACAGATATTTGGATGGTAGGTTTCTTTCTTCACAAGATTCAATTAAATCTGGAATGCATTTACGCCATTTTTTGTAACTTCATCAAGTTTAAAGGAGTACTGAGGATAGGGGATGGGCAATGGAGAAGGAGACAAATAGGTAGAGGCAAGATCGTTAGAAAAAGTTTTATCAAGTTCGGAGAAATGAGGAAGTGGACGGGAGGTGGAGAGGGATGGAAAGAAATATGGGCATGGTAATTTGCTTTTAGGAGAATAAGAATAAGCAACTCCATCACTACAATAAGTTTTCTAATACATTTACTAGCCATGGATTTTCTTTCCCTGTAAAAACTTTTATTTTGATGTATAATCAAAATGATGAGTAAGGCTTAGCCCCTTATATATTATATGAAAATAATATATACTCAAAGTAATTTAATTCAAGTAATTGATTTTTTGTAGTCGTGGCTTTTGGAAGCATGATTCCTTTTTAGTTAAGTGACTTTTGGGTTAAGTGATATCTTTTTGCTAGGATTTCAAGATTTTGGAATGGTTTTTAGCCAAACATTTGTACTAGTAAGAACATAATTAGATTCAAATGGACAAGTGAAGGGAATGATCCCCTAGTCATGATATATTCCAAAAAAAAATCTTATTGTATTTGAAATAGAGTCTGTTAGAGATAAAGAATTGAAGAACACCATTCACTCACATCCTCATCAGATCAGATAGAATTCTACTCTAAGCCATCAATGGAAGTCTACTTCATATACAAGTCTTCCGTTGATGGCTTCAGGCGCGGACCTGCAAAATTTGTTTCAACAGGAAAACCCCATGTAATAATACAAGAACTTTTTGATTAATTAATATCATAATTAATCCCCATGCTATTACAACAGGAAAACCCCATGTAATAATACAAGAACAACGTAAAGGTGTGATTAATGAGCCCCTTTGATTATGAATTAATTTGATTGTTTATTTCATGGCCAACCTTGCAACTTGACCGCCATTATTAGAAGCTGACATGGGAACGTGACCTTTCACAAGCAAATAAACACGAGAGGACAGACCAAACCCACCAACACCTGATATTATATGAATAATGAAAGAGAAATCTTATATATAATTAACAGGTCCCATATATAATAATAATAATAATAATAATAATAATAATAATAATAATAATGATGGAAACATTGAAGGGAAAAAAGCTATAAACAAGTACTTGAATTGAGTGATCTTGATGCGTGCTAAGCCAAAAACAATTTATAACAGTACCCATAAAATGAAAAAAAAAAAAAAAAAACAAGAGAATTTATAATAATTAATAACAACAAAGATTTGGTCATTCATGCAATTCTGCTTAATGAATTCTTGGATGAAACTTTAGTTTTTGAGGTCTTATAGCTTAGGGATAAAGTTTAGATGAACATAAACTTTGCTAAAATCATTATTTTACTACAAGGTTTAGTTAGATTTTTTGCATATTCGCTTTTTATTTTTTTGTTTTCTTCTCTTTTTCTTTTGTTGGATCTCACTTTCTATCCTATCCTATCCTATTCTTATCGGGAAACTCAATGGCCCAATGCAGGGGCGGAGCCAGGGGGGGTCGAGGGGGGGGCAAGTGCCCCCTCTCAACCCACAAAAAAATTTCTTATACCTAGTAAAATTTTATTGGATACATTGGTTGCCCACCCTAAACCAACCGTAAGGGGCATAGACATTACCAGAGGGGGCAAGGAGCAAGCAGCAGAGGACGTTTCAGTGTTTCACTTTTTCAATTTGCAGCTTTTACTGTTTTAGGTTAAGAAATAAGACACATGAAGAAGACGATCCAAACGCTGCGTTTGAGCTCTAGTCAGTCTAGTGTTTTGGTTGTTCATAAACGCACCGTTTCATTAAGAGTACTGACTTGTGGAGACAAAAAAGGACACGCACCATTGGAAACATGAGTAATGTGGGTCCGCTCAGTGCTCACAGAGACAGAAAATGTTTAAAAAGAAGTTTAGAAAGTTCAAAAAAAAAAAATTCGTGAGCTTTCATTGACTTTTTACTTATCTTTTTTGTCTTATGCGTTTTTTATTTTTATTTTATTATGTCTTATGCGTTTTTTTGTCTTAAGGTTTGAAACTTTGAATCATAAAGTTACCAAACCATAACTCTTTTTTGTTTTTTTTTTTTGAACGGACTAGCATGAGCTAACCATTGGTACTAAAAAGCCCGAAGGCATATAAGATGAGAAATGAGGACATACTCCTCACACTCTAAGCTAGAAGGATCTGACTTAAAAACAGCTGCCTAAGCAGAATCTCAAATCTCACTAGAATTACAAATAAGCCTCCTTACAATAAAAATTCCAATAAAATTTGAGCCACACATAGGCAAACTGTACATAGAAACATGAGAATACACAACATAAAGGCAAAAAACCCTAAAAAACTCGCCGGCAGTGGAGTAGGGAGACGGCTTTACCGGAGTGACGGCGCATGTAGGACACGCGTTGCATCCGGACACACCTAGCAGTAGATCTGTCGCCGTGGACCCTAGGCGCCGCCAAGCACGGCCTGAAAATGTGGAGCGTGGCCGACACGCGCAGAAAGAGAACAATGACGCCCTGGCGCGTGAGGGCCACGCGCCGAGCTTTGAAGACCAACACGACCGCAGCTTCTGGCAACAAGGGCGGAATACGGCAGGGAACACGGCTGGGTGGCCCGTGTCCACCAGAAGTCGACGGACGTGCGTAGATCTGGCTTCAAAAATCCGAGGAAAAACCATGAAAGTCCGGCCAGAACACACCGTCGACGACACTAAAGCCGGCCTCACTCCACCTTAGACTTCTTAAGAAGAGTCATCCTGCCAACACGGAAAGAAAAACAAGAAAAAACAAGACAAACAAATCCACCATAGCCCAAAGAGCTAGGGGCAAAACAACCACCACCGGTTCAACCGGGGGGAACAAAAACTTCACAGTCCTAAAGACTGAGAGGACAAAAAACACAGCCGAGAGAAGGGAGGCGAGGCCTCCCTCCCCGGCTAACCAGGCTCTGTAAAAGGGAGACTTTTTGGTTTTTTTCTCAGACAGGAAGACGGGAGGGAAGGTTTTTTTCCCAAACCATAACTTTGTTGGGGTACGGTAAATTTAACAAATTTTTGAAAATGTAATAATTATGATAATATATATTAATAGTTTTTTTTTTAAAAAAAAAAATAAAAAAAAATTGCATGATTTGAGAACATATATATATATATATTTATGAATTTTGTGAATTTTGTTACTTATATTTTTTAATATTTGTAATATATATATATATATATTATTTATAAAAAAAAAACCCTTTCAATCTTGCCCCCTCTAACTCGATATTCTAGCTCCGCCACTGGCCCAATGAACCAATAGGCTCGATCACTTGAAAAAGATTATTGTGTAATCTATATGGCTTTGTCACACTTGAAGTTGGTATTTGTTTTTGCATTTGCTCATCTCCGTCTAATGCATATACTTATCTCTACTGCTTAAAAATGTTGGAAGGACATCTTTTAAGGATGTGGAAGTGGGTGCTCCCTTGCATTTGATTTTGTAAAATTTCTACGTCTATTAATAAAACAATATAAAATGGAAAGTTGATAACTTTTTTCTGGTCCTAGGTTAGCAGAGTTACTTTTTGATAGTTGCTGGACTTTCCTTGAGAGTGATTTTTTTTATCCAAGTGTAAAATGACCATTTTGACCTTCGTCAGTTGTAAAGGTTTGGAGATTTGTATAGGCTGCATATTTGTCTTTTGAGAATGTTAATTACCGTTTTCCCCGTTCTAAATTGTAAAGAATTAAAAGTTCTTTTGGGGGAGTGTTTTTGTCTTTTCCTTGGCTTCGTCTATAATTTTCCTTTTTTTTTTTTGAAAAAAAAAAAAAAAAACTTCACATATAACTCTCCTAACTTTCGTTACATTTGTAATGTCCTCCCAAAAGTTAAAAAATTCTTAATTTTGTGTATTAATTTTTTTTAAAAAAAATTAATCCCACAAATCCGTTAAGATTTAACAGTTTTCTGTTAAATTCTAATAGAAGCAATTGAAACTCTTAAAATATTTTTATTTAAAAATAAAAATTTAATTTTAATTTAAGGGTAATTTTATAAAATTTACATGTGCATAAGAATATTTTATCTTTTGACAGTATAATTTAATCCCAAAACTTAACTGATGAGCTGAGATTGTAAAAAAATAAAAGAATAAAAATTAGAAAATAAAATACGGTTTCTGTCGTATAAAACGGGGAGTATTTTTCAAAGCAGGAAATACGTGTAATATAGAAAAAATAATCCTCCATTTAGCAAAAAAAAAGAAAAATTCCAAGATGGTCAAAGTCCATCTTTTTGAATCCCATGATCCCATTCACCGGAATGGTCCCTGAAGGAAGTTGCCAAGAAGTTTCTCATTTTTGTTTTGACCAACTTGTATTCTTTTCATTATGATGCACAACGCGGCATCCGCTTCTGCAATTCTCTCTCAGTTTTCTCTACTAACAAGTAGTCTTGCAACTTCGTCCATGGCCTTTCACGGAGCTTCTTCGTCTTCATCTTTCTCTTCCTCCTCTTCTTCCCTTCCTCGATGGGATGTATTCTTGAGTTTTAGAGGCAAAGATACTCGCAAAACTTTTACTGGTCATCTATGCGCAGCTTTGCGTCAAAAGGGAATCCACACCTTCATGGATGACAAGCTTAGAAGCGGAAAGGAAATTTCACCGGCACTTGTTCAAGCGATTGAAGAGTCAGAGATTTCAATCGTTGTACTCTCTAAAAACTATGCATCATCCCAATGGTGCTTAGACGAGCTTATGAAGATCCTCGAATGTAGAAACACAAAGGGGAAACAGGTTCTACCATTGTTTTACGACGTAGATCCGTCGGAAGTTCGGAATCAAACCAATAGTGTTGGAGAAGCATTCGCCAAACATAAAGAGAGGTTCAAGGATGATCTAATGAAGGTGAAGGGGTGGAAGACCGCCCTAACAGAAGCAGCCAATCTGTCTGGGAAGCATTTGGGGAACAGGTATTTCTAACCAATACTCTTGTTGCCTTTCTTTTAGATTGTTCTAGATTGAAAAATATTGAAAAATAATAGCCCAAAAATATATCTAGAAGGGGGGTTAAATAGGTGTATGTCAATATAATACGGAATTTAAAAATTATCAACCACACAAACAATCACCAAATATATTAAAAGCAATAAATCGGTGACAAAGTGGAAACTTTTTGAAGAACTCTTCAAATGTAAAATCCCTACAAGGCAAGCAAACCCAAAAAATAATCTGCTATAAAATAATGAGAAATTACAAGTTGTTCACACTTATAAACCTTTGTAGTTGACTCACCCTTGTACTAGCTAGACAAGTGATCCGCTTGCCCACTACCACAGTAATTCTCCCAGAACCTCTGATAAATTCTTCTACTTGATTTCATTTCCCGGAACTCCAATAAGATTCGGTTGTTGTTGATGAATGGTTGTAACTTACAACAAAGACTCTAAGAGATATGCACTTGAGAGCATAAAAACTAAACTCTCTCTCTCTTAGAACATGAAGGAGAAGAATCTTTTCTTCTATGGAAATATTAATTGCTCTAATCCTTGCAAAATTCGTGCTCCAAAAGTCCTTAGATAGACTTGAGAAAGTAGCCATAAAATCATAAAGTCGATTCCCAATATGTGCATATTTTTTGTCCTCTATTCACGACCCGTTTTGACCTAGTAAACATTGAAATATGAAACGTTTCAAGAAATAAAAAGTTGTAGAATTTGGAGTCAGATTTCCAATACCATCAAGTTTGCTTCAATCGAAGCTCAGAATCAACAGTTATGACCATTTTAGTCTGACTAGGTCAATGTTGACAACATACACAAAGTTGAATGATTGTCTTAGATCAAATTTTTCACCAAATTAATCCTAAACTTAAAACTTTCACACAAACATGTTTTGATACTGAATTCACAAGCATTAAAAATGTAACATAGATTTTTTTTTTTTCCTTTGATAAGGAGAGGACTTTGTAGTCAGTAGGAGGATAGGACTTTAGGTAGGGGAAGGTTATCCGTTGCATCATAATTCATAGCCTACCATTGTCATTGCTTATGGTGAGAAAAGAAGAAGAAGAAAAATCTTATTTTTATGGTTTTTATTGTAAACGTAACTCATTAGATGTTTTGTTATCTTTTTGTATTGGTAGGAATGAACCTGAATTTATTCAAGAAATCATTGAATGGGTGAATTCCATATTAGTAAAAAAGACATACTTCCAAGTTGCCCAATATCCAGTTGGAATAGAGTCTCGCGTACAAGTTTTGAAGTCGCTTTTAGATATAAAGAAGAATGACAGTACATGCATGGTAGGGATTTTTGGAACTGGTGGAATTGGAAAGACAACTCTTGCTAAAGCCATCTACAACATGATTGCCTCTCAGTTTGAAAGTAGTTGTTTTCTTGAAAACATTAGGGAAACTTCCAACCAAATTGACGGTATGATCTGTTTGCAAAATAAGCTTCTTTTGAAGTTTCTAGGAGACCCAAATCTAATGGTTGACAATATTGATCAAGGAATTACTTTGATAAAGCATAGGCTTCGCAGTTTGAGGTTACTTCTAGTTCTTGATGATGTGGATCAATTAGCCCAATTAGAAAAGTTAGTTGGAAAAGGTGATTGGTTTGGCTTAGGAAGTAGAATCATCATAACAACAAGAGATAAACATTTACTTACTGCACAAGGAGTTGATTCAGTATACCGGGTGAATAAGTTGGATGACAATAAAGCTCTTAAGCTCTTTAGTCGATATACCTTCAATAAAGACAGTCCTGATGATGATTATGTGGAAGTCACAAAAGATGCAATACGTTATTGTGGAGGATTGCCACTAGCTTTAACAGTGTTAGGCTCGACTCTAAAAGATAAAGATATACTTTATTGGAAAAGTAAATTGGAAGAGTACAAAAGAATTCCTAACGATGATATTCTAAAAAAACTTAGAATAAGTTGGGATGCATTGGATGAAAATGCCAAGAATATTTTCCTTGACTTGGCGTGTTTCTTCAAAGGAGAGAATGTAGAACATGTCACAAAAATGCTAGATAGTTTTGGTTTTCACTCATATAGTGGCATCAACGAACTAAAGGATAAGTGTCTCATAACTCTGTCTTTTGGATCATTGGTGATGCATGATTTGCTGCAAGAAATGGGTAGAGAAATTGTTCGACAAGAATCACCCAAAGAACCTGGCGAACGTAGCAGGTTGTGGTTTCATGAAGATGTTCGTTATGTCCTAGAAGGAAATACGGTAATAAGACTTTTCTTAAAAATACCTTTTAATTTTACATTTGTTTCTTTTTCATGACTTAAGCTACTAGGAAAATATTGAACCTTTTTTTTTCATAAAAAAAAAGGCTAAAAAGTTGCATGCAAATATACGCATGTGGATACATATATGAGTTTAATTTCAAAACCAATTAAAATTATACCATAATTACAATAGAGTTTACTATTTTATTGGCTCTGGTTTTGTAAAAACAATTATAAGATTGTTTTCAAATAACAGTATAGCTAATTTATCATGACCTCTATTGTGATTTTGAAAAAAAAAAAAAGAAAATAGATCTTACAAAATATTAATATTGCTTCAAGTTAGATGTTTATGGGACTTCAAGGGTTGAATATTCACATGCATAAAAATAGTGATGCTCATAATAGAAGAACATGTGAGCAGTGAGGTTAATCTCACCTTGAGAAAAAAAAAAAAAAAAAAGCGAACTAGTAATTTTAAACATTATAATGATTTTTTTTTTTTTAATTTTAAATATAATTTTTGGTAAATAATTTTTTTTTTTTTTTGATAAAAACATATTTTTCAAAACAAACAAGCCCCTACTCTTTTTACAGAAAAAAAATGGCAATATACGAAGACAAACAGTATAAGCTTGTTTCTTTTTACGAAGTATCATATATATAATATTTAAATTTTATCAAGACAAGAATAACTATTTTGCTGATACATATAACTATACATTTTGTTGTTAGGGAACAAACAAAGTTGAGGGCATATTGATAAATTTGTCTGAACCAGACTTGATACACTCGAGTCCCAAAGCCTTCAAGAAGATGAAAAGGCTCAGAATGCTTATAAACCATAATGCATGCTTTCTTGAAGAGCCTAATTTTCTCTCTCATGAGTTAAAAGTGCTTGATTGGTCTAATTATCCTGGAGAATCTTTGCCAGCCAATTTTTCTGGAAAGAACCTTGTTGTTTTAACAATGCCTCAAAGTCACTTAAAGGAATTGGATGGAGTCCAGGTAGAATTTTTGTTTTTTTAATATTTCTTCATTTAGGTTATGTTGTAAACTTCTTTCAAACTAATTCATTTACCTTTTTTTTTTTTTTTTTTTTTTTTTTTACAGAATTTCCAAAACATGACAATTATGAATTTCTCTTTTTGTGAATTTCTAAGAAAAATCCCTGATGTTTCAAGGATCCCAAATTTAGAGATATTGACTCTTGATTATTGCGAAAATTTAGTTGAGGTTCATCATTCTGTTGGATTCCTTGATAAGCTCGTTAGTTTGAAACTTGGAGCATGCTCTAATCTTAAGAGTTTTCCTAAAAGCTTGAAGATGAGATCTCTCAAACTTCTTTGCCTTAGGGATTGCTCAAGGCTTATGAACTTCCCTGAAATTGAGTGTCAAATGGAATGTTTAGAGAATATCGACTTGGCAGGAGCTGGTATAAAGGAACTGCATTCATCCATTGGATACCTCACTGGGCTTAAAACCTTAAATCTAAACGGTTGCACACACCTTATGGATCTTCTGTATAGCATTCATAAGTGGCAACATTTGGAAATACTATCTATTGGGGATATGGATAGGATTATACTACCATGTCTAGGCCTTCCTTATAGCAATTATCAGTTGTGTCATTTAGAGCATCTTAGTCTCTCCGGTTGTTCAAAAGTTACAGAGTTTCTAAAAATGGTGAAGGATACGATACAATCCATGCCCACTGCTGTATCCACAGAGGAATCTGAAATTTCATCAGTGCTAAAATTACTTCAATTTTCGCCTTCGACGAATACAAGTGATTCTAATGATGGTTATTACTCGGTAGTATTTCCGAAACTTCGAGTGTTGGATCTTAAAAATCGTGTCCTATCAGAATCAAATTTCTTTAGGACCTTTGTTTGTTGCTCCACATTGACGGATTTAGATCTATCAAGGAGTGATATTGTTACCCTTCCTCCATGCATCAGAAGATTTGTTAGATTGAAAGCCCTTTATTTGAATGGCTGCAAGGCACTTAAAGAAATTCTAGGACTTCCACCAAATGTAAAACGAGTGGTAGCCAGCGGGTGCGTGTCATTGGCAATATTTTTAGAAGAAGATAGAAGATTTCAATTCCAGGTTCCAGCGTTGATTCTTGGAGACAATGTTCTAATAGAATCAGATTTCTTGATTCAACGTGAATGCCCTTTAAAATTGGAATATCTAGATCTATCAAGTAGCGCTATTGTTAGCCTTCCTACATGGTTCAACAAATTTGTTGGATTGGAAATCCTTCACTTGATCAATTGCAAGCAACTTCGAGAAATTCCAAAACTTCCACCAAATATAATAGGTGTACAAGCAAACGGATGCACGTCATTGGCAATTTACCCCCCTGATGTATCCATCCATTGGCAATTTGACGCCCAATGTTTAATTTTAGGTAGATGACCCTCCTAATGTTGTACACGTGTGTCACTGTGGACCTTCCGTCCACTCTGTCCGTCTAAAGTGACAGAAATAAGACCACATGCAAAGCACGTGACCTTTTAAAGCCCAGCATTCCAAAATCACCCATTCTATTCAAAACACACCGTTTCATTTAATTATTCAAAACACACCATTTCAAAACACATCTACGGCCTCTCTCCCTCACCGGCCTGAGCTGGCGTTTGGATTTATTCTCCTTGCTGAAAACGACTTTAGTTTGGGAAACTGTGTCCTTTTGAAGACTGGTAGAGGTGGAGGAAGGTCTGGAAGGTGGAGGACGAAGGAACTCTTTCTTCACTGGAGCGATTGCCTTGGCCGCTAGCTCTTTCAACGTTGGCTGAGAATCGTTTGATGGCGATGACTCCACCGAGAGCTTCTCCGTGTCCACGGCGATCTCCACTGGAGACTCGTCCATGGCAGGTACGACTCGACTTGGAACTCAGTTGCTATGTGTGAGATTGATTTCTCAGATTGCCTTGGACTGAGTGAAATTATGGGGGATGATCTACAAATTCGTTTAAGGAGTGAGGTACGTACCTCTCTTTCACATATGATTTATACTTGTTATTGTGTGTGCCTTGATTTGTAGGTCTTATCATTGAAAATTTGTCATATCCATTTAACAGGGACATCTTTGGGACCGTGAATTTGACTGTATATTCCTGGGAAACACGATTCCACATTGGTTCAGCTATGTTAAAGAGATTTCAGATAGTGATTGGTGTGGAATAGATATCAATGAACCTCTACATTTGGATGGGAAGAATACAATATTTGCATTCTCTGCTGTTATTGCAACAGAGGATGAGGTTGGTTTTGAAATTCTAGTTGAAGTCATCAACAATGGTCAACTAATCTGTCATAGGTCTTGTTTGATAAGTTATGGATATAAGTTATGCTCAGATCATGTATGGTTGAATTTTCATCATTCACACCAATCTCAGCTAAAGACAGATAATCTTCGAGTTGAATTTTCATGTGACAACCGTTCAAAGTCAGTGTTCTTTAAAAGTTGTGGATTCCATATAGAACATAAATATGAAGAGGAAGCAATGGATTTAATTGATGATATTCAACTTGCTGAGACACCATGATAATTGTTGGTTTTTTATGTTGGCTGCATCCTGTGACAAAAGGTTACTTGTTTGTTGAAGAACTTAGGACTCAGATCATTCAGAAGACAGTTTATTTCTGCAGTGTCCGGACAGCTAGAAGCCATGTCCGGACACAAGTCATGTTCTCCAAGATGTCCTGTTCTCTAAGATGTCTGGACAGCCCAACGGACGCAACTTCGAGTAAGATCTTGTTCTCCAAGATGTTCGGACTGCCCAGTGGACGCAACTTCCGGTAAGTGTTTCACCTATTTAGACTTCTGCTTTGTAATTGAGGTGTAAATTAATTTATCTTATTTTTTCAAAGCTGATTTTGTCACCCCTTGAAATTACTATTGCTTTATTTTTAGGTTTTTGTTCTTGCTTCTATAGTTTTCTGCTTTATGCTTTTTTTGTCGTAAATTCATCAGCAATGAAAACAAATTCTTGACCTGCTAGGCATATTGAAGGATTTCGTTTTGCTTTGGCTTTGTGTGTTCTGCAGGACTTGTACAATCTGGCAGGCATCAACGGGAAGTAAGTCCACCTGTCCAAGTCAGGTATGGTTGAAAATAAACGATTGTTAAGAAAATCTTTTTATTTGACTGTTTCAGGGTTTTGGCTCTTGCTGATGTACAGTGGTTAAACCTCAACATTTTCCTCCTTTTCTTGTAGGGTTCGCCTACAAGATTTGGGTTTGCAATTTACCAAATGGACTACTTTGCTGGGTATTGCAACTCCTCTTTGAGGCCACATTGCACTTACCGGATGATGTGGTATCATGTTACCCTTCTGGGAATGCTCCTGTATACATATTCCATATCAAGATCGGTGCGCTTCTCTCGCCTGTTAGACACGTTCTGTTAAAATATTAATTAAATAATTAAATTCAGCCTCACTTATCAGATTAATATTTTGAGATAACATAGATTTTTCTTGTCTAGGAACTTGGAAGTGTGACTGAAAATTGTTTCTGGAGAGAGTGTCATATGCATTTCCTTGTCTCAACAAGTTATTCATGAAAAGCCAATAGTGCATTTTTTCTAACCTTCATGTGGATTGCCAAATAATTTCAATTCCCATAAAATAAAGAGAGAAGCTTACCAAGAAGCTGTCAATTGGATTCGATACCTCTCTTTGTGAGGGTTCGCATCTTATATAGAAAATAGAGTGATAATTACAATGCTGAAAATCAGCGATTAACAGAAGCCAGCTTCCAAGATCACCATTAACACAGTACTCTGAGACAAGACACTCATGATCCCCTGTGTCACAATATCCAAGACTGATTACCAAATTTGGATGCCTTATTTTTTCCTTATGGCATATGTCATCAACAAAAGTATAAAGCTCAATGCCCTCATCAAGCCTCTTAATTGCCACTCTCATTCCACTAGGCATCCTTCCAACATATGTTTTCCCTAAACAAATTCTGTAAAAATTAGTTGAACTTGAACTCAGTAAAAATCACTATAAATTAGGAGGATCATGACCATCATAGCAAAAGAACTGGTAGCTCTGGCCATTTCATCTTGTGATCAGAATATAAAGAGAGGTCAGTGCAGTTGAAGGGATTTCTGTCTTCATTCTCTAATGCTCTTTTAAGGCGTGTGACTGAAGTAAAAATTGACAAATCTGTATGATATTAACCATTAATTAACTGTCACAAAAAAAATGCAGGAAGATCACCCACATATCATGTTTCTCACCTGATAGATTTTCCATGTCCTTTTCTCTTGCATATATTGAAGTTTCTTCCTTCTTAGTATATTTAGTATTGGAGCTAGGATGACAACCACTGCTGCTACAATTACAACAGCAAGGAGTATCTTGGAATCCAGTGGATGCCCTTTTACACATTAATCAGCTAATTAAGGCTAAAATGCATGCACAAGGAGAAACAGAAAAAAGAGATTAAAGGTTTCTTTTGATTCACCTTTTTTATGATTTTGTGTAGGCCATGGAAGCTCTGAAGCACAAGAATGAAAATACTCAAACTAAGCAATCAAAAGGAATCTGCCCCATAATTGAAAATTGAGAAATCTTAAGAAAAAGTTCCATGAACCCAGTTTGGGGAATCCACATCTGAACTTGCAGGGCTAACAAGGAGAGCTTCTCCACATCTTTTTCCATTAAAACTATCACCTTCTCTTAAAGACTGCAGTGACTGCCTATAAAAACGTGACACAGTTAAAACATGTCTCATGACTCTCATCACTATAATTACTAGCAGATAAGTCTTTACAATTGGACCTGTTAAGGCATTGTGTCTCTCAACCCCGTGAAAATTTATGATTGAATCAATTCTCTTTGAGCATAGGTTTGGTGCTGAGGAAGAGAGGAAGTCATGGAAATCACACTTGGTGAGATTGGTCCTCTGGTGAAGATTTTGGAAGTTGTTACTACAATCCTGAGCTTCAGCCAACTGGAGGAATATATATGGAGCCAGATTGATTAGTTTTTATAGCCATTGCTAGGAAGAAAGACTTGCTGTGTGCTTCATAAGTATATTGGCTAAAATTCAATGTGCAAGTACCTGAAAAATGACAATGAAATTCTGTAAAAGTGGTTGGGGAGAGAGATTGCTCTAGTATAGGAAGATGAAGATGAATAGGAAGACATAGGGAGTAGCCATGGTGGTAATTTGGAGGTCTAATTTTCTTCTTTGTACTCTGCAGGTGGTTTTTCAAACAGGAAGAAATTTGTCCCAGTGATGTGTTATTTTCCATAATTTTGCACCTATGCACCAAGACCTTGGCGGATATGATACGATGTTAAGTCTCCAATTATTCCAAAAGTTTAACCAAATAAAATGCGACTAAGAATTTGGATCTTCAGCAATTCGATATGCATATTGCTAGAAATTTGGGCATAAAATTTGATAGAGCTAGCCTCTATAGGTGCCACCTATCCAAGCAAGGAGATGGGCTGCCCAAGCCCTATTCGGACAGGTAAACGCTATAATGTCTTTTCCACATTTATTGTTTTAATTGATACGAATAATAAAATTGTTAGAAATCTCTATCCAAAAGAGTAGAGGTCAAATACTATAAATCCAAAGCTCTTTGTATATCCTTTCTTCCCCTATATCCATGGGCTCTTTTGCCCCGCCTATGTACATCATAGAGTCAGAGGTGCTGGGCTTTGTTTTAGCCTCTCATAATGAATATACACTTTTTGGTGTCGGTTTAGATGGATATACCAATTAATACCAATTATTTTTTAAATGGATATACCAATCAATACCAATTATTTTTTTGTTTTTCTGTTTTTTTACATAAGGCACGATTTGTTTTCTTTACATTTTCTTTGGTCTGGGTTCGTTTTGGTTTGTGGGTGGAAGATGAAATTTTTGAACAAGGATCTAATATTGTGATTGAATCTGATCAAGGATCTAATTTTATGAGTTTATTATGATTTTTGGGGTCATAATGCATCACGAGTTCACGATGGAGGTGGGAGATTGAGAATGTTAGCATTCTTCATGTGGGTCTGATTTGGGTTCTTTGAATGAATGAATGAATGTTGGTTTATCACAACTCTATTTGGTTGCACCCAAGTTTTCAACAGAAACTGAGTAGAGAACCATTGGTTTTAGATGTAAAGCTTCCTTCTTTTTTTGAATTTCTAAAGCATTATAATTTTTTTTTCTTGATTAATTGAAAGTAGTAGAGAAAAAACTGTTTCATATGAAAAATTTCTTTGCCTTTCGGGTTTGAGCAAGATTTTTTACATTTTCTTCAGTCCAAATCACACTACTTGTGGGGGAAAAGGAATGCCTTTAAGCCGAAAGATGGTTTTGATTTTGTTGGGTAGTTACTGAATTCAAAAACTACATTATGATTTGCGGTAGGACTTTTTTAGCTTCTTTTTGGTACGATTTTGGGATACATGATCCTTATTAGGACAAGGCAATGATGGAAGGTGAGAAAGAGTGGTTTCATCTTGCAGTAGGACTTTTTTTTTTTTTTTTTTTTTTTTTTTTTTTTTTTTGTCATTGGTGTTTATATTTTTGCATTCCATATGTTTGATAAAATTTCCATGAGATAGAGTGGTTTGTGAATATTTTTTTTTTCATTCAAAATAATACTGTGGATATGAGAATGTTGTCACAAAGCTGAATGTGGCATGCTTGAATGGTTTTCTTGCTAACTTGTTAATTTTATTATGAGTTTTGTTTCTAGATTCCGGATAATGGTTCATGGAACTACAACTTCACTGGGTGAAACACGCACATAGTATGGACTATGGGGTCAAAGCTCGGGACACCTCGTGAATATTACCATGAGGACCACAAGCCAACTCATTTCCTGGAGTTCAGCAGCTTGGAGGAGGGAGAGATGATTACTGATGGAGATTGCGAAGATAACCTTCTCTTAGAAGTTGAGATCAGCGGTATCTTTCCAAAGGTTACATACAATGCCAAGGTGCATTTACTGATAATCTTAACTTGGAAGAACCTTTTTTGTTGTAAAAATCATGTATATCTTGATATGGTTCTATATCCAAATTGTGGTTGCCAGCTTTTGTAGCGGTTGTATCTTATAGTCTTTGTACTACTCCACAATTTGAGTAACAATACGAGCATTTTGTATCTTTGCATGCTCTAAGAAAAGATTGTGTTGCTTGTGGCGGTGTGGGCACCCCTATTCAAGTACCCCTCTTCATTAAACTGTAATGTATATGGATAATTACTGCTTATATGAAATTTCTATGTTTTCTTTGGACATTTTGCAGTATGTGTTCTTGTTTTCGGATTGATTTTGTCCTCAATGGACTTTTTTGATGCTGACACTGCACATTTTGCTCCCCACTGTTTTCGTTTTTGGTTGCTGGAGAATGATATTTGATAATTATACATGGAATGTTTTTCATCCAGTTCTGCCTTTGCAACAAAATTGGTTGTTAAAAAGGCACCAAATGGTATAAAAAGGCAAATAACGTGCACCAACTTGGTTGTTAAACCTCATGACCTACAATTCTATTCCCACAACCATAAAATTGACCTCTACATTTCTTAGATATGTCACAGTTGCATATATTGACATTAAAGAGAATCATGAGCTGGTCAAAATTATAATATAAGATCATAAAAAATCATGAGCTGATCAAAATTATAATATAAGATCATAAAAAATACAGCCTCATAAGTCAATAAACATCTCATTACAACTTGATGAGTTCCAAGCAATCAACCAAATCGCCAAACTCACAACTTCAATCAAAAGATTTTCCCTTTTTCTTTTTTTGCGCATGTGAATGTTGTTCTCCAATTTCTTCTATTTATCAGCATTCGGGTAAGACTTTTAACCCACGTTGACAAGGTAGGGATCCATCCATAAGAAAAAGCGAGCATGCACCATATTTCTGCAAGGCATGGATAAAATCAATACAAGAAATATAACCATAAAGATATCAATAAAAGGAACACCCACCAATCAAAATTCACCATTTAAGTTCCATTTAACAGAATCAATTTTATAAAAGTTGAATCCTAAAAATTCTAATCAATAAACACAACCCAAACAATAACCCACCTTTTCAACTTAATCCGAAAACCCAAAAAAAGAGGTCATAACTTAAAAATCAATGTTGAATCACATAGCCATTTCCATAAAATTTTCACCTATTTTCATATCTTTAAACAATCACTCACCAAACCCCCCACAAAAATGACGTGTATCACAAAATTTTCAAACTTTTTTATAGAAGCAAAGAAGAAACAAATACATCATTACGCCATTTTCGCCAAAATTTCATAAATTTTCAATACTCTAAAAGAAACCCATCATTCTGACCCCGAAAACTAGAGAAAACGAAAAGTTTCCCCTCAACACCCATATTTCGACCAACACATAGGACAGGACCCTAAAGTTTTGTACTCTGCACATAAAGAATGTAATCGGCACAAAATGGGAACAATCTTAAGAGACATAACACTAGCTAAGAGACAGGGTTGAGCAGTCTACCATGCCTGATTGCGAACAAGTCTATTCCTCTCCATTCAATCTTTAGTTTGAATCTCCTAGGGTTTAACTGTCACAAGAAGATGGTTGGAGCTTTCCTTCAAGACCATGGAAGATGATAACAAATGGATGGTTGTAAATTACTAACTCTCCATGAGGGAAAAAAAAAAAAAAATTGAGAAAGATTTCTCTTCAATTTCCTAAGGGAAATGGGTGGAGATTCAAAAGCTAAACCTTTCAAAATGAACCGTAACTGTAAACAACCCCCATAAGCTAGAAATGGGATTAGGTTATTTGAAAATTGAATAGGATCATCATTTCAGAAAAGACCAATAAATTTACAAGGAGTCAACCCAAACAACCATAGAAGCATTCACATTTACGATAGAGATAAGGTTAATATGACTTACTTCCCAAGAGCTTTATGGTGCAAAACAAGTCCCAACCCAGTACCATCCATGATCCATCCCTGCATGCATCAATACCCAAAAACTGTTAGCTTCCTTCAATGTAAAATTTCAAAAATTGACACCAATATCTCTAATAAGATTTAACCCACCAAATAAATCATTAAACATCAAGGAACAGGATCATTTATTGAAAACCAAGAAACATGTTCAACTAAATCTATCCATCTACACGTGTCTCTTACGAAGAAAGTGAATGAAGGATGAAAGAATATCACAACAGTGTATTGATGATTTTCTTAGTTTACAATGGTTTACAAGGCACAGTTATATACTGTGTTTTACGAGAGTAAAATAATAAGCTTTACATGAGTAAACAAATAATAAAACTGTCCTATAATCTTGAGGTAATCGGCATGGAGTGGTGATGAGAGATCAGCAGCATGGAGGGACACCCAGAAGCATGGAGAGTTTGTCTTGTGGGTGAAGTTAAGAGATATGAAGTATGGGCAAGTAGTGTTGTCTGTAGAGGTTGAAGAAGTATGGAGGTAATGTGCAGAATGGACATACTGCATTCTGCAGAAACTGCAGTTGCAGTTTCTGCAGACCCGTGTGGTGCAACGGCTACTAGCCATTGTTCTTTTCTGCAGTACCGTGTGAGGTGCTCTAACATCTTAAACACAAAGAACCCAACAAAATCAAAAACCATCTTTCGGCTTAACCAGTTTTTTCTCTACTACTTTCAATTAATCAAGAAAAAAAAAATTAAAATGCTTTAGAAATCCAGAAAAAAAAAAAAGAAAAAAGAAAAAAAAAAGCTTTACATTTAAAACCAATGTTTCTCTACTCAGTTTCTGTTGAAAACTTGGGTGCAACCAAATAGAGTTGTGATAAACCAACATTCATTCATTCATTCAAACAATCCAAATCAGACCCACACGAAGAATGCTAACATTCTCAATCTCCCACCTCCATCGTGAATTCGTGATGCACTGTGACCCCAAAAGTCATAATCAAAAAACTCATAAAATTAGATCTTTGTTCAGAAATTTCATCTTCCACCCACAAACCAAATCGAACCCAAACCAACGAAAATGTAAAGAAAAAAAAAATCGTGCCTTTTGTAAGAAAACAGAAAATAAAATAAAATAAGATAAAATCAGAAAAACCTAACCTCGGTTTTGTCAACGGTGGAGATGGCAATCAGAGAGATGAAAAGCTTATGAAAGTTTAAAAAATTATTTAAAATTTAATATTGTAAATATAAATAACAAATAACTCCCTATCTTGAACTTTTGTTTTAAATTTTGATAGAAGCCGTCATCGAACCACCCTAAATCCTTGGAACCAATGTCCACTTTTTTTGGTTTTAATAGTGCCGATAAAGTTTGTTAGTTTTACGGTCGGTATAAGAAATCTAGGATCGTATTTTATTTTCCCATGATACAAAAAAGAACGAAAATCTAAGGCAGTTTTTTTTTTATTATTAATAAATAATATTTTGAACTTTCATCGATCAAGATCAAATACGTAGAACATTTTGTTCTAACATGACAGTATGTCAGTATGATAGATACAACATAGAATAACCTTCCTCCAGATTTCATCCATGACATGCCGTACTGCCTTCTTTGCCAAATTATGGGCTGCAAAATTGCCATCTTGTTTAACATGGCCAATTTGCTAGCTGGACAGCAAGTTAAGTACTCCTCAAATGTCTTCAACTATTTGCCCAAATATGTTCCAGCTTCGCCATGCGTATCTCACTGCATTAACCACCTGTAAAGCATCGCCTACTAAAAATATGTCACAGGCCTACTTGTATTAGTTGTATACAAGATTCCGCTGCAAGAGCTCTCATGGGTTCCGCTACCACAAGTTCTTTGGTAAGCTCTTTTATGAAATTTCGAACTGCTATAACACAATTCTCATTGTCCTGAACAAGAATGCAAACTCCAATCTGCCATTTGAGATTGTCAATGGCCACAACCCAGTTTACTTTGTGAACATCCTCCGGTTAGGCCTTCCATATAATGGTGGAAGTACTTGCATCCTTTGGGGGTGTTTGGCAAACATTTCCAACTCTCTCTCTCTATTTTTTTCACTTCTCCCAAAAAAAGTCAAGTCCAAAACTTTTTATATTACATCAATAATTTTTATAACTATTCAAATAAAAAAAAATCATTACAAAATAAAACTATTTCACTTTTCTATAAAACAAGTCCAAACTTTTATATACTTTATATCACATCAATAACCTTTTACTGCTATTCAAACTTTTTACTACAAAAATTTCACAATCACAAATGTTTGCCAAACACACCCATGTCTCTTGTTCTATGTCTTTTGCATGAGACTTTTGGAATTCGTCAATGGAAATATTAGCATCTAGGATTAGTTCATTCATGCCGTTAAAAAATTAGTTAATTAAACTGAATTTCTCTGGAACCAAATCTTTTTGGCCCAGACAACAAAAAATTAAAACTCCTTTGAGAACATTTTCCAATCATTTCTTCGACAATTGAGGGTATTATTTATGAAGGGGGTAAATATTACAAGACATAAAGCCAGAAAGGGGGTGTATATTACACAGAAAATTAGTACCAAGTTCGTGAGTTGGGGATATGGAGGCTTGGCACCCACAATACCCAATCAGGCTTCTCATATATTATTCGTCTTAATCAACTAATCCCATGATCATAAATAGTAGCGAAGTTAGAATTTTAGTTTAAAGCCGTAACATAAAAGATAGAATTTGTTCTAAAATTAATTAAAAATATTAAAAATTGTAACTAACAAAATAAATAAACATTCGACAAAATTTAATTATTGCTTAAAACATATATATATATAACTTGTGATCTATTTTTTTTTTTTCACATCTATTTTTAATTTATTAAGTTGTTCTTGACAAGTTTTCATATTTTAAAATCGTTACATAATTCTTTTAATATTTTGATATTTAATATGCATGATATAGAGATATGAGTAGTAATTTTATACACCATCCTTTTATCCCCTTTTATTCTCCAAAATAAAAGGATGGTGTATAATATTCCAATTAGGGCTGGCAAAACGGGTCTGCGGGTCGACCCGTTTACGACCCGCGTGACCCGTTTAAGCTAGACCCAAATACGACCCGTTTATGTTAACGGGTCGGAGCTCCAAACACGACACGACACTGCAATTTCACGGGTCACCCGACACGACCCGTGAAACCCGTTTAGCATAATGGGTCGACAAGACCCGTTTGACCCGTTTAGCTTAAAAGTAATTTTTTTTTTTAAAAAAAATTATTTATTATTTATTAATTATTATTATTATTATTATTTTGTATTTAAATGAAATAATAATAGTTTTAGCAATTCATCTCTAGAAATTAAACTCCTAGTAGGCTAGCACCAAATCACTTAATATGCTTAATTATCTAATCAAATAAAAAAAAATAAAAAAACAACATAATCGTGTGGGTATCAACATATTCTTGACAATGAATGTAAACTGTAAAGCTTCATATGATGTTGTCACTAACAAGCAATTTTCGCGTTATCTAGCGTTTTTGAGATGTCACTGATATATATATATATATATTTTCTTTTCTTCCCAGTAACTGGTGCTAATCCTGGACCTCATTTTCTTGTAATTGAATAGCCTTGTCTTTGTGAAACCTTATTCATATAGCATTTATATCAGATTTTGGCCGAGATGATTATCACTGCTCTACGGTGGCCGAGATGATAATAAATTGACTGACTCTGTGTTCTCTACCTAATAATCGGCTAATATTCTAATAATCCCATTTCTTTTAATTTATTTATTTATAATTTTTTTTTTAAAAAAAATATAATCGTGTCTGGCGGGTCACCCGCGGGTGACCCGCGACACGACCCGTTAAGCCAAACTAAACGGGTCAATCCGTTTATGACCCAAACCCGTTTAACGTAAACCCAAACCCGCTAATTTCGTGTCGTGTTCGTGTCGGGTTGTCGGGTCGTGTCAAAATTGCCAGCCCTAATTCCAATAATTAACGAGTTAAAATATTATTCTAATTGAATATTGTTAAGAAGTGTAATTACTTGAACTCAACTCTTTTTTTCTATCTTATATACATAATTTATATATGACTTATAGAGTGTGAGAATTATATTACGAGATTTTATTTTATATTGTGAGACTTGATTTCAGCATTGATTGTAATCAAATCAAATCTGATTAGATTTATTTTCTCATATCATTTTATTCCTCCATTCTTTTATATTTCCATTAGGTACGTATTATCTTTTGTTTAATGGAGTTGGATAAGATCAACACCTTTCCTTGCCCTTTGGAGTCCCAACTGCTCCCCGTCTCTCATGGCGACATTGACATATAACAACTGGGATAATTTAGTCATCAAGACACAATTCAATCGGTTAAATCATATTTTAGAAGCGGAGGTTACTAGTTTGAATTTTCTCTCTCCTTCTTGTATGGACATGTAAAAAAAATAAAAAATAAAATAAAAAACTGGGATATTTTAAAAATGTTGATTTCTAGCTCATGATGGGCATGCATCTCCCAACTGCTACGGGCGTTGACCACTTGACCCTTTCGCTTCTCTCCAATTCAATGTACTTTTCTCTTTGTCCACATTCAAGAAGATAAACATGAGGAGAGGGAAGAGGCTCTCTCAATATCTGAGGAACATTTTTTTTATTACTTTTATAATCAATAAGGTAGGAGAAAGCGGTGAGAGTTGCTACTTTACGTAGGAAAGCCTAGATGGTGGAAAATTACAATCGCTCTCTCAAGCCAATTGAGTTATAGTCTGACCTAATCCTACCTAAAATACTAGTAACCTAAGCCGGTGGTATATATGAAAATAATCCCGAGCGCTTTCCATTTCGGGATTGAATTTTGAAACCTTCCACCCACTAAACCATTAGAAGTTAGCCAGAATGTCACTAGACCATCACCCTCGGTGGTGGGAAGTTGAGGATCTTGGTTTCCTTAAAGAGTGTGCTCAATTCTAAACTCTAAAGAAAGAGTCGGCAAATATATGATTGGTTCACTCTTATAGAGGTAATCCAACTACCAAGTACTTAATGGGAATGATATTGGTTGAGCTCTTTCAATCTCACTCCTAATGCTCTGTTTGTTTTAACGTAAAATGTTTTTCAGTGTTTAACGCGTACGAAAAATTACAAATATTTTCTATATTTTCATTCAATCCTATTAACCTATAAAACTCAATTTCTATTCAAAACATAAAAATATTAATACAAAATAATTAAAAAATTAACCTAATAATTTGAGTTCCAGCTATAGTGTGGTGGAGGCCCGTCGATGGTTTGGTGATAGTTCGACGGTGGTCAACGGTGGCTCGGTAATAGCCCGGGGATGGCTCGGTAGTAGTTCGGGGGTGGTTCAATAGTGATCCGAGAATGGCTAGGTGGTGGCTCGGTAGTGGCTGGTCTGACAATAGCCTGGTGCTAGCTTGGTTGTGGTCCAATGGTTTGAGAAGGCAAAAAACTCAAACTCAAATAACAATTTACGAAATTTAAAACTGTAAATCATTTTTCAAAACTAAAAAATGATTTTTTGTTAAACTGAAAATATTTTTGGCCCTAGCTACCAAACATCAAAAAGTTTTTGCCACCTATGATTTTTTTTGAGCTCCTTGATATGAAAAGATCACCCAATTAACTTTCTGAGCTATGGTTCAGGCGTGTTTTTACTTTATTTTTTGGTTTTTTGTCATATAAATTAAACACAAAGAGCAGGAACCGAGAAGTTCCTTATACAGAGAAAAAAATAACCCTCTGTTTCCAGCAGAAAAGTCCAAGATGGTCAACGTCCATCTTTTTGATACCATTCATTGGAATTTTCCATGTTCTTGAAAGGCAGCAGGAAGTTGTCAAGAAGTTGCTCATTTTTCTTTATTTTTTCACTTTGGTCCCAGTTGATAATGGAGTGCTAATTTGAATGAGGTAGGTGTATCTTTCCTGTTTTTTTTTTATTCAAAAAAATCGAAAAAAAAAAAAGCAAAAAACTCAAAACTCTTTTTAACTTTCGTCATATCAAAATATTTTTTCACCTAAAACAAAAAATCTTTAAAAAAACAATAAAAAAATATATTATCAAACACCACGAAGATTCCTTTGTCCAAAACCTAGCTAGCTTTGTAACATGCAACATGCAAGCATATCGCATTAAAAGACCTTTTCAACTCCCAACAAAACAACAAACAAAATTTATTAGTAATTAAAAGAAAACGTACAATTATATAAATAAAGAATCCCCGACACTAAGCAAACCTAACTTCATTGTCACCCTCTGCCAAAAAGAAGCTCCCATTTCCTGATCGAGATGAGCTCCATTTGGGCCTTCATGGCTAGTTGGTTAAGTTCCACTTGGCTCTTCCTCTTCCTGATCAATCTCATCATCCTCACCATCTTCCTCACCTCACATTTTGGCTCTCACAGAAATCCAAAACAACACCACCAACCCGATCACGACAATCCGAATCATCTTCCGACCCAACTCTCCCAATCTCACGGCCAGCTCAACTGCTTCAACCTCTCCTATCTCCACACATCCGGCTCGTCCGTCCCAGAAATGGATTCTACAATTCTCTCTCAATTTTCTGCGGTAACTAGTAGTCCTGCAACGTCGTCCATGGCTTCTTCATCTTCATCTTCTTCTTCCTTTTCCTCTTCCATCCCTCGATGGGATGTATTCTTGAGTTTTAGAGGCGAAGATACTCGCAAAACTTTTACTGCCCATCTATGCGCAGCTTTGCGTCAAAAGGGAATCCACACCTTCATGGACGACAAGCTTAGAAGCGGAGAGGAAATTTCACCAACACTTCTCAATGCTATTAAAAAGTCAAAGATTTCAATCATTATACTTTCTAAAAACTATGCATCATCCTCATGGTGCTTGGACGAGCTAGTGAATATCCTTGATTGTAATAAAACAAGGGGGCAAGTGGTTCTACCGTTGTTCTACAACGTAAATCCATGGGAAGTACGGCATCAAACCAGTAGTGTTGGACAAGCATTCGCTAAACTTGAAGAAAGGTTCAAATATGATAAAATGAAGCTACAAAAGTGGAAGACAGCCCTAACAAAAGTGGCCAATTTGTCCGGAAGGCTTCTGGGGGACAGGTATTTATAACCACTCTTGCACCTTCCTTCTAGATTATTCTAGCTTTTTTTCTTCTAATTATGTACGTACCATCATTAATTATAGACCTACTTTCATGCTTTCTAGTCCTACTTTTTTAATACATAATTTCTATTCTTTTTATATGGAAGTAACTCATTAACTGTCTTGTTATCTTTTTGTATTGGTAGGAATGAACATGAATTTATTCTCCATATCATTGAATGGGTGAATTTGATATTAGTAAAAAAGACATCCTTCCAAGTTGCCCAATATCCGGTTGGAATAGAGTTTTGTGTACAAGATGTGAAGTTGCTTTTAGATATAGAGAATAATGATCATACATGCATGGTAGGAATCTTCGGAACTGGTGGAATTGGTAAGACTTGCCAAAGCCATTTATAACTCGATTGCTTCCCAATTTGAAGGCAGTTGCTTTCTTGAAGACATTAGAGAAACTTCCAACCAAAAGGATGGTTTGATCCGTTTGCAAAATAAAATTCTTTCTGACATCCTAGGAGGTTCAAGTCTAATGGTTGATAACGTTGATCAAGGAATTAATTTGATAAAGCATAGGCTTTTCTGTAAAAGAGTACTTCTAGTTCTTGATGATGTGAATCACTCAATACAATTAGAAAAGATGGCTGGAAAATGTGATTGGTTTGGTTCAGGAAGTAGAATCGTCATAACAACAAGAGATAAATGCTTACTAACTAGGCATCAAGTTTTAACGTACGAGGTAAAGGGATTAGATCAGTACAAAGCTCTTCAGCTCTTTAGTTGGCATGCCTTCAATAAAAATAGACCTAATCCTAAGTATTTCAAACTCGCAGAAGATGCAATACGTTATACAGGGGGATTGCCACTAGCTTTAATTGTGTTGGGCTCAACTCTAAAAGGTAAAGATTTACTTTATTGGAAAAGTAAATTGGATGCATACAAAAGAATTCCTAACGAAGATATTCAAAAAAAACTTAGAATAAGTTTTGATGAATTGGAGGAAAATGCGAAGAATATTTTCCTTGACATTGCATGTTTCTTCAAAGGACATTATGTAAAAGATGTCATAGAAAAACTAAACAGTTGTGGTTTCCACTCATATAGTGGTATTGAAGAGCTAAAGGATAAGTGTCTCATAACTGAGTCTTGGGGAATATTGGTGATGCATGACTTGTTACAAGAAATGGGTAGAGAAATTGTCAGACAAGAATCACCTAAAGAACCTGGCAATCGCAGTAGATTGTGGTTTCATGAAGATGTTCGTCATGTCCTAGAAGAAAATACCGTGAGATTTTGGCAAAAATTTCCTTTTAATTTTACATTTGTTTATTTTCCATAAGTTAAGCAACTAGAAAAATATTGAACATTCTTTTCATTAAAAAAAGAAAAGAAAAGAAAAGAAAACTGAAAAGTTACGTGCAAATATATATATATAAAATTATACCATAATTACAATATATCCAACTGTTTAATTGGTTGTGTTTTCATATGTGCAAGATAATAACATCAAATACATTTCTTTTTAAAATTGTTTTCAAATAACATGATGGTTAATTTATCACAACCATTCTTGGGATTTTACAAAATTATTATTATATTTTTAGAAAATAAAAATTTTGCTTGAAGTTACGTGTTTATGGGACTTCAAGGGTTGAATATTCACCTAAAAATAGTGATGCTCGTAATAGAAAGAGAACATGTGAGGTTAATCCCACCTTGAGAAAAAAAAAAAATCAATTAGAAATTTTAAAGATTATAATTAACTTTTTAAAATTTTAAATATAATTTTTGGAAAATAAAAATTAAGAAAAACACATTTTTCAAAACATACCCCAAAACATTTTACTAAAAATAAATACAAAACTCTTTTTAGAAAATGTCATAGACCTTTGTAATCGAATTTTTTAAAAACACATGATCACTATCTCAGTTGTGGAGGTTAGTCTTATTATTTACAAAAAACGAAAACAATATATATATATATATATATCATAAAGAAGAAGTGAAGACCAGCCTCCATGGTTGGAGCCCACCCCTTCATCAGAGGTGGATAGAGACTCCCTACCTGCCTCTCGCGGAAAGGGAGAGGGGGAGACCCACCTCCCCCCTTCAATGAAAAGATGGGGGCCGCTCGTGGAGGCATTATCCAGCATATATTTTTTCTTTTTTACTTTTTTTTTTCGTTTGAATTCTTTCTTGTTTTGAAAACTCTTTTCATTTTTGGTATTTATAATATTTTTCATTATTAACTAATGAATTTCTATTATTTGTCACAATACATACAACAAACTCTTTTGTCACCCCAAGATACAACTCTTGACCACCTTACTTATGTGGTAAGGTAGTCTCCTAGCTAGTTTTAAATTTTTTTTTCTTCTAAAAAATAAAATATAAAAGTAAAAATTGCGTATTGGAGTGTCAATATATCATATCTTTTCTCAATTTAACTTTGTGAAAAACTCTTTCAAAAATCTAAAATGAAAAACTACTTTCGAAAACTTTACTAAACATGCCCTTTAATTACTACCTGTTTGGTAAACTTTTCAGACACTCTATAATTTCATTCTCAAATATTCTAAACACTTTTTAACCAAACAAATTTTCAGATGTGATCTCCATCACTATTTTTTTTTTTTTTTCCAAAATAAACCAAAAAACACTTCTCGATAACTACAAAACACTTACTAAAAAAACAGAAGAAAAAAAACTTGAGGGGAATTTTATAAATTTTGACAATTCTCTATTAAAATTTAACGAAAAATTCTAACAAAGAGTTAGCAGGACAAGCTAGGTTGTTTCTTTTTACAAAGTGTATATATATTATCAAGACAATAATTATAATTCTAGCAAGTGTTAAAATATGAAGAACTTTATGTTATGATTTTGTTGGTACGTACACTTACTTAACTATACATTATCTTGCTAGGGAACAAGCGAAGTTGAGGGCATATTGATAGATTTGCCTAAAGAAGACTTGATACACTTGAATTTCAAAGCCCTCAAGACGATGAAAAGACTCAGACTGTTTATAAGTCGTAGTGCACGTTTTTCTGAAGAGCTTAATTTTCTCTCTAATGAGTTAAGATTGCTTGATTGGCCTGAATATCCTGGAGAATCTTTTCCATCCAATTTTTGTGGAAAGAACCTTATTTATTTAAGAATGCCACGTAGTCGCCTTATGGAATTGGAGGGAGTCCAGGTAGAATTATTGCTTTTAATATTTCTTCCTTTAAATTTCATTGTAAACTTCTTTTGGACTAATTTATTTCTTCTTTTTCTTGTCAGAATTTCCGAAACCTGACATTTATGGATTTCACTGATTGTGAGTTGCTAAGAGAAGTTTCTGACCTTTCAAGGATCCCAAATTTAGTGACGTTGATTCTTGATGGTTGCAAAAATTTAGTTACGGTTCATCATTCTGTTTGATTCCTTGATAAGCTCGTTCATTTGAGTCTTAGAAGATGCTATAATCTTAGGAGTTTTGTGGGAAGCCTCAAGTTGAGATCTCTAAAATATCTTATCCTTTATGGTTGCTCAAGGCTTCAAAACTTTCCCGAAATTGAGTGTCAAATGAAATGTTTAGAACACATCAACTTGCAAGATACTGGTATAAAGGAATTGCCTTCATCCATTAGGTATCTCTTTGGGATTGAAATATTAGATCTACGAGGTTGCACAAACCTTAAGAATCTTCCGGATAGCATTTGTCAGTTGCAACATTTAAAGGTACTTTGCCTCCATTGTTGTACTGGATAAAAGAATTACCTTCATCCATTGGGGACCTAGGTAGGATTGAAAGATTAGATCTAGACGGTTGCACAAACCTCATGAATCTTCCAGATAGCATTTATCAGTTGCAACATTTGAAGATCCTTAATTTGAATAAATGCGAGCAACTTGGAGAAATTTTACGACTTCCACCAAATGTAGTACAAGTGAATGCTAACGGGTGCATTTCATTAGCAATATTTTTAGAGAAAACTAAAAGTGTTCTAACAGAAGCAAATTTATCAACTCGACATGAATGCCCTTTCAATTTGGAAGATCTAGATCTATCAAGTAGCGCTATTGTTAGCCTTCCTGCGTGGTTCAACAAATTTGTTGGATTGAAGCACCTTAGCTTGGAAGATTGCAAGCAACTTCGAGAAATTTCAGAACTTCCACCAAAAATACAAGTGGTATATGCCCATGGATGCATGTCATTGGAAAGATTTCGATTTAATTCTATATACTATTTACCAATGCTTCGATGGATTGACGTCTTTGATTGCCCTAAACTTGTAAGGAACGATGTGCAAATTCATTTATTGATAGAGGTATCTCTCTCTCTCTCTCTCTCTCTCTCTCTCTCTATTGATATCTATTTTTGTAAAAATTTGTCATAACCGTGCAACAGGGACATCCTAAGGACCATGACTTTGGCTGTATATTCCCGGGAAACAAGATTCCATATTGGTTTAGCCACTGTAAAGAGGTTTCAAATGCTACTTTGTGTGAAATAGATATCGATGAGCTTTCACATTTGGATTGGAAGAATACAATATTTGCTTTCTCTGCTGTTATTGGAACAAGGGATGTACGAGAGGAGCATTATTTTGTAATTCTCGCTCAGGTCAGCTATAACTATTTAGGCTATCATCAAATATATTGTAATACTTCTTTCGGTAGACTTAATTCATCCTTCTCAGATCATGTATGGTTGAATTACTGTGGTTCACACCATTCTCAGCTAAAGACAGATAATCTTCAAGTTATATTTACATGCAAGGATATATATGGGATATGGCAATCCTTCAAAGTCAGTGTTCTTCAAAAGTTGTGGATTCCATTTAGAACATGGATATCATATGAAGAGAAAGCGATAGATTTAATTGATGGTGATGGCAACTTGGATTAATCCAATTAGTACCGACAGCAAAAGAGGCATTCTTCTTCCTTTCGAGCTATACCATGTTTGTCGGAGATGTTCAGGTTGGTAGCCTCTAAATTATGTTCATTCATTGTTCTTTGCTTTTGTGATGCTCAGGTTTACTGACCAACCATGCTTGTTTATTATTAATTAGACAAAGTATTGGGTGATTCGTGTTCGAAGAAGAAAACCCAACCAGAAGTTGTTGAGGTAGGTACACATGTGTCTTTATTGAAGTGATGAGTTGAGTGTTAAATCACTAATTTTTCTAAAAGTTTAAGCTAATAGAAATAAAAGAATTTAATCATTTGATTAATACTTAAACACTCTCCCTTGTGTGTGAGCTCAAACTCCATTTTAATATGTGAGCTCAATACATAAAATATTTAATTAAATGGGAGTGAATTGACGGAGTCGGCATTTGAACTTAGGACCTCTGGTATTGATGTTATGTTAAATTACTACTTTTCGTAAAGGCTTATACTGATAAGAAGAGATGAATTAATCATTTATTCAATACTTTAACATTGAGTTTATTTATATTTGTTTAATGGAAACTACAGCCAGTACGTAATAGCTATAGATGGGTTGGGTTAAGTGGGGAGACGATCATCCCATCTTTATGATTTTTGTTGTAATTGATAAATAGACATGGTATACATCATTCCCTAATCCTTTTTTTTTTCACTTTTTAAAATTATTATTGGATTTATGGGGTTCATGTCTGAGATAACATAAACCTTGCAATTTCAATAATAATTTTGAAAATTAGGAGGATGAAAGAACAAGAAAAAGAAATGAATCAATTCTAATTGATAATTGGGGTTTCATATATGAATGTGTGGGACATATTCAACATTTGACCATGACCGAGTTTGTGCAGGGCAGTCAACTATTTGGGACAGAGTCCCTAACTTGGGTCTTCTAATAATGTAAGTGTTTCACCTATTTGGACTCCTATTTTTAATTAATGTGGGATAAAAGCTTGATTATAGTGACACACTATAATAAATGGAGAAAGGATCATATTATCTATTGCAATTAGCCAACGATTTTCATGACCATTTATATTTTTTAAGGAAAAGCAGAATTACTAAGCCAAGAAAGACTCTGTTTTTTTATTCCTTAATTAGAGGAAAATAGGCAAAATGAGAATTTAAGGCCATTACCTTTTTCTTTAAATTATTTTTGGTTAATCACGATTTTTCTGTCATCTTCTTAAATGAGCATTTATACTCTGAATTAATTTTTCTGCTTTAGGGAGATGAGAATCCGAGACTTAAAGAAGTTGGTGATCAGACATGGTAAGTAATGGTGTCTTCAACTTTTCATCACTAGCTAGCAAAGATTCCGATCCAACCTAACCATTAACCAATGTTTCAAAGCCATTTTCTTTGTTTAATTTAAAATATGAAAGAAAAAGAAGAGGTTTTATTTATGTTTTTTAGCACAATGGCATTAGATTTCTTACTCATGCATAACTAGGGGGAGACATTCTACTTTGTTGTTATTTTGCACAATAATGATGAATAATATGGAACCGAAAAGAGAGAGCAAGAAAAAATCAAGACACAGATTTATGTGATTTAACAATGTGTCTACGGTCACAAGAATGTGTCTATATATTTTAATTTATATTTGGGGTTACGTCATAGCATACTTATAAGAAAACTCTAATTGTACGGAAATATTTTGAAAAACTCTAAAATATCCGGCCTATACCGTACCGCAGGGCGTTGCCCCCGCACCCCCACAACTAACTGTATACTAATACTTAAGTATTATTCTATACGCCTGAGAGAATATGAGTCATTTATTCAAACATGTGTTGTAATACATAACTTAATTGGTGACAAATATAGCCAAATCAAGCGCTTAATGCATCCGATTTATTCATCCCATTCATGGCACTTGGCATCAATGGCAATAAGTCTACGTACCTATTGGTTCAAAATAAACCATTGTTTAGAAATTCGTTTGATTAGATTGTTTCAAGGATTTGACTCTTGCCCATAGACATGTACAGTGTGGTTAAACTTCATTATTTTCCTCTGTTTTTTCTTGTAGGTTTTGCCTAGAACGAAGCTTTGGGTTTGCAATTACCAAATGGTTTACATTGTGGGAATGCTTCTGTTTAGGAGTGTTCTTGGTAAAGGTTAGGAGCACACAAACATATGTGCTCATCGGGTTGCTAATGACAATTTTCCTTAAGAATATTGGACCTTCGTTTGGATGTAGTTTTTGTTGGCCTATTTTTGTAAAGGCCTTGGTTTCTTTTCTTCTTGTATATATATGCTCTGGTTTCTTTTTCATCTAAAAAAAAAAAAAAAAAGGGTTATATGTCGAGTCAATAAAATCTAAATCATTTAATTAAAATAATGATTAGAATGAAACTGATTTGATAAATCTAGAGAACCTTAATTCTAGTTATAAATTAATAAATCCAGTATTTGTGGTCTTAACCAAAATTCAATATCCAAAAAGAGTTGTCATCTTTTGACTTGGATTCAAGCAAAGTTTATGTTCATGTAATCATTAACGATGAAGGCAAAACAAGAATAGTTGTTCTATTAAAGACTATTGTTGTTTAGGGTCTATTTCAAGGTTTAGGTTTGATTTGGATCTTTAGTTGCAATTAGCATTACTCCCAAGCAAAAGGTTTGAAAAAAAATCCAAATTCTTTTGTCACTATACCAGTGGGAAATAAATCTATGTAGACATTAAAATTTGAAATAAATAAATAAATCAATCCAAATTTTTATTAATTATGAGAAAATACACATATTTCTCTTAAACTACTACCCAATTGTCAATACATGTATCTTTCAAACTACTAATTGTGTCTACCACAATGAATACTCTACAATAACAAAAATATCTTTCATAAAATAAAAAATAAAAAAAATAAAAATAAAAAAAAAAAAAAAAAATCGTTTTAATAAATCATTAATTACTTGGACACAACAAATGTTGGCTGGTATGCTTTTAGAACAAATGCCAGCAAAATGATTTTGCCTAAACTGGAGCTGTCAGATGAAGACCAAGCCTCTCTCAATTGGAATCCAAGGCGTGCCGTTCGTATCAAGGCTTCTCTGGTGGGGTGGAATCAGGGACGATTTAGGGTCGATATACAACATGCCCCCACTTCAATATTTATTTTTTATTTTTTTTATTTTTTATTTTGAAGAAGAAGAAGAAGAAAAGGTAAAAGAAGAAAAATAAAATTATAAGGTAAAAAATAAAAATTTAGCCTATTGATCTCTATCAACAAATTTTTTTAACCTCTAACCCTTGCCTATAAGTGTTTTTGACTCCATCCCTGAGTGAATATGTGCAACACAACCTACAGAATTTTTCTAAGGTCAATGACTTTAATAAGCTCATTTTCAAACTACTAAAACATTGTCAATTTATTTTCAAGGCCAATAAAAAGACAAAAATGGCCTTACAATTTTTTTAATAAAATAAAATTACTCCTATAAATACAAAAATAATAATAATAATAATTTTTTTTAAATGAAATTTCTTAATTTCTTTAAAAAAAGAAGAAGACATACTTTCATTTAAAAAAAAAAAACCGAAAGCTTTTTTAATTTTTCTTATAATTTTTTTTAGTTTTAGTTTTTAATTATTGTTATTATTTTAATTTTATTAAAGGTATTTTCGTCATTGGGGAACATTAACAATCTTTGGTAGTTTGGGAAGACATTGTGTCCAAACTGAAAGTTTGGGAGGACATTGTCAATTGAGTAGTAGTTTGAGGGAGGTATGTAGACTTTATCAAAAAAAAAAAAAAATAGTGAAAAAGGGGTTTGAGTTTGAGACCCTTTTCGACTATTCACATTGTTAAGGTGCACACTCTCTGATGTGACAATTAAAATTATCATTAAATCTAAAATTTAAAGTAATACACCAATTGCCTGTTATTCCTACGGCAGACTAGATCATTAGTCAGACAGCAAAAATTAGACTGAATGTTAGCTTGTGTGGCTTATTTGTAGTGTTGCTTGCGAGATGAGCGTATTAGGTCGATCTATTTCGAGCCCTACAACCTAAAAAATATTATTGGGTACAGCAATTTGTATTGACTTTAAACTAACTGAATAGACAAAAAAACCATGTGGCCACCGTTTTGCAAGGTTTGGTCCAAAGGCATAATGCTGGTCAAGCTTTGAAGAAGTCACTTGTAGTTTTATTCAAGTTTGTGTTTGGTTGGTCCGTTTTGTAAGAAATTAGTGCATGCACTGACCTTGCATCAATCATAATCGAACCTTTGTTTTTATAAAATATTAAATTATTTTATTTTAAAAGTTTAAATAAAAAAAATTATAAATTTAATTATTTATTTAATATTCTAACCAAGCCAAAAGCTACTCTAATACATGACAAGTGGTGCTATTTTGGTTTGAGCTATTACCCAATCAAATTGAAACGCACCATGTTTTTCAAGCCCTACTAGGGGCAGGCTCTGCGTAGTCTAGTATTTATTTGAGTATTTGTAGTGCCTTTGTGCGGGCTCAAATTATGACCCTAATTAAATTAGGTCTTTAATTAGGCAGTCTTTTTTTACACAATTCAAAATTAAAAGTGGGTCTTAACCGTTTAATTAAATGGATTGTTTTAAGGTTGACTTATATGGCTATATGATCTAATACTCATGCTTCGACACGCGACATAATGACAAGCAATTTTTTATATGATCCGGGAGCTCGAGATAAATTCAATACAAAATTACAAGATTAGGGTTAAGGATTTGAGCAATTTAATTAAATGGATTGAGTTACGATTGACCTATATAGTCTTATCCGTACCTTATCTTCAATTTATTTTAGTTATATAGCAAAACCTGGTGGCATCCAAGCCCTATTCCACCTTTGGTTATATGGAAATAACGAAAAATAGGAATTGGCACCTATGATTTTTCCGATCTCATTGCCTTGAAAAAAATCACCCAGCCTTCTCAATTAAGGCATTTGAATGGCCATTTCCACTCGTTTAGGACCACTATGAAAGAAATATCCCAATGAAGTTTTTTTTTCAAACAAAAATGGTGGAATATAATGGTCGACCTGACGACTTCAAATGGTAGAATTGCAAAACAATCAATTGGGGTGGAGCTCAGCTAATTTATATCTGAAAGAATCCAAACATTATGTTATTAGTATTTTTTATTTTTTTCTCTCTTTGTTGTAAACTATTTCAAAGTTAAAACTAATTTATTTCTCCTTTTCTTGACAGAATCTCCAAAACATGTCAACTATGGATTTCACTTGTTGTAAATTCTTTAAAAAAATTCCTGATTTTTCAAGGTCCCAAATATAGTGAGCTTGATTCTTGATGATTGTGTGGGTTCAGTTGAGGTTCAAGGTTCTATTGGATTCCTTGATAAGCTCGTTGACTTGATTCTTGCACGCTGCTTTAATCTTAGGAGTTTTATGAGAAGTCTCAAGTTGAGATCTCTCAAATTTCATGTCCTTTGTGCTTGCTTAAGGCTTAAGAACTCCCTAAAATTGAGTGTGAAATGGAATGTTTAGAGTACATCGACTTTGAAGAAACTAGTATAAAGGAACTGCCTTCATCCATTGGGAACCTCATTGGGGCTAAAGAATTAAATCTAGGTGGTTGCACAAACCTTACGAATCTTCCGAATAGTATTCATCAGTTGCAACATTTAGAGCTTCTCAATCTTAATGGTTGTACTAGCCTAAAATGGCTGCCTTCATCCTATGGTACCTCATAGGGTTCAAAAATTAGATTTAGGCGCTTGCACAAGCGTCATGAATCTACCAAATAGCATTTGTCAGTTGCAAAATTTAGAGTATCTTTCTTTCGACGGTTCAAAATTTGTTTGGTATGTAAAGAAGGTGGAACATATTAACAAACACTCCATGCTTCCTATTGCATCCACAAAATTAAGAATCTACAATTTCATCAGGTGCATAATTACTCCAATTGTTGCCTTCGACAAATTTAAGTGATTTTAATGAT
>JAJPGS010000508.1:0-142535 GCA_028654335.1 Alnus rubra | reverse complement strand
ATGCGATACGCATTGTCTGATCCACATGGCTCCTAAAGTGAATCACGTGACGACGTCGGACATCCCTTGACAAGCCCGAAGCTCTCTTCAAAACCAGTCTAGCCTTCTTCTCAAGAGCCTTAAGTTCAGGTTGGATCTCGGCTAAATACTTCAAGGACCCTATAGGCTAAAACCCAGTGTTACTCGTAAGACACCGTAATTCTATAGCTGAAGAGCAACAGAGGGAAGCGACCATCTACCGATGGGACAATGATCCTCCGGTAAGATGAATCTTCTTCAAGCAGAATTCCTTGCCCACACACGGAGATGGCCGTCCACAGCGCACCATGACGTTGGACATCCTCGGACTAATCCAGAACTCTTTTCAGAACCATTCAAGCCCTCAATTCTTGCCAACAAGCACGTGCCCCACGAGGGGCCTTCCAATCAAGAAGAGGGCATGATGTGCATGCAAAACTGAACATCAGCTTGCACTTGGTGAACTATTCGGGGGAGTCAAGAAAATTTTTATCTATTCCAACAGGCTTCTTCTTTCGCCATAACTGGTAAAAATATTGTGAGAAAGATACCAATCTCTGCAAGGGTCACTAAAATGGACCCACATTTTATGACCTTCTTCATGCTTAAAACGTTGTTACCTCTCCTTCATAATTTACATAACCGATGAGCTGAATATTAAATCTTCGCCCCATTTAATGAGGCCAAACGGACCCCACTTCAATGTCGGACTTCTGTCCCAGCAATACCAAAGAGGAAGTTTATTCCCCTTATTAAAGTAAGGACACTATGGAAATTTTACCCTCATTAGTTTCCAAGCAAAATCGGTAATATTGTCAGGTAAGTTCATGATTTTACACGACAACCAATAAAGCAAAGGCTTTACTTCTTGCAACCTTCTTTTAATCTGAAACGTGCCCAATTCTTAACCAGTGTTTTTCATAAATACATTAAATATTAAAAGCCATTCCTCTCACACGTGTGAAATCCAATCATCTTCCATAAGCTTTCTAATCAATTATGGGAATCCTCACTCACCTCTGTCTTCCAAGGTTGACCACCAAGAAATTATCTTCTTCCGTCAAGATTATCGAAATATCACTTTGAATTTAAAATTTTCTAAAACGAAGATACAGAGTCGCAACTGATTCAAACCATAGAAGAAGAGCAGAGAACTTATCTTGTCTACACACACAGAGACAATTGCCAGCAACAAGTCATACTGGGACGAGTTCCCACGGAAACATTGAGTTCGGGTCCGTAACACTTGCGTCCAGATCTGTCAGACATAAATCCCAAATCTGCTCCATCTGCTCTCCCTTTCTTGACGAAGGGCGTTTTCGGTCACCAGTCACCGTTCTGAATTTTTGTTTTGGTAGGAGCGACCATGTCGTTCCCACAGACGGCGCCAAATGTTGATGCAATTTTTGGCCCGGTGACATGGCGACATCAGGGACATCCCTTCCTTTGCGTCTTGGCCTGCAAAACAAGAAAGGCCTGCGGGGGTTGGCCGGCGGAGCCTCCTCCGACGATCAAGTCAGTCAAGTGTTTCTTATGGAAAGAGAGCCAGAGAGAGAGAGAGAGTTCAGAGAATAATGAATTCTGCTTTTATAATTTTGATACTCCTTTTTTATACTCATGTATGCCATAGGCCTATTTTGCCCTTGTCAAGCACGAAGCTCTGTGTGGACGCCTGATATCTTCTCTGACTTGATTTGACTGGTTTCATAAATATTGAAGGCTTCCTGCGACCAAGGTCATTATCCGGGGACCAATCCTTTCCCCTGTCCGAAATCCCACTTGGAGGGCAAATCTGGCCCCACCTTGGGTAGGGGAGGAATATTCCTTAACACTTAATTTTCCTACCTTGCTTTTTCTTTTGGAAATGTGTGGATGTTTTTATTTTTTGGAAATGAGGGGTGTTGTATAAGAATCAAATCCTTCCGAAGGAAAATGATAGATTTACAACAACACCACAACAAGTGCACAACACCCCTCACATGGGGGTGGATCCCTGTGTGAGGCCCCCATGTGAGAGAGTGTTGTGCACTTGTTGAGGTGGTGTTGTGTAGGAATCAAATCCCATTCCGAAGCGTAAGAATGCGAGAATCCATAACTTCCTTTTTTTTCTGTTAAATTGAAAAAATCACTTAAATTACGGCATTTCAATCAAATATACGTCAACCGGATAAAATGAGCGTGTTGAAGAGTAAAGAGTACCTTTCAACTCCCACTTGGGTTCCACTCAAAATATCTTTCACGGCTTCACCCTTTATTACCCACGCGGCGACGAACCAAAGAAGCCGCAAAAAAAGGTCCCTTGCCCTCTGGTCATGAAACTCCGATCACCGGATGAATGGTCCGGTGGCCGGAACGTTGAGCTAAAAAACCCCATACACCCATTAAAATTACGTTAATAGCCTACCAGAATTCCTTCTCGGGTTGAATGGATCCCAGGAGGACTCTGCCTTGAAGACTGAGAGGAGCGAAAAGAAGGGCCTTCCCTTTGTATTGTTGCGATGCAGTACGGCCCTTCTCTTCCCTATCATTTTCTTCTTTTCCATGTCGTTTCTGGTTGGCTTCGTTGCAGTTTTCGCTGCCAATTCATCAATTAGCAGCCCAATTTCCGTGCCTTCCCAATGCAAGATAGTCTCCAGCAGTGAGTCTTCTATGTTTGTAAAAATGTACTTTTTTTTTTTTTTTTTGGGGGGGGGGGGGGGGTGTGATTTGGATGCTTAGAAAATGCATGTCAGCAAAATAAAATGTAAATTTGTGACTGATTTTTTACATTTGGTTCGATGGGATGTAATTGTGTACTATTTCATTTCCCTTAATTTTCTCGGGAACCAAACATAGCTTAAGCTGGTAGTACTGAACAGCTGAAGGCCCATATATGGAAATATTACTTTTAATAGTGTGCTGAATTATGAGAACTATTAAACTCTGTTTTTGAAAATGTCAGCAAAAGTTGAAACATCGGTGAACTTGTCAGATAATGAGAACTAGGGAAAGAGTTCAGTTACATGTTTTTGATACAAAGCATGATCCAGTTGCACTGCTGTTACAGTGATATAAAGTTCTGTCGTGGTTTTGTTGAACCTTTTTCTGATGACTGAGAGGAGGTTCTCCCTGTGTCAAGTTGGATTGTAATGGAAGGTTAACACGAGCCATCTATTTGGAATTAGCTATGAAACTATGCCAACTTGTTAATCTTGAAAAATAACTATAGTTTTTATTTATTTTATTTTAGTAATTTCATATCATTAATAAAAGAGGTGCAACCCTAGTACACAAGAAGTATACAAGAAAACCCTAATAGAAGAAATAGTGGGACATAAATTCAAAAAAATGCAAAAGTAGAAACGAGTAATAACTATAGTTGTAGGACGTTTGTTGCCCCTCCTTGTTGTTTCTTATGCAACTCATAAAGTTTCTGCAGACTTTTGATGTGGTGGTCATGTGCTGTCTTATGAAGTTAAGTGTAGCAGATGAACTTTATGTCTTTTGTATGTTTTCTGTTATTGTTATTGACTCTCTTTAAACCATTCTTGTGTTTGTGACTACCTCATTCCTTCTTCTTGATCATTGATGCACTTGCTCCATCTCCTCAAACCACTGATGCTGTGCAACTAATTTTATTGGACATTTCACATGTCATGGGTTACCTTAAGCTGATTTTTGAGCATCTGGATCTAAGATTAGATCTTAGGATTGAACATGGAAACTGCGACACTGCACATTTGAACTTTACGGCACTACTTTTGATTCCATTGTGACATTGTCTCCACCCCGTAGATCTAAGATTAGATCTTAGCATTGGACCTGGAAACTGTGACACTATACATATGAACTTTTTGATACATGCAGCACTACTTTTGATTAATGAGAGATCATTTATTTTTCACCTTGTTGAAGAGGATCAGAGATAATATTGAAAAACAGAATTTCAGTTAATGCATTTAAATTTACCATAATCAATCAGCAGAAACTGAAAATATGAACTCTGGTTAGGTAAACTCGTGATATAGTTTATGTGCATTTTGTTTCATTTTATTGTTTTGGGGATGTTATTACTTGTTACTTTTGCTCTGTGTAAGTTTCATTTGATCAAATATTTCATCTCATTTCAAAATTCTAAGCATCACTTGAGCTGTAATAAAGTATATTCTGCTTGAAGGTGTGGATCTTAGGTCCGCTAAGGTCTGTGAACTTGGACTGTTCAATTATAAAGCCAAGCATGTGTTTTACCCCCTTGAAAGAAGTAAGTTTCGGTGCCGTTATGACTACTATTGGCTTCAATATTCAAGGTAATAGTAACACATCCCCAAAGTGCCATTTTTATGTAATATTCTTTTTTGTTTAAGCATCAGTTTACCTAGTAGTAGCACTGAAAGTAGCAACTATGAATTCATTTTTTTTATAAAGGTAATAAACGAAATAGCATTAAAAAGTGTAAAGGCGCCCCTAAGTATACAGGAGTTTACAAAAAGGACACCAAAACAAAAGAAAACAGAAAACAAAAAATGAAACCCGAAAAAACCCAAGAAATGCTACATTAAACCCCAATCTCTTGCCTCTAACCCTACTAGAACCCACACTCCTAGCATCAAATTGATCGAGCATTCTAGATTCTTGACCTCTCTATTCCATTTTTTCTTAGGAGTAGCAACTATGAATTCATGTTCATATTACTACTATTTACTTGAACTGGTTCTATATTTGCCGTGCCTTGGACATTTTAGCTGAGTACCAATAGTGAGGCATTCTTAAAGCCAACATATATTTCTTAAGTAACGGCTCCGAGTGTTTCACATAGTAGTGTCCCATTGTTTTGTGTTGAGACCAAAAAATTCTATACTAACGTCTGAGGTTCTCAAATAATGTTAAATTTGGTAAGGGATGGTATAATAGTTTGTCTTCGGCATGATGTGCAATGCAGGAGGTGGCTTTGAAGAAGTTATCTCTTGATACGTTTTTCTTGGCTGAGATTAGGATGTTTCTATTGCCTCATATTTATGTATTTTGGGCAAGGGGGCAAATATTGGAATCTATGCGTTGTTGGAGCTTTCAGTATTGGGAGTTAGAGGCCCCGTTTATAACCCCCTCCCCTCTCCCTTCTCCCTTATTTCACATCTCTCAAAAAACATCAACTCAAAACATTCTTAACCTTTTTACTTTTTATATCACATAATAATTTTTTATATTATTTAAATAAAAAACTCACTACAATACAAATTTTTTCACTTTTCCATATAAATTCTTTCTAATTTATATCACATCGATCACTTTTAACTTTTACTCAACAAAAAATATTCTCCATAAGGGGAGGGGAGGGGGATTACTAAACGGGGCCAGAATCAATGGATTCTTTGTTTTTTTTTTTTGATAAGTAATAGCAATTTATTAAAAAGCGCAAGGGGCGCAACCCTTATACACGGGGTATACAAGAGAGCCCCTACAGGGTCGAACAGAAATAAATTTAAAAATCTACATAAGTAAAACACTCAAACTATGATGTGGCCTATCCAAAAATATAAAGTAGCAGCCGCTTCCGTAGCTCCACCATAGATGTCTCTACATCTTCAAACAGACGAGCATTCCGCTCCCTCCAAATACACCACAAGCAAGCAAAGGAGCTAACCGCCAAGCCTCTTAGCATGACCACTCCCAATTGCCGCCCCCCAACTATTAACAATCCAACACCGTTCGTGGCATAACCCACTCAACCCCAAATAAAATAAGAATAGCTCCAAAGAGCCCGGGCGACCTCGCAATGAAGCAACAAGTGATCAATAGACTCCCCACTCTTCTTGCATAAACAACACCACTCCATTACTATTACATTCCTCTTACGCAAGTTATCATGCGTCAATATTTTGCCCAAAGCTGCTGACCATACGAAGAAAGCCACCCTTGTTGGAGCCTTAACACGCCAAATATTCTTCCAAGGAAAATAAGGGCCATCTTCCTAATGAGCTCTTCGTAGAAGGATCTCACCTCAAATAAACCTTTTTTAGAGGGATTCCACACTAACTGTCACCTCCCATGACGAGTCGAAGTGGAATATAATCGATCGAAGAAAGAAAGGACCATATCCATCTCCCAATCCTGGATTTGTCTCGTGAAAAGAACATTCCACTGAATTACACCATTATGACCACCAAATTATCCGCCACCAACGCATCTTTGTTCCTTACTATAAAAAAAGAGCTGGAAAGCATTGCTTCAAGGAACTATCCCCACACCACCAATCTTGCCAAAAACTAATATTTGATCCACTCCCCACTTCAAAACGAACAAAATTGCGGAATTTCTCCCACCCCTCCTTATATGTTTCCATACACCCACTCCAAAAGAACCCGAAACCTCTTTCGAGCACCACCCACCCTTTAGACTCTGAAATTTGGCATCAATCACCAAACGCCATAAAGCCTCTCTCTCCCTACCATATCTCCACAACCATTTACCCAAGAGCGCTCGATTGAACTGGATGAGATTGTGAACTCCCAACCCACCTGCATACAAAGGTGTACAAATCTTGTTCCAATTCACTAGATGAAATTTTTTCTCCACCAATGCCTCCCCAAAGAAAATCCTTTTGAATTTTATCAAGACGATTAGCCACCCTCACTGGAATAGGAAACAAAGATAAGTAATAAGTGGGAATGTTGGAGAGCGTACTTTAATAAGAGTCAACCGGGCACCCTTCGACAAGTACATCCGCTTCCAACCCGCCAACCTCCTTTCCATTTTTTCAATAACACCATTCCAAATAGATTGTGGACTTGTAAGAAGCACCCAACGGCAAACCCAAGTAAGTCATAGGCAAAGAGCAACCCTACATCCAAGAAGATTAGCCAACCTTTCGACATCCTCTACTTCCACCAATCGGGACAAATTCTGATTTTCCTAAATTAATTCTCAAACCAGAAGCTGCCTCGAATCCTAAAAAGATACATCTCAGATGTCGAATTTGTTCTTCTTGAGCACCACAGAAATCATTGTATCATCAGCAAACATTAGGTGGTTCACAACTAAGGCCTCAGAATCTCTGGAACCCACTGAGAACCCTGTCAATTACCCTGATCCAATGCGACAGTCAGCATCCGACTCAAAGCCCATAACCACCACAAACAATAACGGAGAAAGAGGATCTCCTTGCGCAATCCACGAGAGCTACTAAAGAAACCCGAAGGGGTTCCATTTACAAGAATAGAATCTCACCGTAGAAATACAAAAACGTATCCAATCCTCCATTTTTCCCCCAAACCACATCTTTGTAGCAAATAGAGCAAGAAATCCCAGTTCACATGATCATATGCCTTCTCCAAATCTAGCTTACAAGGAGTCCAGGTTCCCCCGATCGAATATGACTATCCACACATTCGTTTGCAATAAGACAGAGTCTAAAATTTGACGACCTCCAATAAAAGCAGTCTGAGTGTTGGAGATAATCTTGCCCACAACAGACTTAAATCTGTTGGCAAGAACCTTTGAAATAATCTTGTACATCCCCCTATCAAACTAATAGGGCGAAAGTCTCTGACATCCATGGCACCAGTCTTTTTAGGAATCAAAGAGACAAAGTAGCATTCAAACTCTTCTCAAACTTGCCTCGAGCATGAAATTCTGCAAAAACATCCATAATGTCAGATTTTAAAAAATCCCAACACTTCCGAAAGAAAGCCATAGTGAATCCGTCAGGACCCGGCGCTTGTCTCCATTCAGATCCTGATCACGTCCCACACCTCCTTCTCCTCAAAAGCTCTTTCTAGCCAGATGCTCTCCTCGCATCAATGGCTAAAAAGAAAGGCCCTCCACCCTAGGCCGCCACGAGCAATTCTCCAAGTACAAATTACTGTAGAAGTGCACCAAGTGTTCCTTAATCTCCGCAGGATTTCTGGAAATAATACCATTAATATTCAAAGAGTCCCACTTGGTTGAATTTACGGTGTGAGTTGGCCACCCTGTGAAAGAATTTTGTGTTCTTATCCCCCTCCCTTAACCATAAAGCTCTGGATTTTTGCCTCCAGCTCGTTTCCTCAAAAAGAAGGGTCTTCTCCATCTCTCTCGCCATATCTACCCTTCGGACTTTTTCATTTGCTACATTCTAATTAGCCTTTTGGGTTGTGTGAGGGTAGATGGTGGAGGCTGATTGTCAATGGGAGGTTTGATGTATGTCTAACTATTGTTCTTTGGGAGGGTCTTCCATTGCTATGTCCTTGGAAGAGTGTATTGGGTGTTAAAATGCCTGAGATTGCATCCTATATTTTGAGAAGTTACAACAAGATTTCTATGTGGTAAGTTTGGTAAAGAGTTCAAATATCACTTAGTAAGTTGGTCTAAGGTTTGTACCCCAATTTTAGAGAGAGGGCTAGGGTATCAAGAACTTGGTGATGTTCAACCGCGCTCTGTTAGGTAAATGGTTGTGGCAGTTTGGGATTGAGAGAGATGCTTGATGGAGAGTTGTGGTGGATTTCAAGTTTGGCCGTTTGTGGGGCGGGTGGTGCTCCCTTGAGCCTATAGGTACCTTTGGAGTGGGGTTGTGGAAGAATATCAAAAAAGGGTGGGAGAATTTCTTTGGTTTTGCTAGATTTGAGGTGGGGGATGGGGTTTGGACAAAATATTGGCATGATTTGTGGTGTGGGGATACGGTTCCCTATTATCTTTGGTATTGCTCGTGCGAAGGATACCTCAGTTGCAGATAATATGGAGATTTTGGACGGTTCTACTCAGTGGAACGTGAGCTTTGTTAGAGAGGGACATGATTGAGAAGTGGATGTCTTTGCTTCCTTCTTCTAGGTGTTGCACTCAGCCATTGTGAGTAGAGGTTGTGTTGATAGGCTTTAGTGGGTCTCTTCCAAGAGAGGCCCGTTCAAGGTCAAGTCCTTATTTAACTCATTGGCTTGCTCTAAAGGTAGTCGCTTCCCTTGAAAAAGGGTGTGGCCAACTCGGGCTCCTTCGATGACGGCTTTTTTTGCGTGGTCGGCGACCTTAGGTAAGATCCTTACAGTGGATAATCTCAGGAAGATGCATGTTATCAAAGTGGATAGATGGTGCTTGTGCAAGAGAAATGGGAATTAGCGGACCACCTTCTTCTTCACTGCGATATGGCTTCCGCCTTGTGGAATACTCTCTTTACTTGGTTTGGTATGTCTTGGGTTATGCCTAGAAGAGTTATCGACTTGTTTGCCTGTTGGTGGAATTCTGGAAGGCCGAGGAGTGCTGTGATTTGGAAGATGGTGCCAATATGCATTTTTTGGTGTGTTTGAAAGGAAATAAATTTTAGGTGTTTCGAGGATTTGGAGAGTTCCATAGAGGATATTTTAACTTTGTTTTTTTTTTCATACTCTATATCTTTGGACGATAGCTTTTTTGTCTCATATGTCGCTTTGTTTTGTCGATTTCCTTGTTCGTTTCTCTCTTCCTAGTTAGCTGTTTCCTTTTATATACTTCTGGTATACTTAGGGATGCGTTACGCTTTCAATAAGACTAGATTTTCTTAAAAAAAAAAAAGAAGAGAGTTGCATTCTCTATTTGGCAACAACCCAAGGTAAGGTTTGGATAGTAGATTGAGAAGGGTAAAGTTTTGATAGTAGATTGAGGAAGAGAGGGAAGAATATCCCCTAGACACTACTGAAGGGAGAAGGGTGGGGGCATGGTCCTCCCAAAATTCTTGGAAACAACAAAGTGTTAAAGACTTTTAGTTCAAAGCCTAAACACTCTAGTGGTTGGCCTCGAAAAAATTCACCCAAAAAAAAAAAAAATCTTTATGGTGAATTTTAGCTGACAAATAATTCTCCAATGTTTCTAATATTTTTGTTTTCAATTGGGTGGTTTTCTTCACATGTATAGCTTCTTTAGGAAAAATTCTCAGTATGAATAATTTCCACAAGCGGCACATCATAGCAATAGATTGGTATTGTATGTGCAAAAAAAGTGAGAAAACTCCCGATCATCTCCTTCATTGTGATATTGTGAGATATTTGGAATTTGGTTTTTAAGATGTTTGGAGTAGAGTGGATTATGTCGAGGCGGGTGGTGGAGCTCTTGCGTGTTGGAAAAGAAGGTTTATTGGAATTATCTTAATGTTGTTTGGAATATAATTCCTTCTTGTTTAATGTAGTGCATTTGGAGAGAAAGGAATGCTCGAAGTTTTAAAGATTGCGAGAAGACGAGCTCGGATCTACACCTATGTTTCCTTAAATCCCTCTTTGAATGGATCTCTATTAATGCCCTTTTTGATGCATCTAAATTTGTAGATTTTTGTGCTCTTTTTCTTTCTTCTTGATCTTGTTGGGTGTTCTCTCTTGTATACTTCTTATGTACTTGGGTTGCGACATTTGCAGTTTCAATAAATCTACTTTACTCACAAAAAAAACAAAAAATTGCTTTTAGTTTGTATGATTCCGTTGTCCATGTTTGATGTTTCCCATGTATTTTATATATTTATTTATTTATTAATTTTTACTATTCATTTTCAAGTTTTAAGATGTTTAATTTTGCGTATTGAAGAAAAAGTTTATGTTTTTATGGAGGAAGTCATGTGAGAATTAAATATATCTAGAAGAACTGTAGAAGACAATACCAAATGATATATATATAGAGTTTTGATATTTAGTTGAATTGGCTTTTGATGAAAGTTAAAAAGCACATATTTGAAACTGGTGCTTAGTGAATGGATTGTTTGAAATGCAATCAATTGTCACAATGTGGCTGCTATGTTAACTCTTTTCGGTTTGAACAACTACTATAGAGCAAGCATTTTTTTTTGCCATGAATATCGTTAAAATAAGACTTCGTAAAAAGATGGTGGATGATTTTCTTGCAAATTATTTAGTTATCTATATTAAGAAAGAAATCATTGGAAATTTAGCACTTAATATTAATAGATGATGTTTATGCTCTAAAACATTGTCGGGTCCTATTGTTATAGGAAATTTGTGAATTTTTTTGGGTTCTTTTTTGCATATATCTATGTCCAAGTTGATTAGATATACTTCCATATACTCCTCTTTAGTTCTAAGTCAATATCAATATATAAAGAATCTTGTTACGCTTTGGAGAGGTCCTCCTCCGGTCCGCTGGGTATAGACCTTGCAGTAAACTTCGACGCTATGGAGAGATCCTCTTCCGGTCCTTTGGGTAAGGACCTTCTAGCGTGTTCCAAGAAACGGGTTGTTGTCGTTGATGCAGAGGTTGCAGGTGACATTGCAGTGCAGGAGATGGGGGTATTCAGGAAGCTTCTTGATTTATTTGAAGAATGGCTTCTTTGGGCTTCTGCGCATAAGTCTCATTTGGGCTGGGTTTCCTCTATTGGGCTGAAGCGGAGATTGGGCAGGACTAACTATTCCTTTTCCTAGGAATGACTATTCACTTTCCCAATGGAATACTCATTCCGCAAACTAAACGAGGCCTAAGTGTTGCCTTGGGTTGGGTCGGATGCGTTTAAGGGTTGGGTCCAGTAGGGTGGGCTGTAGGCTTGATTCCAAAAAGACCTCCAAGTTGGGTCTTAGAAGTGGGGGTTACTTCATGAAGGCTAAGAAGTGTGGGTTAGCTCCGATTCATGGACTCGATGCGGAAATGGGTTCTGATCTTTCAAGCTTGGGTGCCCCGGCGCCGGAAGCATTGTTAGCTTCTTTTCCAAAGTTCAAAGATCGTTCCTCTCTGGTGATTTTTGCCCCGGAGATGCTCATGGAAAAACCCTCTATGTCGTCCAGCTTAGAAGCTTCTCTCGTGTCATCGATAGACGCTTCTTCTGTTTCCGAAGGCTTTGGTGCCCGTTCATGGGCGGTTGCACTAGGTGAACGACCGATTGTTCTCGCCTTGGTGAGGCCAGCTCTGGGTTGGGTTCCTCCTTTGTCACCATCGTCTAAGGTCTACTCTGGATTGCTGGATATGGGTGTAGATCAGTATGTCTTGCCGGAGATGGCTCCTTCTCCAGCTCCAGTTGGGATGGGTCCAGCTCCGGGTGACTACTCTTCAGGCGCAGACGCTCTAGATGAAAGGTTGCGTTATTCTCTCCTTGTGATGTCGAAGTCAAGTGCGCCTATTTTCCCATCGGAATCCAAGTCGGTGCTTAAAGACTCTTAGAAGAACAAGATTGGCAAATTAGATAAGCATCTGCTTGCAGAGACTTTTGAGACTTTCAGTGTTCTCAAAGATCCTTCTGGGCCGTTATGTTGGGTTGCTACCAAGCCCTTGTCTGCTCCAGCTAAGCATGAGATAGTGTCTATGCCTGCTCAAGACGAGGGTTGTCAGCCACTTCTTCGGTGTGGCTTCCTTCTCCCTAGCAGTGCGGCTCTTCCTTTGTCAAAAGTGGGTGAGGTCCGCTCTCTTTGGTCTAGTCTGTGCTTGGGTGCCTGCCTTTATTGATTGTCTTAGAGGTGGGTGAATCTTTGCGGGGAGGAGGTTTTGAAGAGTTTGGTGGCCCTCCCGAGGCAGCGATTGATCTTAGCTTCTATTTTCAAACTTTGGGGGTCTCCCATGAGGGAAATGTGAAGGACTTTTTAGACTTCATGACTCTAATTGATGAAGAGTATCGTCGAGAGGCTCCAGTCTCCACTTCTAAGTTTAAAGGGAGTCGTGAAGTGAAGAACCTTGAGTGCTCGATCAATTGTGATGCCAAGGGTTTTGGTTTTAGCCGGGGCAAGGCAAAACGGCCTAACGTGATGTATTAGTCTCTGGGTGTTGTGGGCTGGTTTTGTGGGGGTTTCTGGGTTTTCTCATGTTTTTGGGTTTTTTCGGGTGCTTTTTCTCCTTCCCCCTCCTTCCTGTTTTGGTGTCTTTTTTGTATACTTCTTGTATGCTTAAGGGCGCCTTTACACTTTAATAAAATTCTCTACTTATCAAAAAAATATATAAAGAATCTCATTTGGGTTATTGGCCCGGTTTATATCTGGATCCATTTCATACGCAAATATCTATATTTTCTTGTCACTTGTCAAAAAATCTATAAAGAATCTCATTTGAAACCTTTTCTTTTATATAATGTTTGAACTTTATTTCTATTAGTATTATTTCATTAGTCTGGTTCTCCCAAGAGAAAAATGCCGGCTCTGCCACTGCTCCTAGATTGGTTTTGTGTGTGTAGTGGAGAGCTAATGTATTATTTATTGCTTCACTACGCACCCACAAGGGAGTTATGGACTTTGGCTATCTTCTCTTTTGGGGTCATTGGATGATGCCTAGAACGGTCGTGGAGATACTTGGGTGCTGGAAAGGGAAGTTTGGAAGTCGTCCTACAAGAGGAAGAATTTGAAGTGTGGTTCCTTTGTGCATTTTTTGGATATTATGAAGATGGTGGAACAATTGTACTTTCAATAGTGTTGAACTCCCTTTCACTCAAATCCATATTCTTAAGGTCCTTTTGTGACTGGATGCTTGTCTTAGGCAATATCCAGTGCTCTTAACTACTTGATTTTATTGATCTCCTTAACATTTGATTGTAACAATGGGAGATTGTCTTGTATACCTATTTGTACTGCTTTTCTCTTCAATGAATTTATTAGTAGCAAAACAAAGCTATACTGATGCAGATTGCTTAAAAAGAAAGTTATAAATTAATGCTATGTGAGGTCAGCATCAAGGATATATATAAAGACGCATCCTGAAAATAAAAATGCTGCTAATGAGTTTGAGTCATCAGTAAGTTTGCTGGTGCTACATTCATCACTTCGGTTCTTAAATGATGCAACTGTGCAACCCCACCAAGGTCAAATGAGGTTACTCGTTGATGTTAGCCGGACTCGACGAGTTTGTTTACAAGTTTGCTTTCAGCTGTCTTGATTATTTTTATGCATGTTCGACTAAACCACTAAATGTCACTAGTTTTTTTTTTTTTTTTTAATTATTATTATTATGAAACCTTACTAGTTCACCTGAGGAACACTAATATCCATGGTTATGATGTTTTCAGATTGTGTAGGATTGCCCTTCCATATCTGCTTTCCTGCATGTTGTTATTCTTTTTGTATCACATGCTATCTTGATTGCTGCATTAATATTTTTGAGTCCATGTTTATATTGGTACATACATACGCTTGGACTGGACGTATGCATAAATGGCTATGTTTATGAACATAATAGGTAAACTACATTGGTCTAATGTCATATTTTTTTTTTTATAACATTGCAGGTAGAATACAAAGATCATTTGTCTGGTCAGATACAACTTGCTTTGGCAGAAGCTCCGAATGAAGCACTTCCTCTTAATTGCAGGCCTAATTTTGGTGCTGCATGGTTGACCAAAGATAAATTCAAGGTAGTGGTTGCAAAGCTTCTAGTCTCAGTCATGATGTGGTACAGGCTTGAACTTTAATATTAATGAGTTACTAGATTTAGCAGGATGTTAGATATATCTATGTTTAAACCATTTTTCTTTTCCTCTTTTCCTTGAAGTACTTGATAATTTGTAAATTTGATATTGTGACCTTTTCTTTTAGGTGAATAAAACTTATGACTGCTGGTACGCATCTGGCATCTCTGAAGTGAGCTTATATCAGTATGGTTTTTCTGGTTGCCATGCAAAAGATCCATCTGCTATTGAGATGATTAGACGTTATTCTTTCCTGTAAGTAGATTCCGTCTTCAACTCTATTTTTTCCCCAGTAAAGTTTTATTCTGTTCATAGTTAGATTTGGATGGGGGATTTCTTTCATATTGCTGTTTTTTTTCCCCTTCGCATGTGAAAATTTCTGGATAGTTCGGAAAAATTGAACCCTATTGGCTTCTGCCTTCTCCTTTATCTATCTTCATCCTTCATCTTTTATTTATTTATTTATTTTTTGTCATTTTCTTTCTTCTCCTCTGTAAGCTTCTTTTCTTCTGCCTTCCTCTCTTTTTCTTCTTTGGTCATTCCCTTTTTCCTTTCTTTTTCTTTGTTCTATTACTGCCTTTTGTCTTTGGCTGTCCAGAAAGTGCTAACATAATTCTGGGTATTAAGACCACATCCTGCAAACTTGGTGGGACCTTTCTTTCCGCTCTTCTTGGTTTGATAATTGGCTAAACCTTTTCAATGTTTTCTTTTACCCTGTCTTGCTTTGGTTTGTTTCTGGGGTTTTACAACTGTTTCCTACTGCTCTGCTACTGTTAAGGTTGTTATGATGGATTTACAACTCTGGTTAATTAGGTTCCGATAGATTTATATTTGCTGCCTGAACATTTTCTGCATAATAATTGGCTGAAATTGGTTGTTTTTTACTGTTTTTTTTTTTTTTTTTGGCTCGTAGTTGCTGGTTGCATGCTCTGTTGTGGTTGAGTTTTATGTGATGAGCAGGATTGACATTAGATTAGATCATCGAGTTATCAAATTACTTTGGGAAGGGAGTTTGAGATCAAAGATTAGCTGGAGTTTTTTGCTCCCTTGAAGGACATATGCCTGCAGGTTGTCACTTGCTAGGCTTGATGTAACATATGCAGTAGGAATGATCAGTTTTCTCAACCTGAGGCTGCTTATAGAAGTGATTTTGCACTGAAAATTGATATTAGAGTGGAAGCATTTATTAATGCTGACTAGGCTGATGCACCATCTCACAGGATATCTCCATTCAGGTGTTGTACCATGGTTGAATGGAATTTTGTTACAGACCAGGGAAAAATAGTGTGAGAGAGAGAGGAGTTTTTCACTTGGCACGGGTCCTTTCTCTTCAGAGTCGTCTCAACCCCTTCTAAAACCAAAAACTCAAGTAAATGGATAAATTCACCATTTCCTATCAACACATTTTTTTAGACAATTAGTGATTTAACATGGTATTAGAGTAGTATTTTGAGTTTGAATGCTGACTTGTAATTTACTTCACATTTCAATTTAATAGTCAACGTGTTGAGCCTCACTTGTAGATGGAGAATTTGAGTCCACATGTAAAGAAGAGTGTTAGAACATTAATTAGATGATTAAATTCGCCATTCCTATCACTTGAAGCTTTTGTGACAATTGGTGTGTTTTTATAGTGGGGAAAAACAGCAGAAAAGGATCATGTATGCATGTTTTCGTGTGTGTGTGTGTGTTGGGTTTTGAGTGATTCTTCCTCAGTTGTATAATCATTTGTGTTTCTTAAAATGTCAGGTCCACAAAATTATTACAGTCCTGGTTATCCAGCATGGGAAGAGCCAAGTATTGGAGGTTGTTGGAAGTGTTAGCTGGAGTTCTTTCCGGCTTTTTAATGTCCTTGATCTCCATCGGCTTTATCAGGATTACACATCAAATGAAATCATGGTTGCCTCACATCTGTGTACCAAGGTTGCTCCCACAGGCTATCAGTATAGCTCGCTTGAGGCATGCTTGTTTTCTTGTTATATACTTGTGTATTATTGGTTGGTTGGCCATCCAGTATGGGAAAAAGCTTGGGCTCCCAGAGATTTTCACACTTCTGAAGTCATAGGCGGCACTTTTCTTTTTTCCTTTTTGTCAGTCTGAAGAGAGCCGATATCTGCAATATTGGAATTGCAGCAAGGTGACATGACTAACATTCCTTCTGCAATGATGTACAATTGAGTGTTACACAATTTATTGCATCTCTTGTAGGATATAATGTATGTAGAACAGCAACAACTTCATGTATAGGATTCTTTAAAATAATAAAAGCTGGATCTGATAATGGAGTGGAAGGTCTATATCTTGTTTCGTATAAGATAGCTGTCACCATGTTCTTAATGCAGTACGGGAGCTAGATAAGTTTTGGTAGATTTTAGGTTCAAATATGACCTTCTTTTTAGTTCACTTTATTTCTAGCTGTGAAAGATGAGAAATGTTAGAGGTATCAAATCTTTTACCAAGAGATGGGTACTAAAATGATATGGAGTTTATTCATTGGTACTCGTAGGATTTCTCTTGATTAATTGTTTTGATTTTCTCCAATGAATAAGCTTTACATTATTTTGATACTCCTAGTATTTCTCGTGAAAGATTAAGGCTGCTTCAAAATTTTTTACATTCTGATGATGTGTTACTGAGGTCACACCAGTCACCAATGCTTGCTCACTTAAGTCAACAATGTGCTCTCGGTTGGACGAGGGCCATGCCTCATCAAGCAAAGATCACCAGTATGAATTTGTTTTTTGCTCTTTCTTTGGGCCAAAAGACTTATAAAAATAAAAAAATAAAAAAAATTTATTTTTATTTTCAATTAGTCAAAGACATGCTATGCTTTGTAACAGTAAAAAATTCTAAACGGAGAATGTAAACCTAAACATTCTCTGGAATGAGGGAAGGCTATAACCCTAATTCGAGTATGCATGTCTTTATGTATCAAGTTTGTGGCATTAAGATCAATGCATTTAGTTTCAGTGATGCCAATTAGAGATGCATGCCCCAAACCCTTGTAAAACTCGACGGTCTTATTATCTACTATACAAATTTTTATTTATTTTTTAATTGATGCGAAAACAAAAACAATACATACCAATTAAAGAATGATATTCTTAACAACAATCTAAGCAGATCCTTTCCACAATTATGGGTAATCCTTGAGATGGATGAAGCAAGTGAAAAAGCTTCCAGCAAGACTGGTTGTAACGGCCCAAGGTAGAGCATTGTGAGTGCATGCCAATGACACTCTGGAGCTTCTTGGTTTTAGACTAGCTTATGAAGGAGCTGGTGAGACCAAGAGAAGACAAAACAAGTTGTAATGGAGACCTGGAGGAAGTATGGTTGAAGGGGAAGAGTTTGTGGCATATACCTATTCCCCAAAACTGTTCTTGGAATTGGAGGAAAATTTTGAACTTAAAGCCTATTGCTCGATCTCTTCTCAGTTTCAAGGTAGGAGATGGTAGCAAAATCTTTCTATGGTATGATAATTGGCACCCTACTTGATGCCTTATAGATAGATAAGGGTACAGGGCTATCTATGATGCAGGTTATTTTATTGACCCTAAACTTTCATCTATCATAAGAAATGGAGAGTGGTATTGGAAGAGTGTTTGGTCGGACAATCTAGTGGAGATTCAAAGTAGATTGCCAGAAATTCCTATTGGGTCTAAAGATATTCCTGTCTGAAATTCCAGTAAGGGCATTTATTAATGCTATGCTACTTGGGATTTTTTAAGGGTGAAGTATCCAGTTGTGGACTGGTTTAAAATTGTCTGGTTTCCCTTACCCATCCCGAGGCATTCTTTCATTCTTTGGTTGGCTTTTAGAGATGCATTAACTACCAAGGATAAGATGTGCTTATGGGGTTTTACAAGCTCTAGTGTTTGTTTGTTTTGTTGTGGATTCCAGGAAAGGAAGGAACACTTATTCTTCAGCTGCAGTTTTAGTATGAGGATATGGAGTGTTTAATGGCTACATGCTCTTGTATTGATCCGCCAATGAAATGGGATGATGTTATTAGTTGGTTTAAAGAGGAGATGCGGGGAAAAAGTTTGAAATCATGTCTGCAAATTATGTTTTGAATCTGAATTTGCAAAATTCTTTGCACCAAAAGGGTGCCAAAAGACCCACACAAAAAACTAAAAAAGCTAAAAGGAAAAAAAAAACATATGAAAGGTGGAGAGGGAGCTTGGGTTTTCGGGATGTTGTATATGACGTCCCACATCGCCTGGGAATGAGGATGTGCTTATATGTATAAATGCACCATTTATGACTCAACGCGTTTTAAAGCCGTGATGGTTATGAACCTATCAGAACTCCGCAGTTCTGTGAGAGCAATCTCAGGATGGGTGACCTCCTGGGAAGTCTGGTTTGGGAAGCCAAAAGCGGACAATATTGTGTCATTGGGGGTGGGTCGTTACATTGTACCACTTCGGGTTGAATTCCAAACATTTCATCTTTGATAGGAAGAGAAATACTAGTAGATCAAAAGGGCATACTTTTATTATTGGAGACAACTACTTTAGATGTATATTGAGCTTAATTTCTGTAACTCGTGTGTAAACTTTTTGATTAATAGGAGTACTTTCCTCTTTAACAAAAGCATATGAAAAAATAATTAAAATAAAAAAGATAGAGTCTTTTGCTTGGATTTATCATGGTGCAACAAGGTTTTCCCTTCCCCAAATCTTGTATCGGAATCACAAGGGTTTTATGGAACAAACACAACAAAAAATGTAGTTTTAAACCTATCTTCTGTGTTGTCATTACTTTTGTAATTACTTCCAAAACTTAAAAATTTCTTAATTTAGTGTATTGAATTTTTAATTTTTTGCTATATCACCCATCTATTAGACTTTTCAGTTAAATCCTGTCAAACTTTCCAAAATACCCTAGTTTTTTTTTTTCCAAAAAATTTATAAATATTTTTTTAAAAAAAAAGAATTTAGGCATAAGTATTTTTATAAATTTTGTTAAATCCTAATCAATGCCTGAATCTTTGCTATTTTTTTTCCCTAAAAAAATTGGGGTATTTTGGACATTGACACCCCTCTATTAGGATTTAACGAAAAATCCTCAACGGAGAGGTCAAATTGAAAAAAATTGAAAGACGAATACACTAAATTGAGAGTTTTTTAAGTTTAGAAAAGTAATTGCAAATGCAATGGAAGTTCAGGAAAATCAAGTGAAGTTTCTCCAAAATAAAATAAAGACATGATATTCTACTACTTTGCTAAACAGGACCTTTTTGGGGGCACGAACCTGTTATATATTGATTGCAATGATAATGCTAAAAAATCTTCCTTTTGCAACTTATTCATGCAAAGAATTCTGAAGATCTTACTCATTTACTCGAATATAATACAATGAGATTACAATCACTTACAACATAACAGTTAAGAGTTTGGCTGTGTTATACTCTGTTAAAGCCAATGAAGATTGGTCTTCCCCTGTCCATGTATGTCCCCAGTTACAAAATCAGGATCACATTTGTGGTTAGAGTTTTCCTTGGGGTAAAACATCCAGAATTAAATGTACACAACATTTGCAACATATTGTTACACAGATAGATTAGATAACAGTCTAAAGCTGACAAGAAATCGATGGTAGCAAAATAGAATTAAAACATCTTGCCACTTTCTGAAACGATCCTCTCTATCTCTTCTAGCATCCGCTCTTTTTCATCCGCCAACTCCTCATTCTGCTTCTGGAGCTCTTCTATCTGTTTGGTTTGCTCTGAATCCTTCCTGAAATTTTAAAGTAAACCACTTTGTTAAAGACTAGAGACTTCTGGCAAATGTTGATAACCTATATGGAAATTGAGACTGCTTAAACGACTAAGCATAATGAAAGAGGATAAATAGGGAGTAAACTGTTGAGTCAAGATTTGAACTCATGATTTTTGCTTTGGTAAAGATGAATAAATAGAAACGAAAGTACAAGATAAGATCCACACAATTAATTGAATTCTTATGGAAGAGGTTTATAAATGGAGTTAAAATTTTGGATATGATATCCAAATCCATCCCTTGTGGGTTGAGAAAAAAATTCCTATGTTCCCAGAGAACAAAGACAATTCTGATCGGACAGAGGATTAAGAGAGAGAAAAGTAACTCAATAGTATAAAGTAGATTATGCTAATGACATTATCAGGAAGAAAAGACGAAAAGTAGATTCACCTCAAGGCAGAGATATGCCTTTCGATGAGGTGGGGTGAAATAGAGGGTGGAATAAGGGCCAAGTCTTAGAGCTTTATCTCTGCAGCTCTATGTCTCTCCCTTATCAACCTCTATTCTCAGCTCTAGGCTTCACATGATATGAAATGTTCCATCACTTCCTCTCAATAAAATGTGTCAGGTTAAAACCAAAATGTCTACTGTTATCTAAACAGAAAACTAAACATCCAAATGTTATATCGCCCATTTCCAGTTGTGGGCTTCCAATTGATTGGTGAAATATGGCCTGACCTGTTAATTCCAACGTCACCCATCACAGATCAATAAGAGAAGCATGAATGTAAATATATGTTATTTTAAGCAAAATACATGAATGTTCATCTTTCGTTTCTCCTTCCACTGGGAATAATTTATTTTAAACCATCAAAAGGATTACATTACCAACTTGGGAGTATAAGGATTCTTAAACTAACTGAATCCTGGATAATACCTTATTTTTATATAAATCCTTAACATTTTCGATAGACAACATAAATTAAACTAAATTATGTGATGCGATTAACATAGATGGGGGTGTTATATATCTTATCTTCTTTCGGTAAATAAAAGAGTTCGTTGTTAATCTTATCTGAAGAAATGCACATCTCATTACATGTTCATCATGTAGCAACTTAGATCCACCAAGAAGCTCCTTAAAAAGAAACTAGATTAATCCGTTGACTAATGAAACATACCATCCTTTTATCCTCCCAAAGTTGATATGACTTTTAAAATCACCACTGGATTTGGGATGAATCACTATTGAATTTTGATTCAATGGTTCTTTTAAAAGCCACATTAACTTTGGGAGGATAAAATGATGATATGTAACATTACTCTAATATGCATGTTGAGAAATCAACCAAAAAGCTCACTCACTGGATCTCCCTATACACATGTTACGAATGGAAAGAATCAAATTTAGCAGCAGCCAGCTGATATGCTCCCCTAACTAAAGCTTTTATCTTCCATGATATATCCCTATGATTGCAGAAAACTCTCACTGCATTATCTATCTTATCTGTTAATAGACCAGTCCCAAGCCTAGAGAATGAAAAAGAGTTGTACTTGAAACCTTTGTGGAAACTAAATAGATAAGGTTCAATCTTCTGTCCTAGTCAGGTCCCTCTGACTATATACTTTTGGCCTCTTTAACTGTTTGTCATGGATTAAAGCATTAAATGGAGGAATCACTGAATGTGTTTCACTTTCAGCACTTAATATGGTTAGCAAATAGGCCGTCAAACCAAAGTGAACACAAACTCAAAAGGTAAAGCCTCAGTAGTTGCAAGATAAGGCTTCTTCAAGTTACTCACTTGATTGATGTGCATAAGGTTTTTCTACAGGTGCCCATCCTAAAGATTGTATAAGATTTTCTTGCACCAAGCATGGAAGGTAATAAGGCACCAGTCATAATGATTACATTCATATCCAGCCTTTTCTATAGGTGAATGATATAACTTCCATCGTTTCCAGTTATAAAATGAAATGGGAATGCTTATTACGATATAAGCTATTTATTTTCTTTCCAGTTATGCTGCCAAATCCGTCAATACATATAATCTGATTTGATGAAAAGAATCTCCGTTTGCTTCTGATCTGCCACCATTTACTCATGTATCTCGAGCAGGAGTTTTTTTTTTTGGAAGTGGAACCCTACAGAAACAGCCCTAAGATTTTCATTGAAGGTAGAAAAAATTAGAAAAGAGAAGTGTTATTTAAAAAGGGCTAAGCAGAGCTTCTAAACTTGTAAATTGTGTCTGTTTGACTTCATTTACTAGAATTCAAGTAAGACTTCAAGGTTTTAAACTTTATATGGTCAAAACGCTCGATTTATAGGCACCATTGTCTCTTCAAGATTCTGATTCAACAGGTTAACTATTTTTTCCGTGAGACTCAGAGACTCCACTTAATCTAGGCAAGTACTAAAATAACCATTTGTAAGATAGCATTTAATCAAAATCACCAAAGTTTACAATGAGTAAAGACCAAATTTTCCTGTTCAAAAGAGATCTCTCTAGTCTTGGACATTAGATTATAACCATATGATATCTTGACTGTAAGAAAATAATTGTTGCTTTTTCTTGATACCTATTCATGAAGGACAAGTTCAGTTTGAGTGACCGCACTTCCTTCTCAAGGTTTTCACAACGCTTCAAGACGGATTGCATATCTGATGGAATTGCTGGTGTCAAATTCCTTTCCTTTGCCTCTGCCATTCTACAGAAATTCAAATTAAATCAGAGCTTGCAAGTTATAACATCCTGTAGCACTAACAGACGATTTTATCCTTTCATGTTGCCTACACCAGAGTATTTCTTTGAATTGAATCAAAATTTCAGGAAAATGTCAAATCTTCTGCTTTTTACTAGATATAATTCTATGTCTCTTGCTTGTTTAAAATTAGGAAATGCTAAAAGAAATCAAGTAGTGATTGTTAAGAAACTCTCATGTTAGAGAATAAGTATTAGATGATAACTGATAGATGTGTGAAATGTCATTTCATCAACTGCACTGTATAAAAGCATGTGGCATAAAGCTAGATGCAAATCAAGTTTTTCTTCATGCAATCACAAGAAGAAGAGGAAGAAGATTAGAGACCAAAGGAAGACCAGAAATTAAGATTATGGAGAGCATAACAGCAAGAGATGACACAGCTTCAAAATGATGTAAGATCCATTAGGACTGAGCTCCAACAAACAAAAATATCAAAGAATCCTGTAGCATGTTTCTGGACTCTCATGTTTAGCTAATGTTAAACGTGGCTTTCTGGAGGTGCTCCATGGAACCCAATTCTGATTAACATAAAAATCGTCTAAATCTTCTATTAATAAACAAAAGAATTATGTCAAAAATTGTTCCTAATTACCAGCCCCATGTATTGTAAGAATCTGGAACTGAAGCAGACCATGGCAAGGGAAGGGCTTCACTTCCAGAGGTCTGCAATTGATTGTGTCCTTCTTGGAGGAGCCTGGACTTCATTTCGACATTAGAAGGAAGCACGTGTAGGGATTCACATGATGTTGGACATAGATCATGCAACTTCAAGGGCCCTTCACGTCTCTTGGGATGAATGGGTGGTTTAGAAGACGCTTTCTGATAGGTCAAGAGATGAAAAATCTGGGAAACTTTGACTGTTTGGGTATATTGTAATTGAAGTGTTTTTAAAAACTGAAAATGAGTGTTTGGATATAGCTGAAAACCCATTGTTTTCCTTATGAAAAGGAAAAAAAAAATCAGTGAATCCTTACAAACTTAAAATTATCTTTAAATAAAAAATTATAAAAAGTGAAAATTAAAATAAAACATAAAAAGAAGACGTTGGACGTTAGCCTCCACGAGATGGCAATCACCACCCCTTCACCGGAGGGGGGTGGACGTCTTCCAACCCCCCAAGGATAGACATCGGGGGAGGAAGACCCACCCATCATGCAGCCCCCCTCCTTGTGAAGGGGTGACAGCTGTCAGTCTGCCACCCTGTGGAGACCACCTCCATTTATTACTGTGCATCACTGACAGAAGAAAAAAGTGATTATTTATTCCAATTTTAGTGTCTACAAATGACTGAAACGTGAAAATTGCACCACAGAGAGTGCCAGAGTTACAAATAAGCCCATAATGACAAGTCATAAAAAAGGTTTCTAGTTGGGAAACCTGAAAGGTATGCTCAAGACCACAGAATTGTCATCAATTATATGAGTAAACATGTGCATATACTTTCTTCCATGCTAAATGTTATTCATCAAAAGTAAATGAAAGAAACACTATGCTTCAGACTTATAAACAAAATGAATAAAGGCTTAATGGATAAAATACATAATGGTAATTGAAGCTCTCACTCCACTAAAAAAAAAAGGGACAAGATAAAAAAAAAGATTATGGAACTTTGAAATAAAATATAGTTAAAAAGGAATAAGACACTCTTCTTTAAATTGTAAAGCTAAGTTTACGTACTTTCGTGACCGCTCCACCCTACGCTTTTTTGTGGAATCCCCATTGTCCACTGCACAACTTTAGTTCGTTAGAGATGATATGACTGCATAATTGTTGCATCTGTTGATGAAAATTCTCTATATGGTGGTAATATCAAAATATGCATACTGATGAAGAGACAAGGTTCGGCATTTGCAGATAAATGGATGTTACATACTTACATACATAGATACACACTCAGGTAAACATATAAATGTCTCGATTCAATTGTGCAGAAAACATGTTAAATATGTCAAACATGGATTCTAATTTTCCATCAAGAATACACATTAGCATTTTTGTTGCAAACATAGCAGTTCAGAAAAAAAGAAAGTTAAATGTGACATGTGACATTGAATAAAAACAACCATTGTGTTTGGACCAGACAAAGAGTAGCAATTACATCAATTTTCTTGCATGCATAGTGTTATGTCTAGTTTTTCAACATATATGCTTTCAATTTATTTTTATCCTTTCATAAATATTTGAAAGGGACCGGAATCCAAGCCCACAACACACAAGCACAATATAAAACAAATTACTGCAATAAATAAAATATAAACAGAACACAAAGTAAAAACACCCAATAATCAACACAATGATTTTGGTGACGAATTAAAAACCCTTTGAGCACCTCAAAGGTAAAACAACTCTGGAGCAGCCAAACCCAGGTTGGCAGGAAGTCAATTACTAAAAAAAGATTCAGAGTAAAAACATAGTAAACTTACAAACCTCCTTGTAAAATACTAAGTCTCCATACACAGCCAAGCTCCCTACTTGCCTCCTCAGCAATTCTAGCAACTCACTGGCCTATCTTCTTTTCTTTATACGACTTCCTTACTGACCCTCCAGTAGACTTCAAACGGTTGAAGGTTTAAAATGGTGTGTGGTTTGAACAAACGAAGTCCAAGAGATGGAAAACAATGCAACCTCTCAAAAGGTTCTAAGGCTTAGACTTCGTAGCCTACACAATGACCATCCTATTTTATTTATAGGATGGGGAAAACTCTTGCTACAACGTGTAAAAAAGTTACCTTTTTATTGGAGGTTTTCGTGTGGAGTCAAGACAGGTCAAATACCATCAGGACGGTCACTATGGTTTCATTACTAACTTCAGTGACAACTCAGCAGTGTCAAGACGGTCTTGTTGACGAAGTTCTCTAGAAGATATCTTCCACAAGCAACGTTAGAACGGTCTGCTGACGCTACATGTGTCGATGCTCTCAGGTAGGCACTGGAAGTCACCCTCTACCACCAGCGTCGGGACATCTAGGTGACGGTCCTACTGGCGTTAGAACGGTCTGCTAACGCTACATGTGTCGATGCTCTCAGGTAGGCACTGGAAGTCACCCTCTACCACCAGCGTCAGGACATCTAGGTGACGGTCCTACTGGCGTTCCTCTTGGGTAGGCACTTTAAGTCTTGAATCACGAATCACGTTAGGACGGTTGGTGACAGTCTTGTTGACAGTAGTACAAAAACTTCAATTCTAAAGCCTTTTTTACACCAAAATACTTGAGTGTTAAAAAAGTTTACAACCCTAGTTTTGATCACTGAATTGTGCCAATTTCTAAAACCTAACAATATTCTTTCAATTTTATTTTTTATTTTTTTCTGTTAGATTCTAATTAACAACAAACTGCGATACAAGAGGAGAGAGAGCAAGATGCCCTAAGGACCACAAACAAAAATACACGACTACAAAACCCAACAACAAAAGACCACCACAAACAACAAAGAACACCAACAGTAGCATGAATCCAGCGGTAGCAGAGGCAGCTGAAAAAGAGCAAGTGGAAATCAGAGAGAGGCCCGGTGAAAAAATGTTGACCTAAAAATCAAGATCAAAGGCCGCTGTAGAAACCAGCAGTTGCAAGCACTTCCAGCAATGACGCCACAGAGGTAGACTCGCACATCATCAAGATACTGACAGAGTTCTAATGGAGAAGATCTGCAGCTGAAAAGCTTGGGGGAAGAAGAGGCCGATTTGAAACAAGCTGAACTTGGATCATTTGAAAAGAAGGAGAAGAGGTGGGGAGGAGGGGAATGAGAGGAGGGGGAGGAAAAGAAAGAAGAGGAGGAAGGCGGGGGTTCACCCTAGGAGCTGGAAAAGCATTACAAGGAGGCATAGAGGCATTGCATGAGAGAATGTGAAGAGGCTCACCAGAGGGAGTGGAGAAAAATTTAAATTACTTGTAGTTTGCACGAACTCAATGTAATATATTCAACATAGTTAGCAACAACTCGTGTGAAGAACAAAATGCCTTCAACTATGAAAGGGAAGCAGACAAAATTAGTTTCCATATCTAAGCAGAAATTCAGGGTTTAGGTCAACAACAAACAAATCAAGTTCTAACCAATTGCACAATCCAATTTAAATTGCATCATTTGGATTTCATAAGCCCCCGATACTTTCTTTTTCTTTTTTCTTTTTCAATTGATAAGTTACAGCAAGCATACCGAGGGTCATGAAGCCATGACCTCCCACTCCACGCCATTTTCCATCATGGAATTCTGTTTCAGTTTATCATTGTGTATACAGACCAGTTACGTTGTCGATGATCATTTAAAACTACAGCACAATAAATTTTATGCTGCCCATTTTTAAATTCATCTATCCAAATCACCTCAGCACATTTAGCAGCACAAGAAAACAAAATTTAAAAGTATGCTTTAAAGAATAAAATTTTTCTGTCCTCGTTAAATTTACTCAGTGAAGCATATAACAGAAGACATAGTGTTCATGCTTGTGAAGTTTTAACCAACATTGATTACCTGAAACCGCTGATGTCACAGATCCATATCGGACTAGACTTCCCCTCTGTTCAAGATGCCAAAAAAAAAAAAAAAAATCAACCTGGGTAAGACATTTCCCCATACTTTTGAGCAAATACTTGACTCAATATCCAAGAGGAAGTATACCTTTCGATCTTCTTTCAAAGTGTCAATTATCCGCTCTCTGATTTCTGCAGTTCCACAAGAACACACACTTGAAATATCTGAATTTATAGTTCTTCCCATGGAAAAAAGAAAGAAACAAGAAAACAAAACAAAAGAATATTATGTGGTGTAGTTGGATGTCACGAAATATTTAAATGTCAGCTGTGTGCATTTACAATTCATGTTCATGGTGAAATCTTCATCATTGGTAACGCCTGAATAAAATGGAGAAGACTCTTTCATTCAAATGGACTGATTCAACTTGCTGGGGCGTCCCAATGCACCCAACAAGAAAATATGTTTTCTGCATAAGATAATGGAAAACAATGTCGAGAAGTGCATCAGCAATTCCAAAGTAGAGGTGGATTAGCTTCAGGTGTTTATAATTTGATTTAGGAGTATTAAAAAAAATAAAATTCATTTACTGTGGTGAATGGAACAAGTGCAGTGGAGTGCCTGATGCCATCATACTCTTAAGGAATTTCTACAGCTGACAACATTGATGGTATGTATATGTGATTGAACTAATGCAATCCATCATTGGAATGAAAAACAAGTAGTTATCAGTCAGTACAACTCACAAGAGCAACTAAAAGCTCCAAAAACTAACAGAATGAAGAAAAAAAATGTTGTATTAAAACACAATACTCGTAAAATAAAGAGCAAAGAGTCAAGAAGGCTATGAAGGAAAAGAATGATGACAGAATGAAGATCATTGTTCAAATCAACTAATGCATATTCATCATCATGTGGACTCTATACCTTTGGCCCTAGTGCCATTTTCTGGACTCCTATTTCCAACTTGTTTCCTTGAGCTCTCACAAATGCTTAGAGTTTGACTTGAATTGCTGGGACCATCACATGCATCAAACCCTGATGAAACTACTGGTGCAGCAGCAGAAGATTCACTTTGGGAAGGTTCTTGAGAAGCTCTACTCAGCTGGACTGGGTTTGTGGCATTTACAAAACCTTCCAAGTCAAGATCTATGGATTCTTCAACTGTCTGTGAAATCCCATGATCATTAACTTGGACATGGGATGCTTCTTGAAAAGTTATTGGCATTTCATGTAAATGATTATTTTGCCCTTGATCAAAGCTACAGTTGACTACAAATTCATGACCATGATAAATCCCATTAGAGTGATCCACAAGAGCTTCTTTTTCAATCTGGTTGCTAAGCTTCTTGCGTTCTAATGTACCCTTCAGCATGCTCACAACAGAAGAAACTTTATCTATATCAGCCATTTGTGGAGTATAGAGAGTAGATGAGGATGAATTTGAAGGAGACATGAATGTGTCCCATTGGTTTGGAATCTTAGACATAGAAAGTTCATTGAAGCAATTCGAATTCACAAATTCTTGTTTCATTGTATTGATGCCATTCCCAGAAGCATTTTGCATAACCTCCATATCTAGTGTTGTTTGAGCGCTCTGCATAGCAGTGTACCTTCTTCTGCAAAACAAAAAGAGCATATATTCAATTTTCATCGGTACAATTAAAATAAAGGAAAAGAAAGGATGGATAATTTGAAATCCACATTATCCCATGCACAAGTGTTGGTATGCATGTGTTAGTGATTTCAGAAGCAAGTTTCTGTAGGCATGCAGTTAGTAATTTCAGAGAAGGAGAAAAATAGATGAAAAAAATACATTGAACAATCCATTGTTTGGTCTCTCAAGGGTCCAACAATGTATAAGATAAGACCGTCTCTAGGGCCTAATTCTTATTAGTAAAATAATGCATCATATATTAAAATTTTCATAAATATGATTTGACTGATGTATATACTACAATATCAATACCGCAACTCAGAGGATCGGCTTCTTGTCATGGGTTGAGAACTATGAAACCAAGCCTGCATAAATAGTGAGATGTCAGAAAAATATGAAGCTTTATTACACTGAAGTTTTTGAAAATAAAAAAAGAAGGAAAAACTCCACTTATAACCCCTGATATTTTTTCATCACTTTTGAAGTAAGGTATCCAAACTTTAAAAATTGTCAATTTAGGGTATCCATCTTTCATTTTTTTTTCAATTTCAATCACCTGTTAGAATTTTTCGTTAAATCTTATCAAAATTCTCAAAATACTACTGTGTTTTGTTTTGAAAAAAAAAAATTATAAATTTTTTTCAAACATTTAGGCATGAGTATTTTTGCAAATTCCGTTAAATTTTGACCAATACCTAAATCCTTGAATTTTTTTTTCTTTTTTTCTTTTTTTTTTTTCCTAAAAAAAGGAGGGGAATTTTGATAGGATTTAATGAAAAATTCTAACAAAGGGTTGAAATTGAAAAAAATTGAAAGATGGATACTCTAAATTGACACTTTTTAAAGTTTGGGTACCTTGTTTCAAAAGTGATGAAAGATCAGGGGTTATAAGTGAAGTTCTTAAAAAAAAAAAAAACTTAACCTTGGCCAAATATAAATCTGTAGTCTGCAATCCTTTTTCAACAGAATTCCTGACAAAACTGAAACAAATTATATCACAGACCATAATAATCACTCTCTTGACAAAATATACCACTAACTGTTTTTGTAATAGAAGCAAATCATGATATATAATACTAAATGGAAGATTCATCCCAGAAATAATCATGGCTCCACTCAATAATGTAATGACTCTGGGGAACATGCAATATGACAAAATGGACATGTGTATTCATATCAGAGGGAAGCATTAAGCACCTGATTGATTGTTGATGGAGGTCTCCAAAGATATTATCAGCCACAGAATTATTTTGAGGATGTAAATTATCATTGCTTCTCTTCTTTTGTAGCATACCCGCATGTTGCTGACTAGACAAACTGGCAATTTCAGTGGATAACCTGAATTATAAGAGTAGTTATGTGCCAATAATAAGTACACTAAGTACTTTCAATGATGAACTTAGCAATGAAAATAATATGATCACATACTTAAAGCAGAGATGATGTATGGAAGTTGTAAAAATAAATGAATTAATTAATATAGTTATAAAGTGAAACTTTATGGCAGCATGTACGATGTATAAAACAATTAGATGAAACTAATCAATATCTTACCATTTTGGTGACTTCTTTATGGCTTCAAATGTTATAGATCCATTATGATTACATTGATCGTTAATTTAGGACATCAGTCTAACTTGTTTCCTTTGTGATATGTTACTATGTAGAAACCTAGGGTTCACCTGTTTTCATTTGGTGTGTCTTAAACATAGTGTATTGATCAGAAATCATAAAAATTATGAAGTTGGAAGTAGCGCCAATGTAGGCATCAGTTAAGGTAGTGAGGAGAGACTTTAAGGATTATAGTCTATCAGAAATTATGACCCCATATAACTAAACCACAAATAGAAAATAATCAAGAAAAAAACTTTGATGAGTTGAAAAAGTTCCAAGTGATTAACTTAATTTTAACTGCCTAGAGAGAACTTGCTAATTGTATATCACGAATATATGAAGTGTAAATTCAAGTAGATCTACAGTAAAGATAAGTTAATATTTATTTCCCAAAATCACCACCTTCATTAGTATTTAGGTCGAGTAGAATGACAAAACCTTGTTCAAAACAAAATTTAAATAACATTAAACCACCTGTAGTGCATTCTCACCAATTGTTCTCATCTCCAAAAACATTCTTTGAAAGCATCCTTTATTTAAAGGATGCTTCATAGTCTCTTGTCTGATATAGACTCAGTCACATAAAGTTTGATCATTACAGAATGTGAGTTAATCGCAATTAGCTTTAAGGGCTACGAAGCTTGAATTATGCATTTTTCAACCACTTGAACCTACTTATGCTCTACTGCAGAGTAAATAATGATCATCATAAAGATGAAACGGAAGTATAGGTTACAGCTACACGCAATTGAGGGAAAATAAGTTATCGTGTTGTTGCTGACCTTCCAATAGATAATGTTTAAAGGACAAAGAATTCCTCCAAACTGGGTTGGAGGAACTTCCTCTAACCCAGTCTATAAAAATGCCATGTGTCCATTTGCATATAAGATGCACATGCATTTTTAAATAACATGTGAGAAGTATATGTTTTTTAATAAATTTTCTTCCAACTTTGTCATTACTATTAAAAATGCATGTGCATCTCAAATGCAAATGTGACTAGGTTAGAGGAAGTTCCTCCAACCCAAATTGAAGGAAATCTTTGTCCTTTAAAATACTTCAATTTCTTTAATCAAAGTTCTGAAAAGATTTTTGTGGTTGTTGACACTGTTGTTTTATAATTATCACTCGTGTAAAATATACAGCAAGCTCTGATCTTTTAAAAAATATGTTTCCCTGCGTTATCATCTGATAAAGAATCAGCAAAAATGGTCAAAAACAAGATCCAAAGGAATTCCTTTAGTAAGGTTGCCGGTGTCCATACATTATATAAGATGCACTTAGTCCAAGACTTTTCTAAGATAACCTACTCACCTCCTTGATACTTGTCGAGTGCGCTGTACTATGCTTGGTGAGTTGTTGGAATTGTTCTGGAAATAATATATCAATAGAAGAAAAAAGTAATCAGGAAAGGAAGAAGAAAAAAATGCCACATTCAAGCACAAAACTACGAAAATAACAATCTGGAGGTAGACTACTTTTTATCATTCGCAACTAACCTAAATGAAGTCTGTATTCAGTAATTCAATTTTATGATTTTCATTCATTGTTTTCAAATCAAATGCCACCAGATTGATTTTCTTTCACTATGGCCTGACAAAATCTTTAAGTTTCTATAAGCCTACAGTGATGAGATCAATCTATCTCCTTTTGCTTGGTCCCATCTTCATCGAAACATCTACAACTTTCCATGGTTCTCAAATCCTAAACTTAAAGATAAAGACAAATATCAGTAAGTAAATGTATCTGGCAATTCCAAAGGTTTGATTAACTTTTGGTTAAATCCTATTAAAAGATTAAAAATGCATAGTACCCTTTAGAGCCCCAGAATCCACATTTTCCAAGTCTAAGGTAGATGACAGTTTTCCCGTGTATGAAACTAGTAAAAGCTTTAATTTCAATTGGATTACCAACTGGGAAATGGTCTTCATGTTTCACTTTCAAGGCAGGGCCATTCTCACAGCAAAAATTTCACGCTTACAAGGCTGTATGATAATCAGTCATGCTGTATAACCATCCATGAAATCAATATTGTATAGAGGTGTAAGACTAAGTTGCTAGTAGTCTTATTTGTAGGACTCACTTAACAGCATAAAAAGAAAAACAACGTTCAGAACATTGAGAAAATGCAAAATGATAAAAATAATAATAATAATAAATCAAGCGATGAGGATGACATTATTTACAAAGGAATTGATTAAATTTCTTTTTTCTTTTTCTCTATATTTCCCTCACAAGAGCTATAAATTATGTAGCTGAAGAAAGATAAGACTCAACAAGGCTTTTGAAAAGATCATAGCGAATGATCCAACTGGTTTCTTCGACACTCGATTCTTTAATGTTAAAAATCCAATTTGTACTCAAGGAACACAGTCAATTAATAAGGATAATAAAGCTCCCCTTGCCTCTCCATTTGTGAGCCAACTTCTGAAGAGCTCCTCACTATCTGCATGTCGAAAGTTGTGTGAAAGGTTCTTAAAACCCAACATCTCCATGCTTGGCGCTGGCATCCCATTTGAAGTCTCCATGAAATATTTTAGAAACATCTCCTCGCTGGAGTTCCTATACAGGTCATCCATCTCCAGAAAACTCTTTTCCCCTTCAATCCTCGGAACTGTCTGACCCTGATTAAAATTCCTCTGACTACTTTCCGGTTTTACAAAAGAATCATCCGTGAAGCTTCCCTGGTTTCCATTCCTGACCATATTACCTTTTTCTCGAAACAAGAAACTAAGATCTCTCCCAAAAGAGGACTGATTAATATTTACACCAGAAAGTGGACTCTACCCTCACCACCCCAACAACTAATTGAAATTTGTAAACCGAAAATATCATGAAAAACTTGAGTTATTCCGATGAGAACTGTAGTTATGAAGAAAAACAAATTGGCTTTAGAACCAAAACTCGCAAACTCAAACTATCAAGCAACGTTTGCACCTGAAACACAAAAAACCTCTGCACCTTAGGAGAACAATGGGCCAGGCTTCAGCTCAAAATCAACCAAAAAAAAAAAAAAACCCTTTATCAGCGTTTGGCTGACAGTTGTAACTTGATTCAGTCCAGGCTACTCTTATGACTAACTGCGTATACACAAATTTAACTTAAGCCTGACAAGAATATGTTAGACAACAATACTAAGATTATACCAAGAGAATAGCTTTTTCTATTTGAACAATTCTACATACATACGGTGGGCATAATAGTAATGTATTCAAGCGGCGGCATCTAAGAATCGTGGATTCTCTTATGATTCCACAATGTCATAGTTTGTCTTTTTGTTGGTTTTGAAACGTAGATTTGCGGCGGTAATTTTAATCTTCAATGGTTGAAAAATAATGGGAAATGACCAATCAAAACCATGTGGAAATGTTCAATTCATACGGAATAACTTGCAAAAGAAAAATTAAGAAGAAATTGGGACATTACCTGAGGTAGAGCAGTAGGATGATGGAGGCCATGAAAAGGACTTGTTTTTGGGATTTAAATATTCTAGCCGTTGAGATGGCGCTTTCATAGTTTGGGGCGCTTGTATCTATGAACATCATAGCAATGGCATGCATGGGTCCATTGATTTCTCATATGTCGACAAGTGGGAATGTTATATTAAAGGCAGGAAATTGTGAATGATGATACTATGGTCTATGAAGGTCACCTCCCAAAGGAAGTACATAGTTTAACTTGAGGGTGACGACTTTTTGATATGGGTAGTTTATCATATTTTTTGATTGGGAAGTGTGGGGTTTGGATACCGACAGTCCTAAGAGAGATTAAGATCATCTCAAATTAGTTGTCCGAATTTGAGAGAATTCGGACAGATAATTGTAAGAGACCACTTTAATGGGGACCTATCTGATTAAATAAGTGGTTTGACAACTCAATTTTTATTTGGTCAGATCGGTCCTATAAGTGGTCTCTCACAATCACCTATCCGAATTCTATCAAATTTGAACAGATAATTTGAGAAGATTTATCCCCCTGAGAGGGCCCATCCATCATTAAGGGTCATCAATCACTTGATAGCTCACTACCTAATTGGCTATCAAGATCCAAGTGCATCTTCATAAACAAGCTGTCACCAAGCAGCCAATTCTCCTCATTGGCTTAGCTAACTGAACGTTTAAGCCAAGCATGCTGCCACGCCTAATAGATTGAGGGAGGGAATATCCACATCAAGTGACAATTTCTTAGCGGGAGTCCTTCAAACCCTATATAATTTATCGCTAACTTAGACGTTAGAGTGGCTTCTGTAACGACCCACCCCTAATGACACGATATTATCTGTTTTTTGGCTCTCATGAACCATACTTTTCGAGAGGTCATGCATCCTAATACTACTCTCGCAGAAACATGCTTAATTGTGGAGTTCTGATAAGTTCATGGCCACCACGACTTTAAAAGGCGTTGTGTCAAGAAAGAGTACAAATATACGTATAAGCACATCCTCATTCACAAACTCAGGCGATATGAGACGTCATAGCTTTACCGTATCTCACCAGTGAACCCTTATAACCCTCTTCCTCTCTTGCATAACTCTTCCCTAAATATTGGTAGTATTGAGATCACTGTAGGCCTTTGCACCAACAGTAAGTTAGGTAATTTGTCATATTTTTGGATTAATTATTATATATAAATGCAAAAGGAAGTACAAATGGTCTCCAATCTCTACCATTCCTAAAAAACATGAATATATTTATAATAATATTGTAAATAGACGAGTTGTTCATGAATAGCTCAAACTCTACATATACAAACTTGACTCGAGTTCAATTTGTTTATTAAACGAACCCAGTTTCAATAAAAATTTTGAGTCATTTATTAAATAACAAAATTGTGAAAGCTTGTGACAGTTCATATAAACTTGTATAGCATAATTTTTATAGTTATATTTTTAGATGAGAATATTTTAAGTATTTAAAGTAACTAAAAAGATTTATCTTCTTAATGTAATAGATAATGCTTTGAATAATTGTGATAATGGATCTTTATATATATATATAGGTTTTCTTTATTAGTTTGCCTTATATTTTTCTTATCAGCAGCTTACCTTATTTGGTACACTTGACCTTATTTATCATATCTTAACTTCTCTATAAATACAACACAATGGAATTCAATTTTCAACCCAATACAATAAAAGAAAGATGTAGCTCAAAAGTCACTTACCAGTGGTGGATGTAGGCATTTAAGGTCGAACCACCTCAAATCTCTTGTATTCTCTTTCTTTCTACTTCCTCTTTTCATTAATTTCATATCTTATTTTATTATTTTAACATGATATAAATCCACCACTTTCCTTGTGCTTCTAGTAGCCTCATTTCACTGCTCATGCCAAGTTTTCTCAATGGAGAGTGATTCCCTTACAACCCCTCCCACACAACTCTTACACAACTCCTCTCACATTGTGTAAGACTCATACATGTAGGCCTCATATGTATGTTCCACCCAATATAAGAATGGGTTGTGTAGGAATTATAGGAGAATCAATTTTCTGTCTCAATTAAGTGTTCCCTAGGAGTTTCTTACTACAAAATGAACACATCAAACGCTTCGTTGAGGTTAGCTTTGCACTTGATGAACACAGGAGTCAATAAAATAAAGATCTAGCTCTAAGGGCACTTACAAGTAGTGGACTTGTAAGGACGTAGGCCTCTAAGGCCGAACCATTCCAATCTTTTGTGTACTCTCTCTCTAATAATACATGTTATATTTATATAGACATGAGATTGAATTTTTTTTATATGCCACTACGTCTTTATACATACATACACACACACACACACACACACACACACACACACACACACACACATATATATATATATATATATATATAGAGAGAGAGAGAGAGAGAGAGAGAGAGGAGTTCTTGAAAATAAAATGACATTTGCAGCTGAATGAAGTATTGATTAGGTCATGGTTACTCCACTTTGATATATTGATTATTTATTTGGAGTTCTTGAAAATAAAACGACATTTGCAGCTGAATGAATTAAGTACTGATTAGGTCATGGTTACTCCACTTTGATATATTGATTATTTATTTAGTGGCTCAACAATGAACATAAAGAATGCAACATTATACCTAATTAGCAATTAAGTAATCACACAATAATTTAATCGACATCGAATATGCTTCCTTGACTCACAATCCGTCTCTAACAAAACGTCAGCCATAAAGAGACTGATTGAGCGTTAGTGATTGAAAATATATGTAGAATTTTGAGGTTTGGTTATAATTACTGAAAGAATGGTTTTCCTTTTTTTCAAAACCGTAAATTATTTTCCAAATTTGAACTTTTCATTCTCAAATCATCGAAGTTTGCTGGACCACCGACAGAGTTGATCAACGTCGACAACTATTGTTGGAAGCTGTCGGTGTTCGTTGGACCATTGTTGGAAGTTGCCAGATCTCCACCGTAGTTTGCCGGACCATCACTAGAGTTCGTCGGACCACTATTGGAGTTCGCTGGACCACCACCAGTCGCCGGAGTTCACCGAAATCTGCCATCGGTTGCCGAAATCCGCCATGGTGTTTGCCGTAGGTTTCTAAAAGTCGCTGAGCGTTTTTCGCCGTCGCTCATTTTTTGTACGAAACAAATACTGAAAAATATATTAATTAGCTGGTCTTTCACTTCGATGCCAGACATTTAAAGAAGTCATGCAAATAAATATATAAAATCTGGATCCACATATGGACAAACATGAATAAGTGCTACAACATAAAGTCGAGAATAATTTTAGAGTCAAACAATGAAATGGCATAATTCAAGGGAATAATCAGAAGATCATTCATAAATCTGACTCAACTCTTTGATTATTTTGAATTCTAATGATCTTGTTTTAAGAAGCCGGCATATATAGTTTTAATTACTTTAAACTTGGGACAAATGCTGTCCAACCACAGTGGCCACTTCAAATATTGTAACGTCTCTAATCTCACTCATAGTCATATACCACAAGTATTGCTTTCCAGCTTAGAGAAAAAAAAAAAAAAAAAAAAAAAAAAAAAAAAAAACCCATTGCTTTAGCTTCGGTCCATATTTTCTTTCATAAGCCATATATTCTAGTGTCACTATTCGAGAGAAATGTTTGATTTCATTTTCCTAACAATTTTTTATTTTATTTTTATTTATATGTTTTTTAAGATTTAATGGTAGATTTGCATATCTTTTATATAAAAATAGACAAAAAAAAAATATGCAGAAAAATGAAACCAAACATTTATCTTACTTCAATATATATAGTGCATGCATGTTAATCTGCTAGCCATACCTTTGCATCTCATGCAACATGCCAATGCCCTCCCACAGAAGCTCCAGCAGCAATTAATTCAATAGAACCAAAGAAGTTGTTGATAAATGTTAAAAGATAAATGCTACTTTGCATTCTGTTGTTTTTCTTCCATCTTTTTCCGTTGAAGTAACATTGTCAATTCACCATTAGATTTATTTTTATTTATTTTTTAATAAAAAAATAAGATTGATCTAAAGGTGGATTGATAATGCCACGTCAACAAAGAAAGATAGGATAAGGATCCATCATTCCACGCTAAAGTGGCATTGTCAATTTATGATTAGATTTTTCTTTTTTCTTTTTAATTAAATTGATCTAAAGTTGGATTGACAATGCCACGTTAACAGAGAAAGATCAATACATCACATCTCATGTTAGAATATGGAATTTTTTTATATTCCAATTGATTTGCATGTTTTCCTTATTAAACTTTACACCATTTAGTTTTGATTGTAATTAAATAACTTAGATTTGATTACTTTATTTGTATTCTCTTCGCCTACTACATTTCTCGGTTAAATAGGAGTAATGTATATTGTAAACAACGGAAAGATTATCAAATAAATAATATCAAAATGTAACCCTTCAAGCAATTTTTAGTGGTGTGAATGTAAGTATATGTCTAACACCGAACCACTCCAAAATTTTATTCTCTTATTTTTCTTATTGCTTTGGCTATTTTTCTACTTATATTTTATTTTTAAATCTTCATAAAAAAAGAAAAGAAAAGGGGAATATAACCTTTTGAATAAGTTCAAGATACATGGTGGAATGGTTTAAGAAATAAGCCCCAATCTTCTCTCTGGTTGGACAACAGCCCCCCTCTTAGCAGTTATCTTCTCTTTAGAATGAGTCTGCCTTAAAGATTCTACATGTGCAAATTACTGTGCACGCCAACTTACTAAATAAATATTTCTCGTCTCGTGTTTGGAAGCATTCTCACACTGTCTCGTATCCATTCCTCCATTAGAATTAATAAGAAGCTGCAAGAAGCCGTTTGTAGAACAAAAACAAAACAAAACAAAACAGACAAACAAAAATAAAAAAGCAAGGAAAGAACAGAAACAAAGGGCCGTAGGAGGGACGTTCATGTCAATCATGTGCATCCAATGCCGGAACAAGGCATCTTTTCTGCCTGGCTTTGAATCAAACCCACAAGCTAAACAATTTCATCATCATTAATTATATATATATATATATAATCCCATAAATCCAATTACGCAATGACAGAAGTCTATGAAGTGTTTGGGTCTTTTATATTCGGCCTTTTATTTTTGGTCAAACTTGTTTCTAGTCTTATTGGGCCAAAAAGTCAGAACTCTGCCACTCTTTCGCCATCATCAAAAAGTGAATGACAATGATTAAATATAAAATAAAATAAATTGTGGAGACCAAGATGGGTGTTCACCCAATCTTGGCTGCATCTAACTTAAAATATGTCTCCCTATATAAACTCCAACGGCATGATTTTAACTTTAACCCAATAAACAAGACAAAAACTGACCACGTACAAAAAAGACTGCACTTTGGACGTGATGATACCAAAGAGGAGCAATAATATAGCAGCATATGTTATTTATTTATTTATTTTTTCATCTTAATTTGGACTTACATTGATTGTCGGTTTTTAATTTGCTAAAACGAGTTGAACATGAAGCCTATAATGATAGGCTCAAATATTATTGAGCGATCGTTTTGTTATTGGGTTTTTATACACCTTAGTTGAGTAAGAATTGAAGTAGATTTCTGCAGGATATGTCGTAAACAATACATGGGTTTGTAACCTTATTAGGGTTAGGATTCTGTGATGAGTCGACTCCATTCAGTAATTTCTTCTATATATATGTTAGGCCTAATTCGCTTCTCTCCACAAGTTTTTGGACTTTGGCCTCCCAAGCTACCAAAACGTTTCAAAAAGGCTTATTTTATCGTAATATACATATAATACTCCTGCCATGTGTCATTTTTCAATTAAAAAATAATAATAAAAATTTAAAAACAAAACAAAAAACTAAAAAAAATTCAAAAACTAAGATTTTTTTTTTTTTTTTTTTTTTTAATTTTTTAATTGAAAAATGACACGTGGCGGGGGTAATATAAGCATATTTCGATAAAAATGGGCATTTTTAAAACGTTTTGGTAGTTTGGGGAGATAAAATTCAAGCGTTGGCAGTTCGTGGGGCTACTTACAAAACGACTGACAGTTTAGAGAGCTAAATTGTAATTTTTTCAAAGAATTTTCTTTGCAAATATTTTGAATTCCACAAATTACTAAAATAGGGCCTGTTTGGCGAACTCCTCTCAGGCCTCCCCCTACCCAACCCCTAATTTTATTTTAAAAAGTCAACTTCAAAACATTTCAAATTTTTTCACTTTTTATATTACATGCATTAATAACTTTTTATTACCATTTAAACAAAAAAACATATTACAAAACAATTTTTTTTTTTTCACTTTTTCCGTACAAAAAATTCAAAAATTTCTTTCTACTTTATATCACATCAATAACTTATTATTATTATTAAAAAAAAAATCTCTTAAAAACTTTTACCAAACACACCCATGTCTTTTAGTTTTTAGCATGCTTTATAATTAAGTTTTTACACCATGTGTGGTGCCCATGAAAAGTATAAACTATAAGAAAATAGAAAATTTGAGAAATATAGAATGAGCATATACAGACGCCGTGTGTAACCAGAGATGTTCTAACGAAACAAGAAACTAGAAGTTGGGATGAAAAGAGACTCAAGAAAAGAGAAGGGAAAAATATATATTAGCCCCCCAAACTACCACCCTTTCTCCGGATGGCATCCCGAACTACCAACATTTGCACTCCGACCCCCCAAACTACCACTTTCTGATTTTTTGGCCCCATCCGTCTATTTATACCGTTAATTCTAACAGAAATTAGCTAAAAACCCGAAAATACCTCTCCCTTAACCGTGAGAATTTCAAAGTGTAAGAGGGGTATTTTCAGAATTCTGTTTAGAATTGACGGCATAAATGGACGGATGTGACCAAAAAATCAGAAAGTGGTAGTTTGGGGGGCCAGAATCTAAGCATTGGTAGTTTGGGGGGCTAATATATATTTTTTCCAAAAGAGAAAGATGAATCATGAATAGAGGAAGAAGAAACTCTAGCCGCCCCTAAAATAAATAAGTATTTCCAAAGAATGGTAGAGAATAACTTATAAAGGGGTTTTAGAAGTGAAAGCAATGGATGTTAAGGTAAAAAGTGAGCTCATGCACCCAGCATAGCCTCTAACCACAATGTGCGCACAGAAAAGAACTTTTCAAATTGGGGTCATATGTACGATTTTGATACCCATAGCAAGAATTTATGACCAAATTAGTGTCACATGCCCAAACTTAGAAAATTTGGACTTAAGGGAAATTCGTTCAAACAAAGATAGTTCGATTGAACGAATTAAGCCGTCAACGTGTTAGAGGAAAAAGAAATATTCGACACATAGTTTCTCTATGTGTGTATGCACACGCATTTATGGAAAATAAAAACAGACGGTCTTAAATTTATTTTCATACTAAGTCATATCTATATACAAAAGTTATATGTCTATAAAAATCTTCTTAAAATATATATATTTCATTTCGAAAATAAAAGTTTTATAGTTTGTTATAAACATGTTAAAAAAAAAAAAAAAATCCATGTTTTAATTTTTTTTTTTTAAAAAAATTGACATAAGAATAGACCTGTCATATGAAAGATGAAAAGTTAAACATTTAACGGGCCACAGTAGAAAAAAATGATACCTAAATAAAAATAAAATAAAATAAAAATCTTATAAGAGACATGTTAAAAGTAGGGAAATATAAAGAACAAAATTGCTATTAAAATAGGTATGTCCAACTCATGACGGAATGAAGATCAAACCCTCCCTGGATAAAGAAAAAAATATATTCATTTGATTTTTGAAAGGAAAAAGGGGAAAGAAAAGAAAAAAGTATTATCAAGATATATATTTCTAACACAAGACAGAACCTTAGACCTTCTCGATCTGACATTTTTTTCTTTCAATATACATAATTAACTTAGAATATTTTTTTAAAATATAATTAAATTAGAATAGAAAATCAAATTAGATTATTTATTGCTTGATCAACATCATTTCATCTCATATATACGTTAATAGAATATATCATCATGTAATATTAGGGGATATTTAAGGGATGGCAGAGACTTATCTTATTCTCTAGTCCTTTGAGGGCTTCAATGGGCAACCAATTTTAATATATATATATATTTAAAAAAAAAAAATTGAAAATAAGTACAAATTATTTAACATAAAAGTCAGGCATTTACAAATTAAAATGCAATTCTTTTGTTCAAACACGTTATAATCATTCCACTGTTTTACATTGCATCTGTGTGTGTGTGTGAATGCACGAGCAATACATCATACAATAATTTTATTTAATATTCATCCAATAATGCGGATGTAGCACAGATATAAAAAATCTCTGACGTTAAGGTAGGAGTGTACAAGCGGGCGGTTATTAACTGCTTAATAACCGTTAATAACTGCTAACTGTATAACCGCATAATTACTTTTGTAAACGGTTGGAATAAACCGCTAATAGCCCAAGTATCGGGGCAGTTAGTGGTTTTAAAGGTAAGTAAAGGCGGTTAATAACCGCTAACCGCCTATGTAACGATCCAGGGAAAAACGCTAGCTACATCTGCGCTATCACCCCAAAAGGACTAGTCCATTTGAAGCTTTCATAGAATTCATTATAAAGCCCAGTCTCACCTAATAACTAGATAATGTGAGACTTAACACTCATGACTATCTTTATAAATCACTCACTCTATGTGGGCTACTCATCTTCCCAATATGGGACCGGGGTGTTACAAACTTCCCCTCTTAAACTCCTGCCGTCATCGTCAGAGCCACGTCATGCAGCGCTCTAGTACCACATGGCCTGACGTTACTAAGTGGCTTTAATACCATTTGTAACGATCTAGGAAAAAGCGCTAGGCACATCTGCTCTATCACCCCAAAATGACTAGTCAATTTGAAACTTTCGTAGAATCCATTATAGAGCCCAGTCTCACCTAATAACTAGGCAATGTGGGACTTAGCACTCATGACTATCTTTATAAATCACACACTCTATGTGAGCTGCTCATCTTCCCAATATGGGATCAGGGTGTTACAGCCTACCTTTATATATATTATATAAATAATAATTATATACAAAACAACATCGTTTTGGTGCCGTTTGATATAGGGTTTTCATATTGAATTTAATGAAATTGATTTTTATTCATAATAATAATAATATTCTTGACCTTTGTTATATTTTAAAGCCTTCTACTTATTTAAAAAATGCCCAAAACAAAGAAGGTCCAAAACATCAAAATAGGCCAATTTAAAAAAAAAAAACAGTTATGTGGTGCGATTATAAGTTTCTATAACATCTAACCAACAGTTATTTCAAAACTGCCTAAGGTGGTTGTGTTTGGAGGTTAGAGGTAATAATCGCTAACCCTAATTGCTTGTACACCCCTACATTAAGATAATGTATTCATAGAAATGATATACAACATTACTCATGTATTCAACTCTTTGAGCAATATAATCTATGAGAAATGCTACACAAACTTCTACTTCTACACTCCAAAGTGCACACTCTCTAATGTGACACTGAAAATTATAATTGGATCCAAAATTTAATAATGATCTGTCTAAAATTGAATGATGATTTTCAGAGTAAGTAAAAAATATGCACTTAAAAATGTAAAAATGAAAAATATGTGTAGCATTTCTCATCACCTATTTCTTCCATAAAATCCATAAAACTAGATCACTGACCAATTTTTCCCGGCATTGAAAGTAAAATTTTCAAATTCAAATCATAGTGTCAACTGTTTGACCAATATATGCTATTAATCTTTTCAAGGCCCATTTAGAGTTGATTGTATAAGTGAGCTTGGACATCTCGCATTTTCTTTGTAGCCCTTTGGCAGTCCACTTCTGTCCGACCTATTTGGTGCAACATGGAGTAATTTATTGTATTGGGATTCACTTAAACTATACACTATGCTTTGAGTCAGGTCTCCTAGTCTTTAGGTGTATCATCTATTCCATCACATCATCTTCTCTATTTCACTTGAAATAATAATAATAATAATAATAATAATAATAATAATAATAATAATAATAATAATAATAATAATAATGAGAACTATTTCATTATTTAAATTAGATACACCAAGCTTTGACGGTTTCTCTATAGCGTTCTTCTAAGCTTATTGGGATGTGTTAAAAGTAGACATTATGAAGGTCTTTCGTAACTTCTATGCTAGTGGTAAGTTCGAAAGAAATCTTAATGCTACATTCATTGTCCTCATTCGGAAGATTCCAAGAATTGTTAATCCCAAATACTTCCACCCGATTAGCCTTGTGAGTGACATTTATAAAATTATTGTTAAGATTTTGGCAAACAAGCTAAAGATGATGTTGGAGAAGATTATTTCTATGTTGCACAATGCATTTGTTCAGGGTAGGTAGATCCTAGATTTTGTTCTTATTGCCAACGAATGCCTTGATAGTAGAATAAGATTTGGAGAGCCAGGTGCACTCTACAAGCTAGACTTAGAAAAATCATATGATCATGTTAATTGGGATTTTCTGATGTACATTCTGAGGATGTGTGGTTTTGTGGTAAGTGGTGCTCTTGGGTAGTTCATTTTATTTTTACGGTGCGATTCTTAGTCTTGGTGAATGACACTTCCATCAGTTTTTTTTGTAGCTCATGTGGCTTGAGACAATGGGACCTTTTGTCTCCTTTGTTGTTCGTCATTTTGATGGGGGGTTGGGTAGGATGATTTTTGCTACAGTGAGTGGGACTGTTATTTGGTTTCTCGATGGGGATAGGGATGGACAACTCTCATCTTCTGTTTGTGGATGATACATTGATTTTCAGTAGGACTTTCCTAGATCATGTACGACATTTACGGTGCTTGTTTTTATGTTTTGAAGTTGTCTCGAGCTTGAAGGTTAATTTTGCTAAGTCAACATTGGTTCCCTTGGGTGATGTTGACGTGGATGGATTGACATTTATTATGGTTGTGGGGTTTTTCTTTTGCCGTTGAAGTATCTTGGTCTTCTGTTGGGGGCCTCCTATAAGGCCAAGTCTATTCGGAACAACGTTATTGAAAATATGGAGTGTCGCCTAGCTAATTGAAAAATGATGTATTTGTCTAAAAGTGGTAGGATTACCTTTATAAAAAGTACACTTTCCAATTTACCTAAGCATTTCATGTTCCTCTTTCCTCTTCTCGCGAGTGTTGCAAACCATACTCAGAAGTTTCAATGTGATTTCTAATGGGTGGGTTAGGTGAAGAGTTCAAATATCACATGGTAAGTTGGCCCAAGGTTTGTTCTCCAATCTCTGAAAGAGGATTGGGGGTCCGAAACTTGTTGATATTCAATAGAGTTTTCTTAAGGAAATGGTTATGGTGCTATGTACATGAGAGAAAGGCTTGGTGGAAAGTTGTGGTAGACGCTAAATTTGGTGGTTCGTGGGGAGGGTGGTGTTCTAATAAGCCTCATGGGACGTATGAGGTGGGTTTATGGAAGAATATTAGAAGAGGTTGGGAAGTTTTATAGCCATACCAGATTTGAGTTGGGAAATAGCACAAAGGTTAGTTTATGGCATGATCTGTCATGAGTGAATTTGGGTCTTAAGGATGCCTGTCGAGGTTTATTTGGCATTGAGTGTGTGAAAGATGCTTTTGTTGCGTCACACTCAGATTTCTCGGGTGGTTTCACTCAGTGGAATGCAATTTATGCTAGAATAGCTCATGATTGGGAGGTGGATGTCTTTGTGTAATACCCGATCGTTAATTATGGTTGATTGAGCTTTGAATGAGTTAATGGGTTGTTAAGATTCATTAAGGTTTATTGAAAGTGAGAATGCTGACTTTTGTTCATGGCGGAACATTTGAAGGGGTATAGCCGAATGTTCGAGTCAAACCCCAATGTCGAACGTTCGATGTTGGATGCTTGAACGTTCGAACATTTGTCATATGTACAGTTGACCGTATATTAGAAAGTACAGCCCACGCGTTTGGTATATATGTCAGATTGTACACCGAATGTTCGATTCATACACCGAACGTTTGAAGAAACCCTAATAGTAAATGAAAGTTCGACAGGTGGCAATACTGCAAAAATCATATAATCCTTATCCTAAGCACTTTTCTCCCTTATAAATATCTCACCCCACACCTCTTTCACCTCCATTTTGCCTCTCTATTGCTTGGCATTCCTATAAGAGTGAGAGACTGATTTGGAGAGAGAAAATGAGCTATCTTGGTTATTGTTCTTCAAATGAGGTAACATTCCTAACCCAACTCGTTTATTTATTGTTGTTATGCTGTTGGTTTGTTTTTATAGCATAAGCTCGTAGATTTAAGCACCTAGATGGTTTTTTTTGGCCTTAATATTAGCTTAGCGATGGTTTAACGTATTGCTGAGATTAGACGTACCATGTGTTGTATGAGGATGTTATTGTGGCTTAGGACTTTGTTATAGATCATGTTAAGACCTTAAGACCTGCCTAGAATTGGTTTGGTTGGGTTTTGGTTCGAAAATTGGTTTCTGCCCAGCACCTAACGTTTGACCCTCCATGACTGAACGCTTGATGGTCAAGCAAAAGACCTATTTGGAGCATATTAGAACTTAGGACTAGTTTTAGCTTGAGATTAGGACTAATGATAGGTCATTTTACAGATTTCGAGGTTGTGAAGCCTCGGGAGGACTTTACGGAGGAGCCTTATGACACAAGTGAGTAAAAACTCATATGGACACTTGTTATTATTTTTTCCGCATAGCATGCTTATTTTGTGTACCAAACATGCATGTTTACAATTCTCATGAAATACACTTTTTATTATTGTGTACTCTAATTTGTGAAAATGAGTGATGGATAACAAAATAATAAAAATGATGAGTTTATAAAGGCATGCATGTAAAAGCGGTGAATATTAAATTGCATCCTATGAAATGGTATATCGGTACGTCCGGGATAGCGCCTATGGGCTTACTATTATACAGGTTAACCCTATGGTCAAAAGTTTATTTTTTATGTTTGGCCTTCCATCCAATGATTCTTGTGATCGGCGCAACCAAATTTGATTGGTGGCCACTATAGATAGTCATCATTAGTAGCATGGGTCACCTGAGACTGGACTCGTTCAGACTGCTAATAATGGATGGTAGGATACAATGTGTGGGGCGCCAATATTGTATACAGGTCCTAAGGACAGAGCCAACCTCACTGGGAAGGGGTCGATATCTCGGGTAGATATTAGTGTTGAGGTATGACATGATTATCTTATTGTAGCATATATTATATTTATACTGCATCCATAATGACATTGTCAAATGATGAAATGTAACACTGCATTTATGTATATGATTTATAAATAACTGAGTTCATCGCATGATAACTTGTACACTATGTATATTATACGCACTAAGTCGTAAACTTACGCTTGTATCTTTTCCACCTATAAAACATGTGATGTTTTATAGTTTGACCACCTTTAGATGTTGGATTCGAGGTGGACCTTGAAGTAGATGCAGCTGTTTGGCATAGTGGTATCGATCTAGTTATGCTTGATGACTGATTGCAAGATTTTAAAGGACGTTCATGATAATTGTTACTTTTGGGTGATGTTATAGGCTTAGCATTTGAGGCTATGTATTAAGGTTTAGTTTTGATGTTTTATATCGATAATATGTATATTGTGATTTTAGTTAAAGTGATGACTCTTAATAGATGATCTTATTGTAATTATTCTTGATAAAATATCTTATGTTTCCGCTATGTAGTATTTTCTTTTTAAAGAGTAGAGATCCTTGAGTCTTATTCCTTATGGAATATGATTGGGAGGCGAACCGTAAAGTTAATAACTAGTTAATTAATTTCCTGGGGTGTTACACTTTGCCTCTTTTTTCAAGGTGTTGTATTTATCTAGAGTGAGACAGGAAGGTGAAAATAAGCTTTGATGGATCCCCTCCAAAAGAGGTTTTGTTCGTTGTTAGATCCTTCTACAATATATTGGTTCTCAAGGATGATTTATGTTTCACTTGAAAGAGTGTTTGGCGGACTAAGGTGTTATTTGAAAGGCGGTCTTTTTTGCTTGCTTGGCAACTCTAGAAAAGATCCTTACCATGGATAATGAGGAAACGACAATCATTGTGGTTGATACGCGTTATATTTGTAAAAGGAATTGGGAGTCCATGGAACATCTTCTTCTCCATTGTGAGGTGGTTGGTGCCTTATGAGATGTCTTCTTCATATGATTTGGGTTGTCTTGGGTTATGCCTAGACTAGTAATCGACTTATATGCGTGTTAGTGGACTTTCGAGAGTGCTCAAAGTGCTGCTGTGTGAAATATGGTGTCTCAATGCCTCTTGAGGTGTCTATGGGAATAAGGAATGATAGAAGTTTTGATAATCGTGAGAAGACTTTGAAAGAGTTTCAGTAAGTATTTTTCCATACTTTCTATATTTAGACAGCAACTTTTGTTTATCTTTTGGTGATTAGTTACCATAATTTCCTTACTCTTTCCTTGTAATTTCCTGTTTTCTCGATTCCTTATAGAAAAAATAATAATAATAGTTCAAAATCTAATGATTTGTATTGGTGAAGCACCTGCCACGTCATTTACAGTTCCACACAATCCTTGTAAATATTAAGTCTGTCTACCCATCACATTGCCCTTGCCCAGTTTACCATTAGAAGGCCCAAAAAGGGGGGCTGGAAAGTAGCCAAACATGACATGCAACCAAAACAACCCTAATAAGTTCTTTCTAAAACTTTCTTCAACAGTCAAAGAGCTAAAGCAAATAACTCCAAAAATTTTAAATCTAACAAGACTTCGTCACTACAATTGCAGAATCTCTTAATTGTAAGTTACCTCAGCTTAAAGTTGTAGACAAGTTAATAGCACAAAGGAATAATAGTAAGAATATTACACCCAAAGCTAGTATATCTCATCATCTGGAACATCAGGTGTCAAGAATTTCCTTGGATCTTTACTGATTTCCTCATAACTCAGTCTTGCTTTCACCTTTTCAGGCACAGGAGCTAGAGGAATAATGCTATCTCTATCAATAACTCCATCAATTATTCCATATTCAACTGCTTCTATAGGGGACATGTAACGATCCCTATCGATATCTTTCTGGACTTGTTCGAATGAGCGACCGGTGGATCCTGAAATTATTCTTGTGACATTATTCTTATTATGCATCACTTCTCGGGCTTGAATTTCCACATCTAGTGCTTGGCCGCTAGCACCTCCGAGAGGTTGATGAATCATGATCCGTGTATTGGGCATTGCCAGCCGCTTCCCTTTAGTGCCACCACCAAGGATTATGGAAGCTGTTGATGCTGATATGCCAAGTGCAACTGTGGAAACATCAGCCCTCACGAGCTGTACAACATCATAGATGGCCATCGTAGCACTGACACAGATAATAAGAGCAAAAATAACAAATGAGCAAATAGAAAGGCTGAAGTAGGGTAACTAAGAAACCAAATAATATACCAAGAAAGCTAATAATATAACAAACGAGATGACACTAAATGTGCAAATTCCATTAAGGAAACTATCACCATGTTTTTTTTTTTTTTTTTTTTTTTAAAAAAAAGTTTTATTTATAAGTAAAGTATATTTCAAAAAGCGCAGAAGGGCGCAACCCATAATACACAAGATGTATACATGACACCCCTAATTCAAAGAGAAAAGAGACCACATATCTAGAAAATTAGAATAAAAACACTTAGATATAGATTGTATCTTCACTCTCCACATAAACAAGGTTTGTATCACCAACTTTTTCAAATTAATCAAATCAGTCTCGTAATCTTCAAAACTGCGTGCATTCCGTTCCTTTCATATACACCACATCAAATACAACGGAGCCATTCACCAAATCGGCATCAACGTTTGGTTGCCCTTTTGCCCCCTCCAACTCCACATCTCTTTCACTGATCACGGCATTACTCACACAACACCAAACAGCTGCAAGATCGTACTCCACAATTCTGTAGCAACCATACAATGCAAGAACAAATGATCAATGGACTTTTCAAAAGTCTTACACATATAGCACCAGTCCATCACAATAATATTCCTCTTTCGAAATTGTCCGAAGTTAGAATTTTCCCTAAAGTCGTCGTCCACACAAAGAAAACCACTCTAAGGGGAACCTTAACTTTCAAAATACTTTTCCGTGGAAAAGAAGACTGTATAGGAATAGATAAAAACTTATAGTAAGACTTTACTTCAAAGGATTTTCTACGCACAGGAATCTAACAAATTTTATGCTCTCCTTCACACCCTACTTTAAGAGAATATAACATTTCAAAAAATCTAGTAACCACTTCCACCTCCCAGTCATGTACAGGTCGTGTAAACAAAATATTCCACAGAATTGTGCCATTTTGTCTCTGCAGATTCTCCGCCACCCATGCATCCTTGCCACATGCAATAAGAAACAGCTCTGGAAAAAGTCTTCGAAGATAACTCCCCACACCACACAGCATGCCAAAAAAACAAGACTTTATAACCATCCCCAACCTCATATCTCACATGAGCTGCAAAAGCATCCCATCCCCTCCTTCCATACTCCTACTCCAAAAGAACCCCCAACCTCCTTAGAGCACCAACCACCCCTCATACTCCCATATTTAATAGCCACCACCTTTCTTCAAAGAGCATCATTTTCCAAAGAAAACCTCCATAGCCATTTGCCCATCAAAGCTCTATTAAACCGAATCATATTTCTCACTCCTAACCCCCCCGAAACTTTCGATGTACAAATCGTAGACCAATTAACCAAATGAAATTTAAACTGATCTCCAATACCACCCTAAAGGAAATCCCTCTAAAGTTTTTCCAAACGATTAGCCACTCCCACTGGAATAGGGAAGAGAGACAAAAAAATATGTGGGTAAACTCAAAAGAGTACTATTAATCAAAGTTAACCTCCCACCCTTTGATAAATACAATCTCTTCCACCCCGCTAATCTATTTTCCATCCTCTCAATAATGCTATTCCAAATATTAGAATTTTTATACTTAGTACCAAAGGGAAGACCCAAATACTTTATAGGAAGCGAAGCCACACCGCACCCAAGAATAATGGCCAATTCCTCCACATCCCCTACATCACCTACAGGAACAATCTCAGATTTAGACATTGATTTTCAATCCTGAAACCGCTTCAAAACATAGCAACAAACATCTCAGATCTCGGAATTGTTCGACATTAGGATCGCAGAAAATCAAGGTATCATCAGCAAATAATAAATGAAAAACAATCATAGCCTCCGAATATCTTAATCCCACAGAGAATCCAAAGAGACGCCCACTTTCCACCATAGCATACGGCTTAAAGCTTCCATCACCAACACAAACAGTAACGAAGACAAAGGGTCTCCTTGTCGTAGACCTCGTGAACTACTAAAAAACCCTGAAGGCTACCCATTGATAATGATAGAAAAAGATACATCCACTTTTCAAAAAATGGTTAAACAAATCAAACACTTTACAAAAACTAAAATATAAAACGCTTTTCAAAATATAAAACGCAATTTTTAGAAAACTTCCCGCGCCTTATTGGAATTTTTTAGAAAACACATACTTATTTTTTCAAGTGTGGAAGCTAACTAATTTTAATAAAAAAAAAGTGTTGAATGCACGGCCACCCATATGGCATACTATGGTGCCTCCATTACAAAATTTGTCCCCCAATCTGCACTCTCAAATTTTCAATCCCCATATTCACAACATCTGGAAAGATTGTTTCCAGATGAGGCCTGTATATAGGCAAATTTGATGCAGCAGCCATAATGCAGTTCAGCCATGTAATAGCTGCTGCATAAAATTAGGTTAGAGAGGTCTCTTCTAAATACGAAGGATGCAGGACCCTGAAGGTCCAAGAACCCGACACCATTTCCTTATGCTTCTATCTTAACATATACTAGTGGATGTATTTAAGTATTTAGTTTCTTCTTAACTGCTCGATCTCCCCCCCCCCCCCCCCCCCAACTACCCCTTCCGTTCCTCTCCCAAAATCCTCAGAGAGGCTTAGCTTGTCCATATATACAGTACCCATTAGACATGAACAAGCCATCTCATTCAACTTTTCTAATCCTGTCAAGTATTTGTGTTTGAATGGCGACAGGAGGGTTGACAAAAATGGCTGAATACTCTCCCACTATTATATAATAAGGATGAAATCTCCACTATTATCCTCTCCCAACCCCAGTTTATTCAGGTCCAATACGTTGTTGTAACCCTGCAGATACTTCTCTTTCTAACCATACTTCTATAGCTTTAGAACAATTGGCCCTACCTCAAATCCAGTATTCTATTTTTTTTTTTTTTAAAAAAACAGCATGTTACACGTACTCAGGTTTGTTTGGCAGGAGAGATTTATAGGGTTTTGAGATAGCCAGGACTAGAATTTGTGGTGGAAAAGACTGAAAAATATTAGGGGATTTTGGGTTTCAAACAGGGTAAGGCAGGAGATACGGTTTGGAGTGAAACAAGAAAGAGAACTCAAGTTTTTGCATGGCTGTTCTGGGCTATCAACAGTAAATCGGGAACTGTAGCAGCATGGATTTTGTAGGGTTGGAAGCTAATAAAAGGTGGGCTGCGCCACGGTTTTTATCCTATGAATCTTAGGGTTTTAAGGGTGAGAAATCAATGTTTGGTTGCAACAGTTTCAAGGTGCTGGAAATTAAAAAATATAACCGAGAAATCAAATATGGTTTACCTTCGCATCACACCTACGAATTGGATTGCATCACACAAACTTAACAGCATATAGCTAAAAATCTCATACCCCTTGTTCTCCTTTTAATTGAAAGTTTACATCAATAATTGTATAAAATTAAACCTAACCCTCATAAAACTTGGACTCTATGGTAACAATATTTAGAAAAGTTAGTCTGGGCAATACAGCCTTCTCTTGAAACATCAACTAGGGAATGAATCTCATATTTCTCCCTTAACCCCAATAGCATATTGCTGAACATTCACAAAACTTGTTCTCCTTTGAATTGAAAGTGTTACATCAATGATCAATATTTATAGAACACCAAACCTAATCTTAGAGAACTTAGACTCCATTGGCTTTGACTGCTAAACCCAAGTTATTAAAACCCACAAATGAAACCCTTATGAGATCCATGGCCACAAGTACAATCCATATCTAGAAATTCTAAAACAAATAAATAAGATTGACTCCTTAAATGAAATAAACCAAATTAAAATTAAAACACCTTCCTGTCTGCATTTTGAGCTAGAGCTCATTGGTATTCAAGAATACATGCAATTTACATACACAAAGTAATGCAATTATAGACATAAGTAATAACTATGCTTGAGGAGTTCTAGACACCGAGTTATAAATCACAAGCTTGCACACTCACTATAATCACTTACCTTCAGAAAGTTACCAGAGAAAAAAATGACCAATTTATACTTGGGATGCATTTCCCCGACCCAATTCACATTGTGTCTAACTATATCAACAAGTCATGATGGCAACCGATGGCTGTCAAACACTCTAATAACAATTAGATATATTTTTAAAATGTACCAATCCCAAACTTTGTACATACAGGCTCTAGAATCCAAGTTCATATAACATCATAGCATGAAGTGTGGTCCTCTTGTGAATGTGTGTGAACATAGAGCTAACAAATTATATTCTATCTACTGGGGAAGAGAGGAAATTAAAAATAGTGCCTTCACTTATTAGTACTTGACTCTATATGAAACCAAGATATCATATCACCTATCAACGATATTATGATCTGAATTTCCAAAAATAGAACATATTATCCATACATATTTTATAAGAAACAGAGTGAGAACTATCAATTACATGACTCTTTATTTCATGTTGTCATCCCTTCAATGAGGCGTGTAAAGGGTTTAGGATCTTCTATCCGGCATCTCCCTAAATGAAGAGAATACTAGCATTTAAAAATTAACAGAGAGAGATCCTAGTGAGACAGAAATAGAGAAGAAAGGACTACCTAAAATCAAAGAACATGTACACGGAATTGCTCTTATTTTTCCATCTAATTTCCAGTTCATTTGATATCATTGAGAAAAGAAGTCTCTAATATGTTCAATATTTTCTCAAAATAAAACAAACACTAAGTAACAAAAAAGAAGAAGAGATTTTCCATTTAACTTCAATGGTGTTTGATTTTCCGTTTCCATTGGGGATGAGGTTGATAAATCTATTTCTACTCAAATCAAAACGCATTGAGAAGGAAGGGTAAAGTTAGATCTGGATGTGAGATAGGTACTTTAATTGATAAAGAGCTGAAGGATCTGAAGCAAATGTTGAAGCTCCTCTTTTCTTTTTCTTGTTTCTTTTTTTGGTCTCTCAATTGCTTCTTTCTGCTTCTTGGCAGAGTTATACTTTTTTTTGATAAGTAATCGGCAAATAAATATCATTAAAAACATTAAGGCGCCCCCAAGTACATGTGAAGTATTAAGATGAAGCACCTAACTAGAATGAGCAAAAAGAACAAGGAAATGACCATAAGTAATTATTAAGGAGAAACATAAGTAGGTGTCCAAATATACAAAGTTTTGAAGAAAAATGACTCAATCTCCTCCAAAGTTCTTTTTTTTTTTATAGATAAGCAAGCGCATTTTATAAAAAGCAAAAGGCGCCCCTAAAGTACACTAGAAGTATACACAAGGACACCAAACAAAAGAAAGAAAAAAAAAGAACAATGAAGCAAGAACTAAAAAAACCCAAGACCCACAAAACAGCCCAAGCAAACAAAGAACAACCCAAAGAAACAAAAACTCACAACTACACTACTTCCTTGTGCCTTTGCCATGGCTGGACCCCTCATAATTAATTGAACACTTTAAGTTATTCAGTTGGCCTTTCAACTTGGATGCGGAAGAAGGGGGAGAGGGACCCACGACATCCCATCCATAGCCTAGGTGAAAGCCAAGCACCCGACAGAAACATAGCAACAGCTGCATCGTCCCCCTCCTTCTGAGCCTGGGGAAAGACTTCAACACCCTCCCACAGGTAATCTTCTCCCTCCTCAGCCCAGACAATACCTTCCTCTTCATCTGAGTCAGTCCCAAAATTCCAATCAATATGCCTCAGAGACGCCGTAGCTTCATGATGAATGACCTTAGATGCATACGCCATAGAAACAGGAGTCGGGGCACTATCTACTAACAACGCTGAAACAGAGGCTAAAGGCTGAGAAGCTAGCGAGAGGCACCCATCGGAAACATCTGACCTCATCGGGACAGATGAGGACCAAAAAAACTCCATCAACATCGGAGAAGCAGAGGACGAATCTTGGGTAGCATCCACCATCAACTCCGGAGCAGACCCACCACAAAGACTATCCTTACCCGAAGAAGCCGCAAGCACCTGAAGAAGAGCCTCCGTCGGAGGAGAAGAGGTGATCCCAACAAACGATGGAGAACATAGGCTTAAAGCTTTGAATACCTTAAGCTTGCGTAGGTCTAAAAACAGAGGCTTAGACAAGGTCAAGGATAGAGTAGCCGCTAACGTTGCCTGTGTAGCAAGGTAGTCTCCCGCCGAAGCCCATCCTGCCAAACAAAAGCAGACAAGAAAAGAGGTTGCGCCAAAAACACTGGAGTGACTGCTGGAGAGGCAAGCACAACTTCCTTCTGAGTGGTCCCCGAAGAGGAATCCAACTTTGACAAAACCTCGAGAACAAGTTCAGAAGAGAACTCCGACGAAGAACCCATCCCTGATACAACCTCAACAGTTGAAGAAGGCCCAATGACATCAAGCTCAAACATCGATGGAGAAGAACCCAGCTCCTCCAACGACATACGTGGATCAACACCCAGAACAGGCCCATACCCGACATCAACTCTCGCAGAAGGAAGAAAGTCACTGACACCAACTTGAGATGTCGAAGAACACCCACTGTGACGGGAATCTTCAGATGTGGTCACCGGAGAATCAGGTGCCTTTGCCTCTGATTCTAAATCTGGGCAACTCGGAACCCCGTGACCCGCATCCACATTCGAGGAAGAGCAACCTAAACGAGAACCAGGTTTCGTCTTTTTTAGGGCGCACCAGAAGATGGGTTTGCTCTTGGGCTTGCTCAAAGGCCTCCTCTTAAAATGCCCAAAGCCCAAAGACTTAAGAAACTTCCAAGGCCCAAATCCCTTAATAGCTTCCAGAAGTTCCATTAGGGCCTGTCCAAAACCAAGACCTAACTCATCCACGTCCCAAGAAGAGCCAGCGTCTCCTTCACGCATGCCTGTGTAGACAACCCTTTCCCTGCACACATGGGACAAATCAAAGACGGTCCTTTCCCTGCACAACATCAGACGAAAAACCCAACGGTCTAGCACTATCCGCGTGTTCTTCTCCTAGTGGATTCCCCTGCCTTGACGACGAAAACATCATCGTCGCAGCTGGGTATGATTCCTTAGAAAGGTATGTCACTCCTCCAAAGTCCTCAAAACATGTCATTCCTTTCCCTACATAAATACCATAAAAGGGATGTAGGCACCATTTTCCACACATCAGCACTCTGCATGCTCTCAGTAGTCCACCAACAAGCATATAGATTGACTACATGTCTAGGCATAACCCAAAACAATCCAAAACGACTGAAAAATGCAATCCATATGGAATATGCTACGTCACAATGAAGAAGAAGATGGTCCACAGACTCCTCATTCCTCTTACACATGCAACATCTGTCCACCACAATAATGTGCCGCTTCCTGAGGTTATCTATGGTAAAAATCTTATCTAGAGCCACCGACCAAGCGAAAAAGATCTCCCTCAAGGGAGCCTTAGTCCACCAAACACTCTTCCAATGGAAGCGATAACCTTCACTACATACCAAGGAACAATAGAAGGATCTAACCTTAAACAACCCTCTTTTGGAGGGGACCCACCACACTTATCTTCAGTACCTCGTCTTACTATAGCTGAATACAACACCTTAAAGAATGAGACAAAAACATCCACTTCCTAATCATGAGCCGCTCTAGCAAAGCTTACGTTCCACTGATTTGAACCACCAAAAAAACTCCAAGTGGGCTGGGACAAAGGCATCATTTGCGTAGGTAATACCAAATAAGTCTGAAAAGGCTTCCTTAAGGGCCACATCCTCACACCACTGATCATGCCAGAATCTAATCTTTGAGCTATCTTCCACCTCAAATCTGATGTGATACAAAAAATTCCTCCAACCCCTCTTAATATCCTTCCATAACCCCACTCTAAACGCACCAAAAGGCTCAATAGAACACCATCAACCCCACAAACTACCAAATTTAGAGTCCCTCGCCACTCTCCACCAAGCCTCTCTCTCATGCACATAGCATCAAAGACATTTACCTAAAAGAGCACGTTTGAACATCCGCAAGTTCCGAATTCCCAACCCTCTCTCCGAGTGCGGCGAACAAACCTTGGACCGGCTAACTAGGTGATATTTGAACTCTTCGCCTGGTCCATAAGAAATCATGTTAGAGCTTCTCCATACGGCTTGCAACACTCGCAGGGAGAGGAAAGAGGGACATGAAATACATAGGCAAACTGGAACGTGTGCTCTTAATAAGGGTAACCCTGCCACCCTTGGACAAGTACGTCATTTTCCAACTAGCCAATTGTCACTCTATCTTTTCAATAACTCCATCCCAAATATGTTTAGCCTTGTAGGAGGCCCCCAAAGGTAGGCCGAGATACTTCACAGGCAAAGAGACCCCACAACCTAGAATATCAACCAACCCTTCCATATGATCAACATTTTCCACAAGAACCAATTCTGACTTATCCAAGTCGACCTTCAAGCCCAAAGCAACTTCAAAGCAAAGTAATAAGCAACACAGATGACAAAGATGATCTGCATTAACATGACATAAAATCAAAGTATCATCAACAAAAAGAAGGTGAGAGCAAACAAACCCATCAGCATTACCCACAGAAACCAAACAACAACCCACCGCTCACACAACAGAAATCATTCTACCAACGCCTCCATCACAACTCACAAGGATAAACAAAAAACAGGACAAAGGGTCCCCTTGTCTCAAGCTTCAGGAACTACTAAAAAACCTGCTGGAATACCATTCACCGAAACCGAGAAACGCACCAAAGAAATGCAATGAGCTATCCAAGTGCACCATTGCCCCCAAAACACACATCTTCAGCATATACAACAAAAATTCCCAATTAACATGATCATAAGCTTTTTCTAGATCCATTTTGCAAATAACACCCGAGTCACCAGACCTTAATCTACTATCAAGGCATTCATTGCCAATAAGAACAAGATCAAGGATTTGCCTACCTCTTATGAAAGCATTATGAGAATTAGAGATAATCTTCTCCAACACCATCTTAAGCATTTTTACTAGAATCTTAGCAATAAATTTGTAAATGCCCCCCACAAGACTAATCGGGGGAAAATCCTTGAGGTCAACAGCCTCTGGAGTCTTCGGAATGAGGATGATAAACATAGCATTAAGGCTCCTCTTAGACTTGCCTCTAGCATGGAAGTCATGAAAAACCTTCATGATATCCTCTTTAAAAAAACCCAGCAATGTTGGAAGAACGCCATAGAGAAATCACCAGTGCCCGGTGCCTTGTCACCATTCATAGCTTTCACTACCCTCCTCTTCCTCAAAATCTCTCTCCAACCAATTAGCCTCGACCTCCTCAACAGAAGCAAAGGAAAGGTCATCCATCAATGGCCTCCAACTAAACTATTCAGTGTATAACTTCTGATAAAACTAGACAATGTGCTCGCTAATCTCCACCCTGTTGGTAGAAATAGTACCATCAATCAACAAGGAGTCAATGGAAATTTTCCTTCTGTTGGAATTAGCCATAATGTGAAAAAACTCAGTACACTTATCACCCTCCCTTAGCCACAACACCCTAGATTTATGCCTCCAACTCGCCTCCTCCATGAGAGAAACCTTGCTATACACTTCATTCAATTCTCTTCATGTCTATTTTTATTTTCATTTTTGTGTACTGCAGATGCATCTATTATCTGACGAAAGAATAATAGACAATTTCATCACCAAAATGAATGCATAATATTTCAATAATCTGGTACTTTTTTCCTGTTTTAACACCGAAGAAAGTAAGAATGCGAAGCTGACTACAGGAGTCAGGCGGGTTCGTTGGGTCAAGGTGGGTCTTAAGTTCAAAACTCACCCACAATGAGAGAGACCTCAGCAAAATTATAAAGACAATGTGTTGTTGCAAAATCAGTTGGTAGTTAACTAGCTACGAAGAAAAAGACATGGTCAAGATCGATCAAAGGCCAATTTAAATAGTAAAACTTCAACCACTACAATTAACAAGAAAAAAAAGAAAAAAAAAGAAAAGAAAAAAAGAACAAAAGAAAAGGAACCATCTTTAGCTCATAGAAAGCCCCTGTTAATTCCCCCACCAACCTATTTAGCTACTCCAACTAGGCGAACTACTCAATTTTCTCGGCAAACAAACACAAAAATGACAGAAGAAAATATATTGTTCACCTCAAAGCCCCGCCAGGGGAATTGATAAAAAGACGGATATCCTTAGTGTGGTCCTGAGCGTCCAAGAGCAGCAACTGACTGATAATAGTATCGGCCACGAAGTCATCTATCTGGCTCCCCAAGAACACAATCCTCTCCCTGAGCAAAAGCCCCATGGCATCGGCCTCGGAGCCTCTCGTGGCGGTCGCGGGGGCCTGCGAAGACACGCCTGAGGGTTGGAAAGTGACATGGGGCTGCTCTCGCTGCCGGGTTTCGAAGGCCAGGCCGAGGGCTAGGGATTTGGGAGCGGCAGTGTGGAGGGAGTTGTGAATGAAGGCTCTGGGGGTGGAGGATTTTGGGGGGTTGAATGAGGAGAAATGGTGGGAGGGTTTGGAGCGGGAGAGGAAGTGAGGGCATAATAGGGAGGTAGATGAAGAAGAGGATGAGACTGACAGCAAATCCATGGCCTGCTCTGAGAGAGACGAGAGTGAAACGCCGAGAGTTGGAGAGGAGCTGAGGTGTGTTTAGGGGAATACACTTAATAGTAGTTCCGAAACGACATAAAATTACCAATTTTGTTTGGTATTTTTTTGTGAAGTATGGTTATTCCTTTCGTGTAGATGAACCCAAAAAAAAAAAAAAAAAAAAAAAAAAAAAAAAGAGTTAATTTTAAGATTTTTTAGCATTTTTGCAACTTTTTTCTTGACGCCGCATGCTCAGTTTACCCTTAGATCAATCTTAATTAAAAAGAAAAAGAAAAAATTTAAAGGTGGATTGAGCATGACAAGTCAGTTAAAAATGCTGAATCGTGTTCCCCACCCCCACCCCCACCCCCCTTTTTTATGAAAATACATGTTCATTCAAACTATCATGCCATTTGTAATGTTTCTACAAACTTTCAATTGATGTAATGTCAGTAAAGGTAACTTTGTGAAGGGTAGGAGGCTAAAAGAAAGAATGGTAAACTATAAGAATACATTAGACTTTGGGTTTCCGTCTTCCTTTATAGGACTACCATCAATAAGGTAAGTAGGCTAGTCCCAAAAGGTATTGGAGCCTTGGAGGTCCAGAGTCTTATATGAGAGGTGATGAATATTACGAAGACCTTTCCTTTTGGGTTTCCCTCACCAATCCCCTTAGTTATAGGACTGATCTTTCCTCCCATGATTCTAGATCCAAAATAGGCAAGATAATCAAACGGAATGGTGTTTTTCCTTATATGGCCAAATTCTCATATATGTACTTAGGAACTGTTAATTGGCTGACCCTCGAATAAAGCCCTTTGGTTAGCGAGGTTGGAGGTCCCCCTAGATATCCGAGGGAGTACGTTCCTTGGGTGATTAGCCGTCAATAGGGGGATCATCCGTTCATCAAGCTCTTAGGAGGCCACCGACTTTCGAGGGTCAGATGGTTTCGCAGTCCCTTGGGGGGAGGGGGCAATTTGTCAATTAAATTTTCGCCCTCAGTGAATCTCAAGCTATGTGATGCTTGGCTTGCCCTGCAGGTCAACAAGCCCCTAATTATTGGCCCAAGGGTAAAAAGGCCTCGATAGGCCCCCAAGGTCGAGTGATATTTCTCACCACTAGTTGCCCCCAATTATTCGCTCAATTAGCTTTGCTAACTAAGTGGGGAATTTTATTTAGCAAAATGGAATTTGCCATGCAGCTTGTAGAAGTACCTTATGTTTGCCTGGTTGTTGCCCTTGTGACGAGATTAGCCCTGGCGAGTAGAACATGGCCCTCAGACACCCTTTTCTCCATGACCTTTCGAAGTTGTCGATGGCGAAGTTAAGTAGTGACGACAGTCATACGATACTGCCAGGTGAGCTCCTCGGTTCTTGGAGGGATCGAGGGACAGTAACCGTTGGTTCACTATTTACAAATCCCAAGGCATGCATTTATGGAGGCATTAAGTGTACCGCAATAATGAGCGTGGCTTTTAATGGCAACTGTTTAATGAGAACCTCTGGTTCGATTCATCTTCCATGAAAACGATCCATCTTTTGCAATAACGGGAGCATGTCGTTGCACATTCCCAAAATGGGACTTTAATGTCATGCCCCGTGATGTGAGATTTAATGTCACGCCATGCGAAATGCACTTTATTCGAGAGGTGGATTGCATGCCACATGACTCTAGCAGCCAAGGGGGCTCCTTGTCTTTTAGAGAGTTTGAAATTCTAATGTTTGAATTCTCCCTCCAAGGGGCATCATATAGGGGCCTCTCTTCTCTCTCATCTCCTATTCCTCTTTTGCTTTCTTGCTTTTTCCTTTCTTCCTCGCTCACTAGAAATATCTTTCTCATTTCCTCGTCCAACCATAATGCCTCCCTACGGCGCAACTGCGACTGCTACTTGGCATTACAAGGTGAAGGAACGCAACTTAACAACGTACTAGCTGCTCTATTCCATCCCAAATTCTATCTTCCTACGAGATTGCCTGGTAAGTAAGAGGGTCACACAGTACAACCGGGTGGTTAGTCGAACTCGACTGCGTGGATTTTAAATTTATAACTGTTTACCACTCGCAATAGTACGAATCAATTGTACTATAGTAAGGGTTATCGAACCACAGAGATTAGAGGTTGTTTTGCGTAACGGGATACTTAAAGAGCGTATTTAACTTAACTTTGAAAAAGATAAACAAAAGTAAAGTTATAGAATTGAAGCTACAACAAGTAAAGTAAGGAAAGTGGAAAATGAAACAAACTTAAAAAAAACTTAGGGTATTGATCTCATCTAGTCCTCAACCAATGAAATGCTTAAAGTCTAATTGGATATTCCTAACATGCATGATATGAGCGCGTAATGGGCGTCAACTATTACAACGACATCGACATGAAAACACTTTCGTTAGGACGTAATTATAAAGCACCTAGTTTCACATCAAACACTTACCACGTTAAGATTAATCTATAATTGAAAAACATTTATACTACCAAATGTGTAGGGGATTGATGCCCCCTAGCTTACTACTTTATAAAACATCCTAATAAGCATACACAATACATGAAAACCCTAATTATATCACAATGATAAGGTATCTAGATTCGAACCGATCTATTTCGTGTAAAGATTAAACTACAATGGAAAGACGTTTTACACTACCAAAGGTATGAAATGACCGGTGTTCCTTAGCATACCCTATAAGGTGAATCTAATAGGTAAACACACATCATGTCAAATAGAACCATTGCAAAAGACATCGTTCTCTTTCAAGAACGTTGATTTTATTCAAGAAATCTAAGAAAACTCATAGACAAGCTAACTTTTTTTCATGAATAAGTAGATTGGAATCTTGAAAACAAAACCTTTTAGCATGGGTTTTGAGATCCTCTAGCCCTTCACAATCATCAAACGCATCTAGAAAATCCTAAGAACATCAAGAACACTTCATGGTTTTTGTAAAGGATTTTGATCAAACCCTAAGAACTAATTTAGCTATGCATGATTAAACTAATCTAGACATGAAAATTAATCAAGGACAGTAAAGAAACAAGAAGGAAGTGAATTGAAAACAACTATATTAAAATTATGAAATTAGGATTACAAAAAGGAAGGAAAACTAAACTAAAACTTGAAGAACAAAGAAGAGAAAGCAAAGGAAACAAGCTCTCTGGATTTCGGTCCAGAGAGTAGCATCAAAGTAAACTATAAATACAAGAAATTAAGTTGATACACCTGAGAAAATCCGAAACCCCCAAAAGATGCATAATCTAACCCTAAACTGTAATCAATGATCAATTCTAGCCGCACAAACAGAGCTGGTCGTCGTCCATTTCTGTCCATAGAACTCAACTTTCAATTTGGATCGCACAAAGATTTGGAAATATCTAGACCTTCTGGAAGACGCGAAGTCGATCGATCTAATATAATATCGATCGATCGAATTTCGATCAATCAAATTTTTGGTGCTCTGATAATCGATCGATCACATCTCGACTGATCGAAGTTGGTTCAACTGATGATTCGATCGATCGAATTATTGGCTGTACAAATAATCGATCGATCGAAATGCCTTGGACGATTTTTATCTTTTCAGGATCAACCTTGAACTCTAGAAATGACCAAAATGCCCTTGATGTATTTTCAGGTCTAATTCAAGTGTTTTGAACTAGATTTCAATTAAGACCTGAAAAAAAGACATAACACAAAACTACAACAAAACGTTATATATACAACACAAACTAGGTTTAACAAATGCAAATTAAGGGGCCTTGAATCGAATAATTCAAGACTTATCACCTGGTGTCAATGAGGTCTTTGTGAACGCAGAGATGTTTAAGGAAGGCCTTTGGCTGCCTTTCCACACCTCCTTCCGGGCCATCTTGTCAAGGGCCAATCTTGCCCCCAACATCTAACGTCGAATAGCTGGCAGATTTTGCCTACTTGTTCCATTGTATGGACGATGAAGTTTGGTGGCCTCTCTCTAATAGCCAAGGAGTTATTTTTCTTCTACAAGCCCACATCCTTAAAGTTGACGACACTTATAATTTTCATGGCCGTGCGGGTCACTTGATCATTGATGCTCATCTAATGACCCATCCCCAACGACACAATATTGTCTATTTTTTACTCCCCTGAACCAGACTTCCCAGGAAGTCACCCATCCTAGTACTACTCTCGCATAAGTATGCTTAATTGCGGTGTTCTGATAGGCTCATGGTCATTAAGGCTTTAAAACGTGTTGTTTTAAGAAGAGTGTGAATATACATATAAACACATCTCAATTCTCATACCCAGGCGATATGAGACGTTACAATTACCCCTTCTTGGGACCCAGCGTCCTCGCTGGCAATCCACATGAGATCACCTAATTCTTGGCGCCCCAATGAGTGCTCACTAGAAACCCTCTTGGGCTTGTGCACACTCCCCCTATCTCAGGCTGGGAAATGGCTCTGATATCATTTGTAATGACCCACCCCCAATGACACAATATTGTCCACTTTTGGCTCCCTTGAACCAAACTTCCTGAAGGTCACCAATTTTGGTACTATTCTCACATAAGCACGCTTAACTGCAGAGTTCTGATAGGTTCATGGCCATCATGGAACCAAGGGTAAAAACGCTTTCATGAGCTCCCTAAAGTCGAGTGATATTTCTCATTACCATAAATCATAATATAAATGCTCAAGATTCAGTGTTTTAACCTATCCAATCAACGATCAAGGATAAAAATATGTTTATTAGCCCCCCAAAGTTGTGATGCCCCGAATAAAAACTAACAATTTTACAAATTAAAATAAGTAGGTGACCTCTATAATCCGTCACCCGAAAACTTATTTACACAAAAGTACCATTTGTTGAGTCCTCTCGAACATTCTCATTGTTCCTTGGAACATTCGATGAAACCATAGAAAGAAAGTTTGTCATTCCTTCATGAACTATTGATGGTTGCCCTAGTTGACGTAACCATCATCCATATCCCTTTGCGAACATTCGAAGTTCCCTCTGTGAACGGTCGAATTTCCCACTAAGAACGTTCGAAGTTCCCACTGTGAACGTTCAATGACGTGTTGTACTATGTGTTAGGAGGTACATCCCTAACTTTCTGCATGTGTGTCAGATCGTACATCGAACGATCGAAATCGTACAACGAACGTTCTTCTAACCCTAAATAGTACACAAACATTCGAGCCTCGTGTACTGAACGTTCGACAGATGACAATAAGCTCATCCTTATCCTTTGCATTTTTTCCCCTATAAATACCCCATTTCCCCTACGTCTTCCATGCACCATTTTCTTCCCATGCACTTTTTCTATCCAATTTCTTGACAGAGAGAAGTTCTAGAGAGAGAGAAGTTTGAGAATAATTCACCTCACTAAGGTAACCCTCGAGGCCTAGTCTTTCATATTGTTTTAAGAGCTTTTACAATTAAACACGTAGGTTTTGAGGAAACGTTTTCTAAACACAAGTATAACGTTCACTTACGTTAACATGTTTTAAAATATTCTTTTTGGGCTGTTAAAAGTCATATTTATGGTTTTTTACCTTTAGATAGAGTATCCTTAGTTTTTCATGCATTATGGTAACGTTGAACGATCCTTAACTCTTCAACGAATGTTCAAGACCTGTGGATCGAACGATCGCTCTAGTGACCGAACGCTCGAAGGATGCCAAAAATGCTGAAATAGAGTTTTAGTATTAGTGATTATCATTTATATTAGGGTATGTTGTGTAGTAGCCGGAATTCAGGATGTTCGAGTTTATAGATGAGCGGACAAGGTAAGTAAATACTTACAAAATTAATGTCTTACTAAAATGCAATATATCAGCTGGCTGAGCATGATTTACATTTCTTAATGGTATGTTACAAGCCTATTAAATTTCCATAGCATTTGATAACTATTTTAAGACGAGTATTACTATTTTATAATATAAATGAACCATACAATTGCATTGTATGGCATAATACACCGTCTCTTGCAGAATAACGGCCATGTGCTTACTATAATATGGTTTTCTTTATGGTCAAAAGTTTATGATGTGTTATGATGAGCATTTGATCAAATTGTTGTTTTATGACCGGTGTACCATGCTTGAATGGAGATCATAGTTACGGCTTTGCTAGTAGCATGGGCCATCCGAGGTTGAACTTGGTCGGGCAGTTAGTATATGACGATATGCGTACATATCCGGGCACCGATGTTGTATTACAAGTCTCTCATGACAGCGCCAACCCTGTCGAAACCGACCACATATTAACCGCTTTATCGACTTAACTGACCGCCTATTAACCCCTTAACCGACCGCCTATTAATTGCTTAATCGACTTAACCGAAATAAATTCACCGATTGCATTCCGACAAAAATCGGTTAACCGACTTAACCGCCTACCGAACCGACGATCACCCCTAGCTATAAGGATTAGAAATAGAGGAAAAGAGCTTTATATGGTATGAAAAAATAACAAATAAGTTCATATCCATTCAAAATTTTGACGAATTTTATTAATGTGTCACGTTATATCCAATTATATAATGATATGTGTTATCTGTACTAAAAATTATATAAGTATATGAATAGGAAAACTAAAACTTAAACATAAAATAAATAAAAAAGGTGAAAGAGGGATGGCACCGCATTGCTAGATAAATTACCAGCAGTCTCACACTTTGCATGATCATCCAAATCATTTCTTGCTTGAAATGAACGAATCCTTGTTGCTAGAACTCCATAATTCAGCGTTCAAGAAATCAAAATGGAATGAAAAGGACAAAGAAAGAAAAGAAAACGTGTGTGTATATATATATATATATGTGTGTGTGTGTGTGTGTGTGTGTGTGTGTGTGTGCGCGCGCGTAAAATAAAAGTAGAGAAGTCTAAAACTTAACTTCATACTAATTTAGTCATAAGTCAATTGTATATAAAAGTTACATGTCTATAAAACCATCTTTAAAAATGAATTTTCTTCTAAATACAAAAGTGTTCTAGTTTGCTATAGACATGTACAAAAAAAAAAAAAAAATCAAAAAAAGAACTTTGTATCTCCTTCGAATTGTGCACAAAGACGGTCTTTCATGGAAGAAAATTCATCCATTATCATCTCTGTAGTGAAATCTTTAATAATTTCTTTTGTTGGGAAAATAATTAGCTCTGAAGCCACGTGGCCTTCTATTCAACTCGGGTTTTAAAGCATGTGCCCAAGCCGTATTGACTCGATCCAGCCTGACTGGTTTGGCCCAATCCAAACCATACTAGGTCACCTCAGTCGTATCGCCTCGGTCATAGCACCTGTATGGGTACCTCGGATGTTTGTCAATCCTTATTATGGATAAAATCAGTTCGGTGCTTGAAACACTTCGGACTATGGCTTGACCTAACGAATTGGATACCTCGGAACTCAAGACCCCGCAAAGTGCGGAATATGCCGAGATCTCCTAGTCTGTATGGAGTCAGCATGTCTCGGATGTTCCTACCTCTGAGTTGTAGTCAGTACAAGCACTGAAAGATTATCCCCTTATCTTCAGCAAGTAAACATTTGTTAACTGATAAGATCCTATGACCAAGATTTATGGAGGTTCTGTTAGGATACCAAATCCCAAGATTTGGGGAACAGATCTGTATCCCAAGTTAAAAGGATAACAGATCCCTATCAGCGTGGAGTTCATTTGAAAACGGAAGAGTCCTACTCAATTCAAACTTATTAAAGATAAGATAAAAATCCGCACGATCTGTGGTTGAGACTCCAATTCCAGATAAAATTCAGAGACTCCTGCAAGTCTATAAATAAGGAGATCATAACAGGTATGAACGACGCTCTCTCTAAGCTTTGAGATTTTGAGTTCTCCCTAAAAGTTATAAGGTTTATACTGACTTAGTCATCGGAGTGGGCGTAGTCGGTGCCCCCGACTAGTCGTTTGTTATTTTTGCAGATCAGGAAGAAAGCAAGGAGGACAAAGAGCTCACTTGGCGAATTACAAGGCAACACGTCACCATATCGGAAACTGTACCAACAGTTTGGCGCCGTTTGTGGGAACGACATTGTTCCTTAAAAAAAAAAAAAAAATTTGTCATGGTGAATACGCGCCGTACCAATCTGGGTCAGAACAACACCCATGAAGATGCATAGTCCATTGGCCCTGAGGCCCGAATAGTCAGTCTAAATCAATAGTTAGCTCAAGCACAGAAGAACGTGGAGGATCTATTGACTCAGAATGCAGTGCTGCTAGCTGCAAGAACGCTCGCACCATCACAACACATAGAAGGGGGAGAGAATAGTCAAAACGAAGATGACCGAGTGGTTTCGAGTGAACACCCGGAGGGATCTGGAGAACACGGCAATCCTTGGAGTGAGCTACAGAGGGATCCGCCACCACCCCCATCAACCGAGGCCGAAAGAAGGTTACAGAGGATGGTCTAGGACTTAGGTGCAAAGTACGATGTGCTGTCAAAGACCGTGGCTGAGAAGCACGGTGGGAAGGAGCCTCTAGCCAATATCCTATAGAATGCAGATTCTATGTTTACAGACGAAGTGGCTAATGCAACTCTTCCCTAGAAGTTCAAGATTCCTGATATCCCTATCTTTACGGGCAGGGAGGATCCGATGGAGCACCTCATAGCATTTCGGTCGCATACATCTTTGCACAAGACCCCTGATGCAGTGGCGTGTCGAGCTTTCCCGCTCACTTTGTCAGGGAAGGCCTGAGACTGGCTCAGGAATCTTCTACCGAGGTCTATCGATAATTTCGACACCCTCGGGCAGAAGTTCCTGACACAGTTTATGTCAGGAAGGGTTAGGCAAAAACCCCGAGGGTACCTGCTTTCTATGCGCCAAGGTCCCAACGAGTCTTTCGGGGATTATATCTGGAGGTTCAACCAAGAGAAGTTGGACACTGAGAGCGCACCTGACGACTTCATCTATAGTGCCATTTTTCGAGGGCTAAAAAAGGATGAGCCCTTCATGGCAGAATTGGCACTAAAACCACCGAAATACCTGCACGCCTTCATGATCAAGGTTGATAGGTACATCAACCAGGAAGAAACGCTTCGAGCCTTCTTGGGCCCCCAGGAAAGACAGCTGGAACCTTCTTCATCCAGAAAGTCCAGCAAGAAGAAGAAGAAGTCCGAGGCGGGGCAGGATAGTACCTCCTCGGATTATAAAAAAGTAAAGAAGAATTTCGGGGATTATAAGTGGACCCCCTGAATGCTACTCTCACTGAAGTCATGATGGCGATAGAGAAGGACCCCGCCTTCCAAAGACCGAAACCCCTCCCGGGGGTGCCACTAGCCCGTCTCGCGGACAAGTATTGTGCCTTCCACGACTGCTTCGACCATCTTACCGAACAATGTATATCATAGAGACAACTGATCAAGAAGTTTATAGAGAACGGTAAGCTGGTTCGTTTTCTTGTCAGGGAAAAAAGACTTCAGAATCGGGCTCGGGCCCCAGGCCAAGAGAAGAAGAAGAAAGGCGGCATTGGAGAGATTATGCCCCGAGACAAGAAGAAAGGCGAGAAAGGGTAAGGGAGCCCGCTCCTAGGCCAAGAGAGGAGAGGCACGAAAGGAGCAGGAGTAGGGCCAGAGAGAACGACAACATCCCGATAATCAATACCATCTCGGGTGGGTTCGACGGAGGAGGAGAGTCAAGTTCGGCTCGGAAGGCTTATGCTAGACAGTTGGACGATTTTGAGGTGTATTCGGTGCAGAAGCCTCCAAAGGCCCGAATATGCGATCCTGTAATTGTTGGGTTCTCGGATGAAGATTATGCCGAAGTTTCACTCCCGCATACCGACGCCCTTGTTGTATCGTTGACTATTGCCAACTTTCAACTTCGGCGGATACTGGTGGATACAGGAAGTTTGGCTAATATTCTATTCAAATCAGCCTTCGATCATATGAGTATCCCCCGAGAAAGGGTGGTCCCAGTGGTGTGTCATTTGTTGGGCTTTGTAGGTGAGAAGGTTCGCCTCTCGGCTCCATCGAGCTTCCGGTCACTGCAGGGACTTATCCGAGGCAGAAGGTCATTATGGTAAAGTTCCTGATAGTGGACAGAGCCTCGGCATATAATGCCATTTTCGGAAGAACCGCTCTTAACGGGCTGAAGGCCGTCACTTCAACCCCGCATTCGAGTATGAAGTTTCCGACCTCTAAAGGCGTCGGGGTTGTGAAAGGAGACCAGAGGGAGGAAAGAAGATGCTACAACCTCTCTTTGAAGAATTCTCCCGAGATTCACAATCTCAGGGGAAAAACCAAAGAAGATGGGAAATAGCAATCACAGTTGGGAGAGCCTGAAGAACATCTGGAAGAGTTTGAATTCGGAGTCACTGGCAGGAAAATACGAGTAGGCTCGCAACTCCCCCAACGAATAAAGGAAGAGCTAGTGGCGTTTCTGAGGCATAACAGTGATGTGTTTGCCTAGAGCCATGAAGATATGCCAGGGATTGATCCCTCGGTCATTGTCCACAAGTTGAATGTGGATCCTAACTATAGACCAGTGAAACAAAGAAGAAGAACTTTCACCGCAGAGCGAAATCAGACTGTAGCAGAAGAGGTCGAGAAGTTGTTAAAGGTCGGATTTATCCGAGAAATAGATTACCCCGAATGGCTAGCTAATGTAGTGCTAGTAAAGAAGTCAAGTGGCAAGTGGAGGATGTGTGTGGATTTTACAGACCTAAACAAGGCATGTCCGAAGGATAGCTTCCCATTACCTCGGATTGATCTCCTAGTGGACTCAACGTCCGGACACCAACTCTGAGTTTTATGGATGCCTTCTCGGTATACAATCAAATCCACATGGATGAAACTGATCAAGAGAAGACTTCGTTCATTACCGACCGAGGACTCTACTGCTACAAGATGATGCCCTTTGGCATGAAGAATGTTGGAGCCACGTATCAGAGGTTAGTAAATAAAATGTTCCAAAAACAAATTGGCAGAAATGTTGAAGTTTTATGTAGATGATATGCTAGTTAAGGGCATTCAGGCGTCCGAGCACATCGCAGATCTTGAAAAGACCTTCCACATGTTGAGGAAGTATCGGATGAAGCTCAATCTGACCAAGTGTGCTTTCGGTTTATCATCAGGGAAGTTCTTGGGATTTTTGGTATCACACTGAGGCATTGAGGCGAATCCCGAGAAAGTGAAGGCAGTCCTCGAAATGCAACCTCTGAGGACCACCAAACAGCTTCAGCAGTTGACAGGAAGAATCGCAGCACTCAACCGGTTCATTTCTCGGTCCACAGACAAGTGTCTTCCCTTCTTCAAGATCTTGAGAAAGGCCTTTATGTGGAGTAACGAGTGTGAGGAGGCATTCGGCCAATTGAAGGAATACTTGATGAACCCGTCTCTGCTAAGCTGACCCTTGGAAGGGGAGATATTGTACCTGTACTTGGTTGTATCTCCCTTAGCTTTGAGCTCGGCATTGGTGAGGGAGGAAGCAGGAGTGCAGAGGCTTGTCTACTTCATGAGTAAGGCGCTTCATGGTGCAGAGGAAAGGTATCCTCGGATCGAGAAGTTGGCGTTCACCCTTGTTGTCTCGGCTCATAGAATGAGGCCTTATTTCCAATCTCATGCGATCCGAGTACTGACGGAGTTCCCCTTGCGGAAAAATTTACAAAAACCTGACCTCTCGGGGAGGTTAGTAAATTGGGCGGTAGAGCTCGGACAATTCGACATCGAATTCCACCCTCGGACAGCAATAACCACTACAAACATAATCAGCTTCCTCTGGAGATCCGTGGTATGTCGATTCGGAATACCACACGCTTTTGTAACCGATAATGGGACACAGTTCGATTGCCATCAGTTCCGAAAGTGGTGCTCCGAGCTCCATATTCGGAACTATTATTCGAGTGTATTACTTCCCAAGGAAAATGGGCATGTCGAGGCAATGAATAAAACCCTGATGCGAACGTTGAAGAAAAAGCTCCAGAAGAAGAAAGGGGCCTGGGTAGAGTATGTCCCCGAAGTGCTATGGTCATATCAGACAACAGTTAGAACCCCAACTGGCGACACCCCTTTATCACTCACTTATGGGACTGAGGCGGTTATCCCGGTAGAAGTGGGAACCCCGAGCTTCAGAGTAGCATACTACAATTCAAGGCTCAATGATGAAGGTATCAGGTCAAACCTGGATCTTTTACAAGAAAAGAGAAACGATGCTCAAGTTACCTGGGCGACCTATCAGGATAGAAAGACTCATTACTTTAACAAAGCCGTGAACCTCAGGAAGTTCCAAGTTGGTGACTGGGTCCTCAGGAAAGTGAGCCTGATGACCAAAGATCTTGCTGAAGGAAAAATGGCACCAAAGTGGGAGGGCCCCTATCAGATAGTAAAGTGTTAGGGAAAGGGGGCCTATCACTTGAAGTCCGAGACAGGAAAGATGCCCCCGAGAGCATGGAATGCTGAGCATTTAAAGTAGTACTATATGTAGTCATTGTAGCTTGAGAGTATATCATTAATAAAGTAATCTTCTTCTCAATTTATTGTCCACTGCAAAGTTATTATGCTGCACCAACTATCTACCCGACTTCCTCCCCAAAAAACTTGGTCGAGTATTGGAGGAATACCAAGGGGACTATCCACTCAACTTCCTCCCTAAAAAACTCGGTCGAGTATTGGAGGAATACCCAGGGGACTATCTACCTGACTTCCTCCCCAAAAAACTCGGCCCAGTATTGGAGGAATACCCAGGGAACTATCCACCCGACTTCCTCCCCAAAAAACTCGGTTGAGTATTGGAGGAATACCTAGGGGACTATCCACCCGACTTCCTCCCCAAAAAACTCGGCCGAGTATTGGAGGAATACCCAGGGAACTATCCACCCGACTCCCTCCCTAAAAAACTCGGTCGAGTATTGGAGGGATACCTAGGGGACTATCTGCCCGACTTCCTCCCCAAAAAACTCTGTCGAGTATTTGAGGGATACCCAAGGTACCTGACTACCCACCTAAGTTAAAGGTGGTGGCTCAACAAAATATATGGATAAAGATAAGGATATGAACAAGATAAAGACTAAGCTCTCGGACTCAAGTCTCAAAGAAATCATCTCGGAACAAGATATAAAATCATCAAGTAAGTTTTTAACTCTCAAAGGTAAAGTTCAAAAACCTCGGGGGTACAAGTTTCAAGTTAAGTTTTACAAGTTTTTAACCCTCAGAGGTAAAGTTCAAAAACCTCGGGGGTACAAGTTTCAAGTTAAGTTTTACAAGTTTTTAACTCTTGGGGGTAAAGTTCAAAAACCCCCAGGGGATACACGTTTTACTAGTATTAGTTCCTCTTGTTAAAAACTAATATTTAAGAATTAGTAAGAGAAGAAGGATAAAAAGTCAGAGTATCCAAAAAGTTTCTTTTACCATTAAAATGTTTTCCATTACAAAATTTGGTACAAAAAGATAGGGGGCTTTAAATATTTACAGGTTGAAACCCCGAACCACTATTAATCTCGGAGCTATTAATTATGCCCGAGATCCTCATCATCGTCAAAAGGACTTGGGGCAGAGTCGGTCCAGTCAAGTACGTCGGCCATGAAGGACGGACCAAACTTGGACATCTCCTTCACCGCATACTCGGGAATTATTTCAGCAACATACTGAACTGTGCGAGGGTCTAAGACGAGAGCTCGGAAGTTTTCAAAACCCCAGTTAAAGCCCCGACCAAAGCCGAAGTCTCGGATATAGGGGACGTAACCCAGCTGCTTAAGAAGTCTTTTGATCTTTTCTTGATTAGCGTCATGACTCCCCCGAATTCTGATTAACAAGTTCTCGGCGTGCCCTTGTGCTTTCAAGGCTTTTGACTTCTCGGCCTCAAGCTTCTCCACTTCGGCTGTAAAATTTTCGTTCTCTGCCACAGTAGCTGTCGCATTCTTACAGGCCTCGGAGCATTCAGTTGTAACGGCCCGAAGTCTGACTTGCAGAGCTTCTCGAGCATTCAACTCGGTGGAGAGACTTGCCACCAATTGCGTGCATTGTTCATTAGCCACCCTAAGTTCTCTCTCAAGTCTAAGGATGGTGGATTTGCTCTCGGAGATGGCGAGATCCTTAGAAGCGATGTCACTGTCTCGGCTTTGTAGAAGAACCTTCTGATCAGCGACTTCTTTCTCAAGCTCCGAAATGCGATATTGCATTTGTGAAGCAGCAAGATCCTTTGAAGCGATTTCCTCACCTCGGGCCTATAGAAGGGCATTTTTCTTAGCCACTTCCCTCTCAAGCACTGAGATTCAAGCTTGTGCAGCGGTCTTGGAGGCCTCTTGCTGAGCATCGTGATGCTTCTCGAAATTCCGCCAGAGGGCGGTCATTTTTACCAAGAGCTAAAAAAAAAATAAAAAAAAAATAATGATGATGATGAGGGGTGAGAATTGATAAATGTATGAAGTAGCGAAAAATTCCTAAGGCAAAAGGAAATTACCTGATAATAGGAGATCATGATGCTCTGCGCGATTTTTTCGGGTGAAGTCACCCGAGCACCACCCAGAAAATCTCGGGAATCAAATTTTGAACGGCCTCTATCGGGCATCCCTGAAGCCCTCGCCCAAGGATTTCAAAAGGTGACCTCGGCCTTGAAGTACTGGGTTCCTCGGTAATGTCTCGAACCTGCTTCCGGGGCAGTTTCGACCTCAATATCCGGAGAAGGCTCGGACCTTTGAGTCTCTTCGGCCCCGAACGTGTCTTTGGCAATTTGCTCGGGGATAAGCAGAATACCTCCCGTAGTGCCCTTTACCTCCCGTTGTTGGGGTTGGGCGGGTTCTGGCGATGCAGAACTAGTTCTCAAGTCTGTCTTTGTCCTCTTGTTGTTTCCCTCTGGGGGCGGAGTCGAACCCCTCGGTACTACGACAGACGTTGAAGGAGCCTCTTCCGTTGCCAAAGAAACCTCGGGGGTTTCTTCTACTTCGCAACCCTCCTCGGTGTCAGCAGAAGAAGAGAGCTCAGGCTGAAAACCTTCCACCTTGGAGGGACTATAAGTCGGTCTACCCAACATTTCTTCAGCTTCAAATATTAAACTCGCCAGGCGGCCTCGGGGTCCTAACTTCTTCCTCTAGGCCATGTGCTTTAAACGACGTAGAGTTTGCTGAGGGCTTGGTTCGGGGTAGGTTCTTCCCCCCTCTTTCATCCATAGAGGTGTAGGACTTGTTGCCCTAAAAGCTGCTCCCTCTGGCTCTTCAAGAGGAATCTCTGATCCATGGTGCGAGGCCTCGAACCCCTCGGTACTACGACAGGCGTCGAAGGAGCCTCTTCTGTCGCCAAAGAAACCTCAAGGGTTTCTTCTACTTCGCAACCTTACTCGGTGTCAGCAGAAGAAGAGAGCTCAGGCTGAAAACCTTCCACCTTGGAGGGACTGTAAGTCAGTCAACCCAACATTTCTTCAGCTTCAAATTAGGGTTGGCAATTTTTGACACGACCCGCGAACCCGACACGAAAAAACCGGGTTTGGGTTTGTTATAATCGGGTTCGGGTCATAATCGGGTTGACCCGATTATAATCGTGTTTGGCGGGACCCGATTGCACGGGTTGACCCGATAACACGATTACCCGCCAACACGATTATAACCCGATTACCCTGGTTGACCCGCCAACACGATTATAACCCGATTAAAAAAAAATTGAAGGTAAAAAAAAAAAATTGAAGGTTGAAACATGTGAAAACAGTGAAATTGATGCCGTGTCGGGTCGGGTCGTGTCGGGTAAACGGGTGACACGTTTTTTAGTCGGGTTTGTCGGGTCGTGTTCGGGTCACGTGTCGCAACCCGATTAATAATCGGGTCGGGTTCGGGTTGACACGTTTATATAATCGGGTCAGTCGGGTTGACCCGAACCCGACCCGTGAACCCGAATTGCCAACCCTACTTCAAATATTAAACTTGCCAGGTGGCCTCGAGGTCCTAACTTCTTCCTTTGGGCCATATGCTTTAAACGACGCGGAGTTTGCTGAGGGCTTGGCTCGGGGGTAGGTTCTGCCCCCTCTTCCGTCCATAGAGGTGTAGGACTTGTTGCCCCAAAAGTTGCTCCCTCTGGCTCTTCAATAGGAATCTCCGATCCATGGTGCGAGGTCTCGGAGCTCGTTTCGTCCCTTAGGCCAAAGGGTGGCAAGCTTCCTTCTCCTTGGTGCAGGGGAGCTTCGAGCATAAAAACTCGGAAGCTCATCGAGCCTTCCTCTGTATTGGTCTCGGGCACGTGCCTGTCTAGAGGAGTTCTCCTTGCACCAGAAGCAGCTAGTGGAATGCTTTTCTTCTTCTTCAAAAGAGCCCCCTCGGGGGTCGAAGTTGCTGCTTCAGATGTTCTCTTAGTAGCTTGTCTCGGTGATCGAGGAGCATCATCCTTTCTCTTGGCCGCGCCCCTCTTAGTCATCGTCTTTTTATTTGACGGAATCTTGTACCCGAGAAATTGCCTCAAAGTCTCGTCGGTCAGAAGTTTGTCGAAGTCGATTTCTTCAAACTTCTCGAGTTTCACCCTCACCGCAGACCAGTCACTTATCTTTGTAACATCATCTCGGTCAGTTGTACTAATGGAAGGGAGCTCGCACCGATCCAACCACAACAACTGCCAGGTCCTAGGCATTCTCCGGTTTTCAAGCAGGTTGTGGCCCTCGGGGCATTCCCACTCCCCGGACACTCTGAAAAATTGTTGCTCCCAGTATTTATTGTTGGTTAGCACACTCTTAAGTTTGATGAAGATAGGGGGATGTCGGACAAACAACTCTATCATCCCTTCTGGAGTCTGCCTTGGGCGATAGATGTGAAAAAATTGAAGGATCTTCATCTCCTTCTTCAAGACCAGCCTCCACAGGATGTATGAGGCAAAAAGATACCTCCAGGCATTTGGCATTATTTGACTCGGGGAGACCTTCAAGAACAGAACAAAGTCCCTGGCAATCTCTGGGAATGGGAGACGGAGTCCGGCCATGAACATCCTCTCAAAGAGGGTGACGTCACCACCATTGATTGTCCGAGTCCCGGGGGTTTGGTAGAACATCCTCACTGTCGGAGGGATGTCGTAGTTCAGACGCAGGACATCCTCGTGCCTCTCGAGGATGACTGTTTCCACCCTGCTCTCCAGGGGAGAAAGATCTGTAGAGCCATCGGATTTCTTGGTTCTTGCCAGAGAAGTTGAAGGAACCTCATAAGTATATCTCTTTTTGGCCATCTTAGAAAAGAAAAGCAAGAAATTTGGGAGATGATGAAAAAGCAGAAGAAATTTAGGAAGGGAAAAGCTTGAATAATTGGCAACAATGGTAAAAGTGAACAGGAATGACAAGGAACAGTATTTATAAAGGGGTAAAAAGGGGAGAGTTAACTACCCCCCACATGTGTCCGAGAAACGAAGGGGCGCCATCATTTCAAATCTCCAAAATTGAAAAGGCCGCCGACCATAAATTCAAAATTAAAAATCCGCATTAAAAGCGCAACCTCGAAAATGCAAGTTTGGATTTGAAAGGCAGGCGTCATCATGAGCGTGCAGGGGCATGTCATTTTGGGGGGAAAAATCGCAGCTGTCAGATACGGCGTTTATGGCATGGAAAGCGACAATTTTGAAAGTACAGGTAATTCCTTTAAATTCAAAAAATTAAATAAAAGGAATTAGGGGGTAACTTTTGGGAAAATAATTAGCTCCGAAGTCACGTGGCCTTCTATTCAACTCGGGTTTTAAAGCGTGTGCCCAAGCCGTATCGACCCGATCCGACCTGACTGGTTCGGCCCAATCCAAACCATACCAGGTCACCTCAGTCGTATCGCCACGGTCATAGCACCCGTATGGGTACCTCGAATGTTTGTCAATCCTTATTATGGATAAAATCAGTTCGGTGCTTGAAACACTTCAGACTATGGCTTGACCTAACGAACTGGATACCTCGGAACTCAAGACCCCGCAGAGTGCGGAATATGCCGAGATCTCCTAGTCTGTATGGAGTCAGCATGTCTCGGATGTTCCTACCTCATAGTTGTAGTCAGTACAAGCACTGAAAGATTATCCCCTTATCCTCAGCAAGTAAACATTTGTTAACTGATAAGATCCTATGACCAAGATTTATGGAGGTTCTGTTAGGATACCAAATCCCAAGATTTGGGGAACCGATCCGTATCCCAAGTTAAAAGGATAACAGATCCCTATCAGCGTGGAGTTCATTTGAAAACAGAAGAGTCCTACTCAATTCAAACTTATTAAAGATAAGATAAAAATCCGCACGATCTGTGGTTGAGACTCCAATTCTAGATAAACTTCAGAGACTCCTGCAAGTCTATAAATAAGGAGATCATAACAGGTATGAACGACGCACTCTCTAAGCTTTGAGGTTTTGAGTTCTCCCTGAAAGTTATAAGGTTTATACTGACTTAGCCATCGGAGTGGGCGTAGTCGGTGGCCCAGACTAATCGTTTGTTATTTTTGCAGATCAGGAAGAAGGCAGGGAGGAAAAAGAGCTCACTTGGCGAATTACAAGGCGACACGTCACCATACTGGAAACTGTACCAACATCTTTTTTAATATAAACTACCAAATGATCTGCTACAAACTCTTCTTCCATTGTACTACTAAATTGACATGTCAATCAAATTATAGATTTTTTATTTTTCTAAAATTGCCAATCTTCTGCATAACCCAAATAAAATGGGCATATTATGAAAATCCGAATGTTTTCCTATTTGCTGTGTGTTGCCTATGTGGATTTTTAATATATATTTAGATAGTACAATGTGTTGTGACTAAGCTACTGAGGGCTACTTTTTTTTTTTTTTTTTTTCTTTTTTTTTTTTTCTTTTTTTTTTTAAAAAAAATTGATATAGTAGTAGTCTAGTAGAGTACATTTTTTGGAGGCGGGGTAAATTTTCAATTTTCTCGGGGGCCATCGTATGTTTGTAGTATAAAAAATAATTTTTTAAAAGGGTTTTGAAATTTTTTGAGGTGGCCATAGACCCTCCACCCTCTAACGTGCTTCCACCCCTGATCATCATCGTCTCCAACGAGACTAAACAATCCGGTATCATACATTGTTCTCTTTCCTTTTTGAAAAATGCTATACACATTTCTTTTTAAACCTATTTTTATACGCATTTAATAAATTTTTATTAAATTTGAATCTAATAATAATTTTAAAAACTACGTAAAGAAATGGTACTCTTCCTTTATTTGACAAAACATGTGTTTTATAACATAAATGAATAAAAAGAAATAGAAAAAGACTATCACGTTCTCTAACGACATAACATAAGTGTCCAAAATTGAAATGAAATATTGAATATATTATTCTTTTCGAAGATAAGCGGTTAAGCTTCCTGGATTTCTTGGAACCGCCTTTTAGTTTCTCCGGCAACCTTTTGATCTTGCATCCATCTGCCTGGTTGCCATTTCTTCATATTTACGTACAAAAAAAGATTTTATACTCCGTTTGTTTCGGCGTAAAATGATTTCTGGAAAATGATTTCGACATTTTCCGGTGTTTGGTAGGAGCGAAAATAATAGTCAACCGGAAAATGATTTATGTTTGACAAAAAATGCTTAGTAAATTTCGGAAAATAATTTACGCTTTTTAAAAGCGTAAATCATTTTTCGAAGACGCCAAACGTGGTCGATCTCTTTTAAACGACGCAGTCGACCTTCACGTTCAAGCAGCCGACCACCATCGAAATCTTGTCGGTATCGGAATCCGACAACATCCGGTTAATGTCGCCGGAATTCGGTCAGCCCAGATTCCCGCGACCAATCTAGTCGGATTCCGGCCAACTGGCTGGAATCTGGTCAGACAGGCCGGATTCCGGCAATCTGGCAAGATTCCGGCCATCTGGCCAGAGAGCCGGATTCTGGCCGGCTGGCCGGACGGATCTGGCCAGATCCGGCCAACCTGCCGGGATCCGGCCTCCCTGGCCAGATCCGGACATCCTAGATTCTGACAAAATTGTCCGGATTCCAGTCTTTATTTCAAATTTTGGCTATATTAGCTGGAATCCGATAAAAGTGGTCAGAATCTTGTCGGTCAGTGACGGAATCTTGTCATTGATGATTTTTATATTATTTTATATTAATACTTATATGTTTTGAATAAAAATTAATTTTTATAGGTTAATATGATTGAATGAAAATATAAAAAATATTTGTGATTTTCTGTACGCGCCATACACCAAAAAATGCTTTCAACGAAAAATATTTTTCAGAAAAATGACTTCCCTGAAACCATTTTACGATGAAAATCATTTTACGTCGAAACAAACAGAGCATTAATCACAAAACTCCTAGGAATAAAACCAAACATATATCATTTGGCCAGAAGGGAGCGGATGAGACACCCTCATTTGGCTGAGGGCCGTTCGGTCATCTCTTTTAAGTTTTTTTTTGGTTTTTTTTTTTTAAAAAATAATTTTTTAGTTTTTATATATTTATATGTTAAAAATTTTATTAGGGACACAGCTTCATTATATAATTGGATATGGCATCGAACACTAACAGAATTCAAACAAATTTTAGACAAAAATTGATATTATGTAATTATTTGTTGTTTATACATATCACGTGGAGCTTTTAAAATATTATTATACCATATTGAACTTATTGCAAATCAATGTAGCTAACTAATTTTTTTTACAAAATTTAAAATTAAATTAAATAAATAAAAAGAGGTGAGAGGTAAATAGAGTGGCCATCCCATCGTCCCCAGTTCCCTACCAGCATAGGGATGGGTGGCCCTCACTAGCGGAGGACTAGGGAGGAGGAAATTTCCACACACGTGACTAATTAAGTGGGGAAAGAAAATGCCATCAATGCACCCGTTTGACCATTAATTAAATTTGACCCATTTTCAACTGAAGTCTTTTTAGATTTTTTTTTTTAAATAGTTTTTTATTTTAATTTTTAAGAAAATAAGGGTATTATTAGAAAAAAAAAATGACATTTTTAGCATATCTTAATAATTTGATAAGCCATTTTAACACACTTAAAAATTTATTGGACTATTTTATAATTGATCGTTAGTTGATGGAGTTTTTTTTATATTTTTTTTTCAATATTTTTATACCACAACTTATTGTAAATTAATGTAACTACTTAGATTTTATTTTATAAAAATTAATAAATAAATAAAAAATAAAAGTGGGAGGTAAATGGAGTGGCCATCCCATCGTCCCCATTCCCCACCATCATAGTGATGGGTGGCCCTCACTACCGGAGGAGGAAATTTCCACACACAGGACTAAATTGAAAGAAAATGCCATCAATGCACCCTTTTGACCATTAGTCAAATATAAATTTTTATTTTCTACATTTTTTCTTGATAATTTAATTATATACAAGATTTTATTTATAAAAAAAAATCTAAACAGTAAACGTTTTTTCTACTTTTATATTAACGATAATAAATTTTATTTATACAAATTATTTTATAACTCTTAAATTTTTGCAAATCTCTTATCTCTTGATTTATCCTCACTCTTGTTTCAAATGAAACACTTGACAAGCAAATGAGCGTGCAGTACAAGCAAAACTTAGTCAAGCCCCGGACTCCACGTTTCTCCCTTCAATAATTTCTTTGTCATGTTTCGTAGAAATTTCTTTGTCACAGCTAGCGACCTGTTTTCTCGTTAATGTTGACAGTGAGAAGAGGAATCTGAGTTGTTATTATCTTTTGTGGAAAATAATCTCCCAAGTCAAGCTTATATAATTTTATATATATGATGATACAATTAATCAATATTCTATCTCTCTCTCTCTCTCTCTCTTTTGTGCACAGTACTCATGATGACGCTAATAGAAAGAAGGCCATTCATTCCCCTGCTCTTGGCTTTTATTTTAGTACAGCCATGCATACTTCCATTGATCCAAGCTTCCATCACCAACTTCACCGATGAATCAGCTCTCCTTGCCTTCAAATCTAAACTCAGTCCCGGTCCAAACGAAACCGTCTTGGCCGGCGACTGGTCCCCAAGAAACAACTTCTGCCACTGGATTGGTGTCTCATGTAGCCGAGGCAGGCAGAGAGTGGCATCTTTGAACCTCTCCTACATGGGTCTTGAAGGCACCATTTCTCCTCATATTGGTAACCTCTCCTTTCTGGTCTCCCTTGACCTCTCTCACAACAATTTCTTTGACTTTGTGCCCCACGAGATCAATCGTCTCCATCGCTTGAGAATACTCCGGCTGTCGTCCAACTCGTTGGAAGGTAGCATCCCCCCAACTCTTGACAGTTGCTTGAAGCTTCGAGAAATAGATCTTGGCAGGAACCGTCTTGTGGGTTCAATCCCATCTTCTCTCGGCAATTTGTCCTCGTTACAGATCTTGAATTTGGGAAACAACAGCCTTACTGGTTCACTTCCTTTTGTCATCTTTAATGCATCTTCTTTAACCAGAGTTCTTCTTTCTAGAAACTACTTCTCAGGAACTCTTCCAATGGATCCTTGCAGCCGCTGTCCTAATCTTCAAAGACTTTATCTTTCGAACAATGAGTTTAGTGGTCGACTTCCTTCACAGATGAATTACTGTAGAGAACTCGCATACTTGAGGCTTCAGCAGAACAAGCTTGATGGGAGTATTCCGCAAAGTTTTGGGAGTTTGGAAAAGCTTAAAAGCCTATATCTCGGAGGTAACAACTTAACTGGTACTATACCTGCTATTTTAAGTAATTTGACGAGCTTATTTGAGTTTGCAATTGAGAGTAACAACATTAAAGGAAGCATTCCAAGTGATTTATGGCGTCTTCCGAATATTAATGATCTTGGAGCTTGGAGGGAATAATCTCACGGGGCCAATACCCCGAGAAATTTTCAATAGTTCCTCTTTAATAGTAATCTCCTTGGCTTATAATTCCTTCTTTGGAAATCTTCCATTAGATGATGAGGTTTTATGCCCTCATCTTGATACTCTGATCATTTCTGCCAACAAAATTAGTGGTCGAATCCCATCACATCTTTCAAATTGTTCCCAGTTCATTGACCTAGGTCTTAGTGGAAACTTGCTCTCTGGACCAATACCCAAAAGTCTTGGAGACTTGAAATATCTCCGAAAACTTTTTCTAAATGGTAATCAGCTGAGAGAGGAGCCTGGAGATGAAAAGTATAGTTTCCTTTCATCTTTATCTAATTGCAGATTTTTGGAAGAGTTGCGGATTTCTTACAATCCCTTGGATATTACTATTCCGGATTCCATTGGAAACTTTTCAGTTTCTCTTAACACCATTGATGCTTTTCAAAGCCAAATAAAGGGTCATATTCCTGTGGGAATTGGTTCCTTACAAGGCTTGATCACGCTTGATTTGGGCAACAACAGTTTGATTGGAAACATACCGGCCACATTTGGGAGATTGGAGAACTTGCAAAGATTGTCTCTTGATAATAACAACATTGAAGGATTCATTCCAGAAGAATTATGTCAATTGCATAAATTGGGGGAATTGTCTCTCTCAAATAACAAAATCTTTGGATCCATCCCAAATTGCATTGGAAATCTTAGTCATTTGACAAAGCTAAACCTTAGTTCTAACAGATTGGAATCATCAATACCATTAAATTTATGGAGCCTTGAAAGTATATCATCCTTGGATCTATCAATGAATTCCCTTGTTGGATATTTGTCTCCAAACATGAAAAAGGCAGATACTATTGAACATGTGGATTTGTCTCGAAACCAAATTGGTGGAAATATTCCAAGAATCATTGGAGCTTTTGAAAGCCTAAGGTATCTTGATTTGTCAATGAACTCATTTGAAGGAAACATTCCAGAGTCTTTTGGAAATTTGAGAGGATTGGATGTGTTAAACCTCTCATACAATAATCTCTTTGGTGTAATTCCTAAGTCTCTTGAGACGCTTTCATATCTCAAATATTTAAATGTTTCTTTTAATGAGTTATCTGGAGAGATTCCATTAGGTGGGCCTTTTGCAAACTTCACAGCTGAGTCATTTTTAGGAAATAGAGCACTTTGTGGGAATCCAACTTTCAAAGTTCCGCCTTGTCCAACTCCAGGCTCCAAAGGATCAAGGGCGAAACAAATTTTGCTCAAATATTTTCTTCCTACCATTGCTTCAATTGTATTCTTTGGTGCACTAATTTATATGTTGAGAAGACACCGAGACAGTAATATGCAGGTTCCAATTTTACTTCATACAGTGCCTATGTTGGAGCATAGAATGATATCATATCAAGAGCTTTGCCGAGGAACAAACAATTTTTGTGAAAGTAACTTGCTTGGATCGGGAGGTTTTGGTTCTGTATATAAAGGAATATTATCCGACGGAATAATTGTTGCTGCCAAAGTTTTAAATTTGCAATTGGTTGATGCTTTTAAAAGCTTTGATACAGAATGTGAGGTATTGCGGGAAATTCGACATAGGAATCTTGTTAAAGTTATAAGCACTTGCTCCAACCCTGAATTTAGAGCTTTGGTACTTCAGTACATGTCCAATGGCAGTCTTGAAAAGTGGTTATACTCTTTTAACTATTGCTTAAATCTTCTTCAAAGAGTAAATATTATGATTGATGTTGCATCAGCGTTGGATTATCTCCATCACGGTAATTCAGAATCTGTGGTGCACTGTGATTTGAAGCCTAACAATATCCTTCTAGACGAGGACATGGTTGCACATGTTGGTGACTTCGGCATTGCAAAGATTTTAGTTAAAAACAAGGATGTGACACAAACCAAAACTCTTGGCACACTTGGCTATATTGCACCAGGTACATGAATTCACTTCTATTTATTCCATTACTCAAAGGCTAATTATCCAATAGAGGCTACAAAAAAAATTGTGATGCTTTAGGCCTAACTATTTTTCTTAAAAATGGTGTGTGTGTCTATATATATATAGGTGTAATTGTGTGTATATATTTAAATCATTTATTTATTTATTATTTTTTTAAAAAAAAGCTTTTTTACCATGTGGATTACTCTTTTTCGAATCACTAACTTAAGGCATTATTGAAAATTTGCTTGTTTTGATAGAGTATGGTTCAGACGGAAAAGTGTCCATCAAAGGTGACATTTATAGTTATGGTATAATATTGTTGGAGATAATCACAAGGAAGAAACCCACCAACGACATGTTTGCTGGAGGATTGACTTTGAGGCAATGGATAAATGCATCACTCCCTGACAAAATGATGGAAGTTGTTGATAATGGTTTACTAAGAATAGAATCTGGAAGAGACGTAATTGCCACGCGTAGTATTCTTTTGTCCATCATGGAACTAGGCTTAAGGTGCTCTGAAGAGTTGCCAGATGAAAGAATCGATATCAAAGAAGTGCTTACTAAGCTTAGCAAAATCAAATTGAGATTGTTCGAAAACAGAAACAGGGGTATCTGATATCTTTAAACATGGTTTTGTATCGTTTTGTTATTTGCAGTTTAATAAATTGCTTACAATTGGTATTTCATATATCCATGTAACTTGTCATGCTTTAAAAAATTGTTTGGGATTTTCTATCATATATCTTCTACTTGAGCCCTTGCATCTTGTTCTTTACTGATCTTTTCATTGAGATCATTTCCTATATCATTCCACGTAGAAGTGTAGAACTAGGATCTGCATATATAATTAACGTGTTTCTACTTTAATAGAAAACAATTTAATGTACACCAATATCAATAACATTAATGAGAAAGCATAGGACTAGATCTATCTATTAATGGGGTTAAACGCCTTGCTTTTATTATAGGGTTAAATGCTTTTTACTCCCATATAGTTTAACAAATTTAATTATATTTGTCCACCTTGATTTCAATTCATATCATATATGATACCTCGCTTAAGGCTAAAAATTGAGATGATCCTTTCGTCTATCTTCCGTCCATAAAATTAGATGAAATTCACGTCAAACCCATAAACAAATATTTTAATGTGTGTGTGTGTGTGTGTTTTTTTTTTTTTTTTTTTTTTTTTTTTTTTTTAACATTTTTAGTTTTTTAGTCTTCTATTTTTTGAATTTTTAATGATTTTTTTTCCTCTTTTTTTTTTTTTTTAAAAAAAAAATAAAAAATAAAAAATTAATGTGCCATATGGACACATGACAATTTTTGATTGGTTTGACGTGAATTTTTGTTAAATTTAGATCTATGTATTTATTTATTTGCATAGGTTTGACCTCCAATCCCATGCAAAAAATATTGGTTCTGCTCCTGTATGAAATGAATAAGTTAATTGAATAACTCATTAACAACCTCAAGTATGTTCAAAAAATAAATAAGATATGCTTAAACAAATTATCTAGATGGATGATAAGTTTAAAAATGAATCGTGTTTCGAAAGGAAACTAAACAAGCTACACTTAAACTAAACTTGAACATTGGATTCAAGCTCTAAACACAAGTGCACTGCTTGTAGATGCATTTTTCACAAAGCCACTAGTAAGAAAAAAAAATACAAATTAAATTGGCATATGATCACCACTAAGGTGGTAGTTGAGTTGGTAAAGTAGCAAGATATAAGGTTCAATTCCTCCCCTCCTTTCTTCCTAGTGGTCACGGGTTTGAACCCGCTTGCGGTAGTAGTCCGCGAATCAGATGCTACTAAGAAGGGGCTTTACCAACTTGCATTTTGACGGGGCTGTGGGTACGGACTCGCCTTCGATCCAATGCAGTAACTATGGCTCAAACCAAACATTTTACAGCTGGTGGGAACCCCGATGGTCACGCCTTAGGGGGGTAATTACACTGATCGCCCCTTCCCGCATTTTTAAATTAAAAAAAAAAAAAAATTGACATATAATCCAGCAATGGACGAGACTCCCCTGACAATGTGTTATATTCTGCTCCCCTCGAAGAGAGAGACAAAGTGTGTTGATATAAGTGTACTTTCCTCTATTTTTTTCTTTTTTTCATAATTCTTTAAATGTAGAGAAAATTCATAAGAAAAAACTCTTGAAATAGATTATTTTTGTTGTTACATAAAGGAACACTAAGAGACACCAAGTAACCCCATCGTTTTCGATCTCACTCTTTCATGGTGACATATTTCTGAGACAGGTATTTTCTCTCATTTATGTTATCTCAACCTATTAATTTCCCATTGCATCTCGAATCTCGATCTATCTATATTCACAATTTCAAACCTTTATTTTATTTTTTTCTTTTTTTCAATCATGCATGGTTGAATGAGAGAAGGCAATGAAAATGTCTAACGTTATTGTTTTCTAAATGCTCTTGAAATTAATTTCCTTTTCGGCATAACAAAAGGGAAAAAGAGGGGAAAGTAGTAAATAGGTCATTTTTTTAATTCCTTGTTTCTAAAGGTGAAATTTCACTTTAACTTACTTCTTGAATTGTTGTCGCTTTTACAAATTTTTTCAAAAGTTTAAAAACTATCAATTTAACGTATCGAACTTTAAAAAATTTGTAATCTAACCTGCTTCAGTTAGGACAGAAGGATAAGAAAATTTCAAAAGACCCTATTTTTTTTTTTTTTTTTTTTTTTATCTTTTTTTTAAAAATTAATTGTAATTTTATAAAATTTATAGGGGTATAAATGTTATTTTACCATTTGACTGTCTGATTTAACCTCAAATCTTAACGGGAGGGATGAGATTGCAAAAAAATTAAAAATGAGATAAACGAAATTGAAAGTTTTAAAAATTTGGAAGGATGATAGAAGTTAAGGGTTTAAGTGAAGGTTTTTTTTTTGTTTTTTTTTTTTAAAAAAAAAAATAAATAAAAAATTACTTATATGTTCTATTTGGTTTATGAGAAAATGTATCGATGAAAAAGAGAACTTGGAACTTGGTTAATGGGGATATGAGTTTCTCTTTTCTTTTCTTTTCTTCTTTTTTTTTTTTTATTCTATTTTTTAATTTGTTTTTAGACAACCAAACTGATTATATTAGGTGGGCTTTAAGATATATTGAATTGTTTAAAGTCGATTTTGGTTTCTGCTGCTCTGTGTTCGAGTTTCTTGCTCTTACTTCATGATTCAAGATATGGGAAATCCATTCAAAGTACAAATCAAGTTTTTTTGATTCATGGGATTGATTTACTAGTGGACCTAGATAAGTTATTTCAGTGTAAATGAGTTTGAGCTGAATTTTTGTCGAGTTGATCTCAGGGTCATTTTTTTTTTTTTTTGACGAAAAATATTTTATGAAAAATGTTTTCTCTAATTTTGAGTGTCTGTCTAGCGTAAAATATTGGTCAACCGAATATCTTTTTAGTTGATATATTAAGAAAACTAACCTTCATTATGTGTAAAATGTTCTACGCTTTTACATAAATTATTTTTCCCCGCTCTCCCACACCTCCAGATGGGCTATTGTAAAAATGCCTCCTATAGGACCTAACTATCTGAGCATGTAAAAACTCCACAATTGCTTAACCAAATTGTAAGTAATATGAGCAGACAATTGCGCTAGATTTTAATCTCACCCCTCTCTTCCTCTGTAGCTCATATTCGTCATCTCTCTGTCTCGCGGACAGAAAACATTTTATGCTGATTAAGTTCATTGATTAATGCATAAGTCTATATTTGGGTAGAAATCGATTAAAATTGTCAATAGAAAAAACTCTTTTAGTGTAATTTGTTATCTACTTACCCTCCAACCTATGTACGTATGTAATAGAGCCATGAAAAGAAAAAGAAGTTCAACAGCCTCTGATGCCCAAAATGGCGACAAGGAAGCAGAGGACGTTGCCAATGAAGGAATTCGAAGCATAACAGATCTCCCAGAACCCGTCTTTCTCACAATTCTGCTTCAATTAACTTCCCATGAAGACAATTCTCATTTGCAGGTGCTGAGGTGCGTATGCAAACCTTGGCGCAATCGTATATCCAGTTCCGAATTTGCGAAGTTGTACTCTAGAAAAGCACGTGCTTGTCTCCTGATTCGAACCAATGATCCTAAACGAGTTTCAAGAACCATCCACCTTGTTGAGCTTGAACATGAAAATTTCAATCTGGGGTGTTTATTTTGTGATGTCGGTTGCCCTCAGTGTGACCTTCATGTAAACATGGAACTTGACACCAAAGTTAAGCTTCCATTACGTGATGCCAAGATGGTACTCAACAGCACAGATGATGCCACTGCCAGTGTGAAGCTTAATCCTAAAGGTGGAGTAAGCAAGAACAAGTGTTTCATTGCCTCAAAAAAACCCCAATTGCAAAGACCACAAGTTTGGCATAGTGAACCCGTGTGAAGGGTTGCTTTGCTTGTCTGAACCCAAACAAAACAACCCTGTTGTTGTATGCAATCCAATGACTGGAGAATTTATCAAACTTCCAGAAGCAAGCAAGGTTGAGAAATCTAGAGAGAAGATTGATGCTTGTCTGGGCTTCAGTCGAAGAACTAAACAATATAAGGTGATAAGAATTTTCACTCCACATATCTGTGGGAGGAAAGAGTATCTGTATGACGATAAGGTGGCTGAGATAAACACACTTGGGACAAGATCGTGGAGAAGTGTGGCATGTGCTCCCTTCATGCTATATGGAATAAAATTTCCCACCTATCGTAATGGAGCAGTTCATTGGTTTCGTCCTGATTTCACGAAGGCGGATTCCAAAATTGTTTATTTTGACGTTTATAACGAGCAATTCCAATTAATTCCAGCTCCCCCAGATAAGTATAACAGCTACGGTGGTAAGAATATAAATCTCATAAGCATGGGTGTTTTAAATGGTCATCTCTGCATATGTGATGCTGCTGAGTTTGGCTGTGTTTGCATATGGGCAGTGAAGAAGCACGGGGTCCGAGAATCTTGGAGTAAAGTGTTTTCTATTAATACTGAGACTGAACAACGATGGCCGCAAGGTTTATATCATCCATTGAAGAAGTTTAAGAATGGAGCAATACTGATGTACCATGCTTGCAACTGCCTGCTCTATTATGACCCTTCAAGAGAAGAACACTAGTATTTTAAGATTCGTGGAAGTGAATCAAACTTTGAGGCAGTTGTTTGTATTCCAAGCCTCAGGTCGCTCAAGGATGCTGTGATGGGAGACAATGTAGAGGTGTTGAATGTCAAATCAAGGTAAAATTTTGCTGTTTTGCATTGAATATCTGCTTTAACCTCTGATTAATCAAGATCGATAATGACATGATATATATTTTACACTTTAAGCTGCATTTTTTTTTTCTTTCTGATTTTTATGCAATAAAACCAACTTTACTCTCTGTTGATTAATGACTGAGAGGGTTTAGGAACATTGTTGCATTGGTGGAGGTTTGCTATGGAGACATGGGAAAGATATCCAATCTGCAATTTTAATAAATGTTGCATGTGATATGTTTTAGTTTCTGGAGTGGAGACTAGTTGGTGTTGCTTCCATGCTCTTAAGCTTAAGCTTATCTGTTAAAGAATAATTTGTTTGTTTTAGTTTATTTTACAGAGGATCATAATTCAGGCCCTCTATGTTCTTTTAACACAATTTACAGGTGTGCAAAATTTGAGCTGCGAGAAGATGTCAAACCTCTCATTTTGGTGGAAGAAATTAGCGATCTGGCGTCGGATTTTTATACTTCGTCTGAGGAAAGCTGCTGAATTTGAAATTCAGTTCAAGGGTACAGACAAAATGCTTTTGTAATTTTGTGACAGTGCAATGTCTTAACTTTGAATGTTTTTGTAATTTTGTTCAATGGATTCTGCTGGTCATGTTGTAAGACATTTATTTGTTAATGGATTCTTTTGTTTCTGTTAATCTTAGTTTAGATTTTCAAGATTGATTTTCTTTGTGATTTGAGTACTATACTGTGATGGAGCTCAAAGATCAAACCTAAAATCAAAAAACTGAAAAAACAAACAGAACCCACAAAATCCCAGAAACCCAGAACCCCAAATCAAACAGAAAACAACACGAGAAACCATTTACTGACAAGAAAAGAGAAACCGAAATACAAAACCCAGATATAATGAAACAACAAGATAGAAAACAGAACAATATGCAGAAGGCAAAAAGTACTCGCATTTTATCAGCTTCCCAGTTAGTCCGAGACGCGGTTCTTATAATATGATTCTTATATATAATAAATATCTCCACTAATATGATTCTTATTGTGACGTCCCACATCGCCTGGGAATAAGGATGTGCTTATATGTATAAATGCACCATTTATGACACAACGAGTTTTAAAGCCGTGATGACCATGAACCTATCAGAACTCCACAGTTAAGCGTGCTTCTGCGAGAGCAGTCTCAGGATGGGTGACTTCCTGGGAAGTCTGGTTTGGGGAGCCAAAAGCGGACAATATTGTGTCATTGGGGGTGGGTCGTTACAAATGGTATTAGAGCCATTGCCCAGCCTGAGATGGTGGGAGCGTGCACAAGCCAATGAGGGACGCCAGCGGGGACGCTGGGTCCAAAGAGGGGGTGATTGTGACTTCCCACATCGCTTGGGAATGAGGATGTGCTTATATGTATAAATGCACCCTTTATGACACAACGCGTTTTAAAGCCGTGATGGCCATGAACCTATCAGAACTCAACAGTTAAGCGTGCTTCTGCGAGAGCAATCTCAGGATGGGTGACCTCCGGGGAAGTCTGGTTTGGGGAGCCAAAAATGGACAATATTGTGTCATTAGGGGTGGGTCGTTACAAATGGTATCAGAGCCATTGCCCAGCCTAAGATGGTAGGAGCGTGCACAAGCCAATGAGGGACGCCAGCGGGGACGCTGGGTCCAAAGAGGGGGTGATTGCGACGTCCCACATCGCTTGGGAATGAGGATGTGCTTATATGTATAAATGTACCATTTATGACACAACGCGTTTTAAAGCCGTGATGGCCATGAACCTATCAGAACTCCACAGCTAAGCGTGCTTCTGCGAGAGCAATTTTAGGATGGGTGACCTCCTGGGAAGTCTGGTTTGGGGAGCCAAAAACGGACAATATTGTGTCATTGGGGGTAAGTCGTTACACTTATAAATAAAAAAAATAAATAAAAAATAAAAACGAAAGACTTTGTAGCTTATTTATCATTGATATTGCAAAATACAGCCCGTTAGTTGGGCATGGCAGAATACAAAATGCAGCTGCCAAAAAAAAAAAACCATTTATAACACTTGGTCTTTAAGCACTTTTGGATGCATTCCAGAAGCACGTACGTGGAGGGACTCGCCCCAGTGACGCCTCTCCATTTAATAAAGCCCATACATCCATGTATATATTTTTGTAGACAACATAATATATATTAATTTAGATACTTTATGTCTAAGAACTCTGGTACACGATTCCAATTTTCATGCATATATAAGTACTATTAGTACACCCAAATATATACTAGCTTGCATTTTAATGATCAAATATCTAATCAAATCATGCATATACATGGGTAGGAAGGCGTGGAGTGAGATGGACTTCAAGTGGTGTGGTTTTCATGTTGGTAAGTCCGACTTTCTCATTCATGTCCACAGGCTCATTTGACGGGGTTGTAATTTCAAAAGCGTGCAACAAGGTGGCAAGTGTGAGTTGCATAACTTGCAACGCAAGAGAGATTCCCGCGCACACTCTTCTGCCGGTGCCAAATGGTATAAACTCGAAATGCTGGCCCCTAACGTCAACATCCAGATGGGTTGTAAGGAATCTTTCTGGCCGAAATTCATTTGGATCAGACCACACACGTGGGTCTCGATGGAGCTTTGAGAGATTAACAAGAAGTCGTGTGCCTGCTGGAACGTGATAGCCAGCCAAAGTGCAGTCTTCCATGGATTCGTGCGGGAGAGAGAGCGGTAAGCCGGGGTATAAACGCATTGTTTCTTTGAGGATAGCTTGGAGATAGACCAGGTTTTTCATGTCGGATTCATTTACTTGCCTCTCCCTGCCAATCTGAACATCTAACTCTTGTTGTGCTTTCTTTAGGGCTTCCCGGTTGTTAAGAAGCAAAGAGAGAGACCATGTCATTGTTACTGTTGTTGTATCTGTGCCCGCTAGGATAAGGGCCTGCAAAAAAAGTACCAAAGCCGAAGTTTTAGATGGTCAGGCCAAAAAAGTTTGAATATTGGACCGGTAGCTTTTGGATAGACTTAACCAAAGAGTTTCGCAACCTGACAACACAGCCGCGGGGGGGGGGGGGGGGGGGGGGGGGGAGGATATCCACCATGCTTCTTCTCTTTTGTTAAAACGAAGAATTTCCATAAACCAACAGTACTACTTCCCTCACATTGTTAAGCCAATTATATATATATATATATATATATATATATATATATATATATTAATTTGATTGTTATTTTTCTCGTCATGGACTTGATGATCTTTCTCTTGGATGTATGATCAAAATGGTTACCAAACAACTATGAACTCTACGATGCCTATGCCTATTAATTTAATACTAGCTAGCTAGTTGATCAATGATAATCACTCTACTTAACGAAATATTCAAGCATGTTCATAATATTCAAGGAACATGCATCTTGTTGTATACATGCATGTGAAGTTAGTTATAGGGTACATCAAAAGCTTACCAGACATGTAGCTTTAGTGATTGTATCAGCATCATAATTAGAGATCCCTTCGTCGTCAGTAACAATAGACAACATCACATCCATAAAGTCTTGGTATCCCTTTGCCTCACCAGAAACTTTCCTTTGCTTATGTTCTTCTAAGCAACCTTCAACGACATCATCAAATTCTTTTGCAGTTCGCTTCATGGCCCTCTCGTACCCTCCCAAGTCCAACCACCTTAAGTAAGGAAGAGCATCTGCTACCACAAACGTACCACTCAACTCAACGAAATCTCTTACTGACTTCCGCCACTGATCGTTATCTTCATTAATCTCATCCTTGGTTGCAGTCCCATCAAATCGCTTCCCAACAACCATCCTAAATAAAACATTTAGGGTTGTGGACCCAAACCATCTCTTCATCTCTACCAACATGTTGCTGTTCTTGACCCAGACCTCATATATCTCTTTTATAGATGTATTAACCTCAGACACTCGGATGTCTTTGAACATCTCAAGGCGGTGGTTTGATAGGAGCTCGAGGGTGGCTATTTTACGCACTTGGCGCCAGTAAGGACCGTAAGGGCTAAACCCAAGCATGGCATAGTTGTAGCCCATGAGTTGTGGAGCTATAGCTTTTGGACGGCAGGCAAAGACTTTGTCATTAGTGGTGAAACACTCTTTTGCTATCTCCCAGCTGCTCACTATCAGAGCCCGATGTACGCCCAGCCGGATAGTGAAGATTGATCCATACTTATCGGCCATGTTACCCAATGTTATATGGGCTGCTGTTGTCCCTCGTAATTGGTGGAGGTGGCCAATCAAAGGCCACGCGCCACCGGCTTGTGGTGGAAGTGTTGTTTTACGAGCAGTTATTTGGGCTCTTCTTAATATCCATAATAGAAAGAAGAGAAACAGAAAAAAGGCGAAGATACTGACCATGAAAGTTGTAGAGGATGCATGAGGAAAGAGCATACTTCTGGAACACAACGTGGTCTTGACTGGGCCATGCAACCAATCGAACCACATCGTTTTGGTCGACTAAATAAGAGATGGAGATGTAAAACCAATAAATAAGACAGTCTGATTAAAACAAATTCAAAGTTGTACAGGGAATTGGTCATAAAGTTCTAAGAGTGTTATTTGTGCACTTTTTTTTTTTTTTTTTACACATTTATATTTGCCTATTTGGTGTGGAATTTGGAAAAGACTTGCAGACTTATCTACAACTTCTACTGCTTCTATACTCTATTGGAAAACTGAAAAGTCTACTGAAAGCCAGCTGAGATAAAAATGGCAAGTTTCAACCAACCCCCACTCAAGTCTCCCACCCAGTGACCCAGACGGTGGCTTGCACCACCGGTCCACCACCTTCATTCCCACCTGCTCTCTTACGATTATTTCTTTCCAAAAAAGCCCCAAATTTCGAAAGTTGAACCATATTTTGGTTCCTAAAGTGGCATGCAAAGCCACAAATCAGAGACTACACAAAGTCACAAAGTAATTAACAGCGGAACAGAGGAGTAACAAAGGAACAGATAACTCACGTTGGACGCACGGGCAGACCGGCGGACTGTGGTCGATCTCTCAGCTTTCTCGCCTCTCGGTATTTCCACAAAAGCTTTCTCTTTTTCTGGTTGAGATTGAGAGAGATTTGAGAATTGTTGAGAATTTGTAATAATAAATCTCATATACACTGTTCCGCTTTACCAATATGCAGTGTGAAGATTTGGTCACATCAACTGTAACTTTGATTTGTTCTTTTGCTTCTTCTTCTTTTTTTTTTTTTTTTTTTTAATAATATCAATAAAAGAAAATATACATAATTCTCACAAACTGTCTTTTCATTATCAATGTTCCTCAAAATTATCAATTATATCCGGTGATAGAGCCACATAGAGCCTTGGGGGCTGACCCACCCCAAGGCCCAAGGTTTTCTCAAGAAAAAATAAAAATAAATAATAATAATAAATTAAAATTAAAATTTTACTCCTAATTTTTTTTTTATATATATTTTTAGATTTGCCCATCTCCAAATGTTTTTTTTTTAATCATGCCCCCAAAGTTGGAATGCTATTAAAAAATGTCAATGTTCCAATAAGACCAATAAAAAGACAAAAATGACACTAAACTTTTCTCAATAAGACAAAAATGTTTTTATAAATTCGAAAAAAAAAACTAAAATTAAAAAATAAATTTTTAAAAACAAATTAAAAATTAAAAAAAAAAAGAAGGAAAAAACAATGATTTATTTATTTTTTTTTTAAAAAAAACAAACGAAAAAATAACTGAAAATAAAGAAAAAAATAATAAAAAAGAAAGAAAGAAAAAACCGTTTTTATGTTTTTATATTTTTTTTTGCATAACTTAATTTTTTTAGTTTATTTTTTTTTAAAATTTAATAATTTAATAAATTATATTTTTGTCATTAGGAGGACATTGACATTTTTTGGTAGTTTAGGAGGGATTAACACAATTGGTAGTTTGGAATGACATTAACAATATGGTAGTAGTTTGAGAAGATTATATTTATTTTTCTCTAAAAATAATGTTGGGTTCTTTGACCTTGTTTTTTTTTTTTTGTTTTTTTGTTTTTTTTGTTTTTTTTTTTTTTTTTTTTTTTTTTTTTTTTTTTTCTAATTGGGTTCTTTGACCTTGATACATGGTTTGAACACTTTATTTTTTTTCCCTGTTGGAGTTTTTTTTTTTTTTTTTTTTTTTTTTTTAATTTATTTTCATTCAGATATAGTATATCGTTTATGGATAAAAATAAAGATGGTACTTCTGTCAAACTTTCGTCCAAAAATTGACAGAAGTCTACATCAGCATCCTGAAGAAACTGAAACATGTCCTATGAACCATAACCGGTCTGGGGGTGGCCAAATCAGCCCTTTAAGAAAAATGGTGGTAGTTATGCATGGCCGAACCCAAAGACGAATTTTCTTTTTTGGGCCTTGTGGGGGTGGTTTCAGCAACCCCATTTTGCTCTTTGGGAATGACCGAACCACCCCCAATGACCTTTTATTAAAAGTTTTTTTTTTTTTTTTTAATTTTCTAATTAATCATAGGGACACGTGTCAATTTTTTAAGGCTAGGGACGTGAAATATAAAAAGTTCCGTCAAGTCTTGAGCCATAAACGAAGTATCATCTATGATACAAAATGAAACATAAAAAATAAAAAATAAAGTCAATAAACTACATTTTTAACCCAAAAATATTTTGCTCTGCCTCGATAGCGTTTAAATTTATTTTCTTAAAAGAAATTGACATGGTAATAGAACATAAAGGAAAGCTAATTAAATCATCTTGTCTGGAAAAAAGCGATATTTCCGGGGCCATAAAGTCATATTTCTGGGGCCTTAGATCGACCTTAATTAGAGCACTCCCAAAATTTGTCCAGAAAACTGTAGACGTCAATCATGAGTACTCTCAATCAGCTTGTAGGTCCTTGATTAGTTGGTTAATAATAATTAGCGAGATTTTTTCAACAAAATTGTGCGCCACTATAAGACGTCAAGGACACTCAATCAGCTTCAACCGTGAACGCGTTATCTTTTAATTTCCTGTTTTGTCTTCAGATAGATTTTCTTAGATCCTATCAATGGAAAAGGGGCAATGACTGAGATTTTTCTTCCTATCTGCCATTTTTTATCATCATTTTCATGTAACCGTTGATCCGATCGAGAATAGAAATTGAAACAATTCATTTCACTTGACTGGTTTGTGCATGGTCGGCATACTGAACTAGCATATGAGGTTGACGGAGCTTGAAGGCTTCTGGATTAAGAATTTATATATAGGTCTTATAGATTTAATCGTTAATTTTTTTTTAAAAAAAAATGTATAGGAGCTCTTTATCTTATTGTTATTAATAATTATAAGAAAAACATTGAGTAATGAAAAGATTGTAATCATATAATTATCATAAAATATTTGTTAATAATAAAGGGATTGCAATAATATGCATATTCATAATATGAGAATCGTATCATCACAGTACTTAGGCCTATCCATGGCCATGAATTGTATTAATTATAATTAGACGGTGGTTAATCCATAAAGCTTGGAAGGTAGGCACGGTGTGATGAGAACTTCAAGTAGTCGGAGTGGCTTTCAGGTTCGTTAGTCCAAGGCTCTCAGTCATATCAACGTACCAACGCATTCGAAGGAGTTGAGATCTCATACAATATTTGTAAGAAACTAGCAAGTGCTAAGTGTATCATTTGAAGGCCAAAATATATTCCAGAGCAAACGAACTCTTCTACCACTTCCAAACGGGATTAACTCAAAAATTTTACCCCTAATATCAATATCTTTTTGGGTGGTGAGAAATATTTCTGGCTAGAATGTCAACGTATTTGACCATATGCGTGGATCTATATCGATTTTCCAAAGGTTTGTGATTAGTCAGGAGCCTTTTGGGACATGGTAACCACTTGTAGGTGCAATTTCCGGTCTGATGACGTATCAGTTCCTGATTCGTTTTTTTAACGGCCCGGTTTGCTCCTTCGGTGGCTCGGGCCTTTGGGTACTCTACAAAATAGCAAGAACATGCCGGGTGGTGGCCGACGCGGCGTTCCTCCCTCCAATGCTTAAGTCAAGCGAGAAGGTGAGAGCAAATGTAGAGAAATCCCAATGTTCAAATACCTAGGGAGTCATATATTTATAGGCATTTCGGAGTGGGTGGAGGAACTGTGCCATGAACTGTGCATTTAGGATTTCCTAGGATCCTATGTCTGTCCCAGAATTGGGATGGGTAAAAATTCAAATTTTTAGGGATCCGGGGATGTCCGCCAGGTCTGACAGCATGATGTGATTCCGCAAATCTAAGGAGTTGGTAAACGATATGGATCCCTGTCCTTGCAAATCTCTATTGTGTCAGAGTAGGTGGTGTACTTTAGAGTCCTGCGAGCCTTGGTAGCCTCGTCGAGGCAAAAATCCCAAATATGTTTCTCACATCTCTTCACGGTGTTTCCGAGACATTCAATCACCAAACCGAAAGGATGTGGAATATACGAAGGCTCTTCTTATGCTTCATGAGGCAAAGCCCCCTTGAACAGTAATATGTTGTCATTTTTGCAAATTTTTTTAAAAGTTCAAAAACTATCAATTTAATGTGTCGAACTTTAATTTAAAAATTTTGTAATCTCACCTCTCGGTTAGGATTGTAGAGGTGCTAGATGTCAAATCAAAGTAAAATTTTGCTGTTTTGCATTGCATGCATATCTTCTTTAATCAAGATCAATAATGACATAATATATTAAACTTTAAGCTGCATTTTTATTTTATTCTTCTGATTTTGCATGCAATAAAACCAACTTTGCTCTATGTTGATTAATGACTGAGAGGGTCTAGGAACATTGTTGCATTGGTGGAAGTTTGCTATGGAGACATGGGAAAGATATCCAATCTGTAATTTTAATAAATGTCACTACAAGAAATTTTGATTTTAGTAACCTTAGTTTAGTAACGTGCAAAAGCCAATTGCACGTTACTAAACTTTAGTAACGTCCAACCAGTAACGTAAATATCGCGTTGGAGAACCATCAGTTGCTAGAATAAATTTAGTAACGTGAAAATGCAACTCACGTTACTGTATAGTAACATGGAATAAATGCACGTTAATAAAATTCTAGTAACGTGGAAAAATACGTTACTAAAACTAGCAACGTGATAATAAACGTCACAGGTTACTGAATATAGTAACGTGGTAATGGAAACGTCACTTAATATAGTAACGTGTAATTACAGGATGTTACTATTTTAGTAACGTGCATTTTTATACGTCATTGATCTAAGCTACTTGTCTTCTTCGTAATTTGTAAAGGTAGTAACGTATATTTACCTTAGCACGTTACTACGTTAGTAACGTGGTCTTGGTCAGGTTACGAAGTTAGTAACGCATCTTTATCACGTTACTATGATAGTAACGTGGTCTTTGTAATGTTACTATAATAGTAACATGTTAAAGATGCATTACAAAACACTTTACTAACGTGGTATTTAAAGCACGTTACTATACATTAGTAACCTGGTAATTGTATCACGTTGCAATAGTAGTAAGGTGATAATTTAGCACGTTACTAATATGAGTAAAGTGTGGTTTTATTTTGCACGTCACTAATAGTTATTTTAGTATCGAAAAATATAATCCTATATTAGTAACGTGTGGTTTTTGCACGTCACTAATTGTGACAGAAATTTAAAAAAAAATAAAAAATAAAAAATAAAAAATATCAAAATCATATATTTCATACCAAATAATTTTCTAGCAGTTGACTTGATAGATGACACCAATTATTCCATTAACGGGAACAACAATATACATTCCCATCGATCATCAACATTAATCATAACAATTTATACGTTCCAATCAATCTATCAACAATCACAACATTTGACTTTTAATTCCAACAAATTCATTCTAATTGAACTTCAACATCAATTACAACAAATGAAAATCATACAACTAATATTGGCAGGTCATATATATGAAGAAAGTGTAAACATTAGATGTACGTGCATGAGTCGGTTTCGTCATCACAGATATGTGAACAACGTCTAACGGTTGGGCAACGGCATGCTCCATATATATTACCTATATAAAACAAACAATACGATAGCATCGTATTAAATCCAACGCTTAGTACCAACACGTGGAAAGCAAAGAAACATCATAAATATTAAAAGAAATAACGTCACATAGACAAATCATTAACTATTATTACCTGAACCGCCGCAAACAAATGAGGTAACATGCAAACAAGATGTGAACTATATGCCAATTGCTAGGGTAACCTGTGAAACACACAACATAACCAAAATTAATAAATGTTATATATTTGTACATGATGCACACAAACAATCATAACAATCAACGTCTATGACAACAATTAAAAATTGTATAACCAATAAAAAAGCCTTGTCATATTTATGAACAAAGTATACATAAGCATTACACGCAAAACATAATTAATGACTTGAAAGAATATAGTTGTGAAAGAGTTGATTTCCTCACCATAAATACGTGAATAGCGAGTAACGGTTGCACAACAGCTTGCTCCATATATATTACCTAGAAATGATAAAACAAACACACTCAGCGAACAACGATACAATAGCAACGCTTGAAAAGTAAAGAAACATCATCAACATTAAGAGAAATAACGTCACAAAGACAAATCATTAAGTATTACCTAAACCGCTGCAAACAAACGAGTTAAGTTGCAAACGAGACGTGAAATAGGTCCCAAGTGCTAGGGTAACCTGCGAAATACACAATGTGCCCAATTCGTTAGCAAATACCTATCAATGTAGAAATAAATAACAGGAAAGTAGTCAAGTTATATTGAATCACATACGCTAAGATTGGCTCTAAATCTGGTCGGACGTGGTCAAATTCATCACTTGGATCTTGATCGTTATTTCTAGTTAATAGCAATGGCTCGCACTCGTGATAGGTATCACATGAATCATGAGACCCTTCACCCTGACCAACGTCGTAGACGTTTCTGGGTTTAGTCCGCACGACACAAGCCCAATCTGGGTTCCTTTCATCCTGGACGTAAAATACTTGATCAACTTGTGAAGTTAGTACGTACGGGTCATCAGTCGCCAGGTCTCCCCTGTGCACAAGGCGAATGAAGCTGACAAGTTCCATGCCATACTCATCCACCTTGTACCCCCTGTCTCTCGTGGTGTCTGCCAAATCACGCTTGAACATGACATACTTGGTCCTGTCGTAGTACTCAACCTCAATTATATCCGTTAACTTCCCGTAGTATGTTGAACCATCAATGGTCGGGACACACACGCCGCTGTTCTGTGTCCTCTTCCCCACATCAGTTGCAACGGTGAGAAACAATTTGCCGTTTACCACGTATCTGTTGTACCTACTTGTTGTCTCCTTCGGGCCCATACAATGCATAACCAGCCTCTCACCCATCTCCTCCCTACGTTGTGCGTTCAATTGATCGACCTGCGAGCATAATTACGTAAGATGGAAATCAAAAATGGAAAACAAAAAGTCAACATGTAATAGCCAAACATTACATTAGACTTACGTAGTCACGGTACCAATCGCAGAACTGCTGATGATGTTGGGCTTCCAACTGATCTTCTATAGTCCGCCCCCTACCGTATGATCGCCTAAGCGTATCCATGTGCATCCTACAATTCGAAATCGTTGGAAGACTTTTATCTATTATTTACCTTTCCACGATGCAAAATTATAGAATCTAACACATGCTAGACTTGTTTTAACTTACGTCCTCAGTGGAAGAAACTCGTCAGAGTTGAGCATAATATATCAGTGAATATGGCTCAACTGAATACGATTTAAGCTAACTCGTGTTACCGCTCCCTTTGGACCATCAGGATTTCTGGGGGGTCTGTAGTGAAAGCTTGGTGCGTTAACTAAATATCTCGAGCAGAATGTCACCAACTCATTTGCTATGTACCCCTCTGCAATGCAACCCTCCGGAGCCGCCTTGAACCCCCCAAGGCTCCTACATATGAACATTAATGGTCAATCACGTCAATTATTCATTGTGTTATAAAACTCCTACTAATTAAAGTAATAAATATACATACATAAATTTTAACTCTTTGCTGGAAACATCCACCTATACTGTACGGGACCCCCGAGTCGACACTCACGAACAAGGTGCACGACCAAATGAACCATGCTAGTAAAAAGAGCAGGGGGGAATACTTTTTCTAGATTGCACAAAGTGACACCAATGTTACCCTCTAGCTTGTCCATTTTCTCTTGGGTTAAATTTGTTGAGCAAATGCCCCTGAAGAATGTGGATAGCTCAACAAGAGGTCTAACCGCCTTATTCGGCAGTGAGCGGCGCAATGCAATAGGGAGAAGCTGTTGCATTATTATGTGGTTGTCATGGCTCTTCAAGCCCGATATCATACGTTCCTTGAGGCGCACACATCGAGAAACGTTACTAGCATATCCGTCGAGCACCCTTACATTTTTTAACACCTTCAGAAAATTTATTTTATCTTCATTGGACATTGTGTGGCAAGCTACGGGCAAATAGGTTCTACCATCATCTCCCGTGTACGGATGCAATCGAGGCCTCAAACCCATTTCTTGCAAATCTTTGCAGGCTACGTGGTTGTCTTTTGTTTTTCCTTTAATGTCGAGAATTGTGCCAAGTATGTTATCCATCACATTTTTCTCTATGTGCATCACATCAAGGTTGTGCCGCAATAAATTATCTTTCCAATACGGCAACCTAAAAAAAATACTTTTCTTTTTTCCAAACGACATTCTCATTTGCACCTCTTGTCGCTTGTCCCTTCTTCCGCTTCTTCTCCCTTTTTTTGCCCACACTCTTATCCCCAAATGACATCCCCTCCAACTGTTCCAGTATGTAATCACCATTTTGCACATCGGGTGCACTTTCTAATTCTTGGTTGCCGTCAAATGCTCTCTGTTCCGCCTCCAAGGATGATCCATTGGCAAGTATCTTCTGTGCCCCATATAACAATATGTATTGCCGTGCTTTAACCGTTTTGACCATGTCGAATGCATACAGACAGGGCATGCCTTTTCTCCCCTGTTGGGCCACCTGGACAGATCTGCATACGCCAGGAAATCATCAATCGTCCACATCAACTGCACCCCCATAATAACTGTAGCTCCTCAATCAATGGCTGGAGGTACACATCTATACACATGCCAAGTGAACTTGGGCCCGGAATGATCAGCGATAGTATAAACGACGTTTGTTTCATGCATATCCAAGGAGGCAAGTTGTACGAAACAAGCATGACTGGCCAAGTACTGTGGGAGGTGCTAATGTTCCCAAATGGATTGAAGCCATCCGAGGTTAGCCCTAGCCTGACGTTCCTGCTGTCGGCTGAAAAATCAAGATGTAATCGGTCGAATGACTTCTATGCCTCACCGTCAGCCGGATGTCTCAACACCCCGTCCTAAGTGCGGCCTTCCGCATGCCATCTCATATGGGGCGCAGTATGCTCCGACATAAAAAGCCTCTGTACGCGTGGGATGAGCGGAAACCACCGCAACACTTTCACCGGACGTTTCTTTCTCAACGATGTGGGTTGACCATCCTCTCCCAAACAAATTTCATCCTTCCACCTAGATTCTCCACATACGGTGCATGACTCTAAATCCTTGTTGGCCTTCCAGAATAACATACAATCGTTACGGCACACATGAATCTTCTCATACCCGAGCCCTATGTCACTGAGAAACTTTTTCGCCTCATATGTGTTAGACGGCAAAGTCTCATCACAAGCAGGCAGCAACTGATTCATGAACTCAAGCAATTCTGAGAGAATATTGTTGCTAATTCCGCCCATGCACTTCAGATTGTACAAGTGTACTATAGCACTCTGTTTGCTATGCTTAGTACCCCCATGTATTGGCTTCTCCGCTTTTTTAAGCATGTCAGAGTACTTCTGAGCCCCACCTTCAGCTGATTCTTCTGTAACATTTTCCACACCCATCTGAGCCCCAGCTGATCAACACCCTCAGGTTCACGATTGGGCTCCATGTCCTCGTGAATGCCGAATGCATCACGCAACATTGTGTGCATGTCGTCACCATGTTCTGCACTAGCGGCACCAACAACATCTGTTGGTTGAGGGTTCGAAGAAGAGGCTGCATCGGGATTGTACACAGTCATCTCACCGTGCATAAACCAATTTATATAGCTGACCATTATTCCCCTACCCACCCTCAAGTGTTCAAGGACAATATCGGCCGAGTGTCGATGGTTATTTTGACATACTTTACAGGGGCAACGAATTTTACCATCAGTCGTGGTGCAGTTACTAACTGCAAATGCCACAAATGCACTACACTCATCATTGTATTCCCTCGTACCTCTAGTCTTTGTAATCCAAGACCTGTCAATTATTTTCTCTACGTTCATTACAAAACAGCAACAGAAACACAATGATCAGATTCATATATCTATTGAACTTTCAAAAATTCCAATGTTTGTTAATTTACTCAAATATCTAAGATTAAATGATTTACTACTTAGATTAAACTACCTTAACACTAATCTCAAAATAAATATCCTAATATTTTAAAATTTTCAATGTCCGTTATCTTACTCAAATATCTAAGATTAAATGATTTACTAATTAGATAAAACTATATTAACACTAATTTCAAAATAAATATCATATTATTTCAAAAATTCCTTCCATAAAGTTTTTTCAAATAATTCTATAAAATTTCTTTCATATTACTAGGCACCTCAAAATGTGCACATTTCCATCTACCATTAATCACAACAAATCTTTACTCACTAACATTAATCATATTGTGAGAACAATTAATAAAGAAAAATCAAGAAATTTAATTATGTAAATATGTATTTCATCAAATGGGCAAATAAATTATCTACAGAAATTAAACTACACTAATACTAATTTTATATTAACAATCCTAATATTAATCACAACAAATCCTTACTCATCAAACATTAATCATATTGTGATAACAATTAATAAATAAATATTAAAACATCATACTATGATTAATCACAAGAAATCATATTAAATCATATCCTAACATATTCATCTACAATTAATCACAACAAATCATATCTTAAAATTTTCATATCCTAACATACATAAATCATATCCTAACATATTCATCAACAATTAATCACAACAAATCATATCTTAACATTTTCATATCCTAACATACATAAATCATATACTAACATTTTCATCTACAATTAATCACAACATATCATATTAACAAATCAAATTAAAAATACATTTTCATCTTACTCATCTAAAATTAATCATATTGTGTTAACAATTAACAAATAAAAATCAAGACAAGTTAAATATGCATTTCATCAAATGTGCAAATAAAATCATTTTACCAAATCAAATGAAAATATAGGTGTCTACATGATAAGAAACCAAAGTATATGAAAATAATATAAATGGAATAGAAAATAATGAACTTACCTGCAATTCTAGGATCCATGTTGCAATGGAGATGGAGAGAAAAGGAAGAAATTGGGTGGAGCCGTAGGGAGAGAGAGAGGGAGAGGGGGAAAAACAGTCCTGCCAGATTGCGCGAGACTTAAATCGTTCCTGAAAATTATAGTAACGTGAAAATGTTCGTAAGAGGTTGCTATATTTTAAAAATAGTAACGTAGGAATATAATACACGCTACTATATTTAGTAAATATAGTAACGTGCAAATTTATCAACGTGACTAACTTTTTTTTGCCACAACTTAAAAAACATTTACTAACGTGCAAAACACATTAGGGTTACTATATTCTTATAACAGTACCGAGACATGTCCTAGCATGTTACTATAATTAAAACATAGTAACGTGCAACTTATTACATGTTACTACAAATTTTTGGACAATTCGCGCCACCGTCCAATCACTTGCGTGGAACTTTTCCCAAAAATATTAGTAACATGTAAAACAATACACGTTACTATAGTTGATTATTAGCAACGTGTAATTTTTTGCACGTTACTATTTTTAAAATACAGTAACGTGCATTGTTTTGGACGTTACTTATAATTTGTACAAAAAATCGCGGCAAGAGTACAGTGTCCTGCGCTAAGTTTTCCAAAAATTATTAGTAACGTTTAAAACAATGCACGTTACTGTATTTTAAAAATAGTAACGTGCAAAAAATTACACGTTACTAATAATCAACTATAGTAACATGTATTGTTTTACACGTTACTATTACACCTCCATTACTATCAAATATGATGGATCGTGGCACGATCTAAGTGATTGATCGTGGCACGATCTAAGTGATTGATCGTGACACGATCTATGTGGACCGATCTATGTGATGGATCGTGGCACGATCTATGTGGACCGATCTAAGTGATCGATCGTGGCACGATCTATGTGATGGATCGTGGCACGATCTAAGTGATCGATCGTGGCACGATCTATGTGATAGATCGTGGCATGATCTAAGTGATCGATCATGGCACGATCTATGTGATGTATCGTGGCACGATCTATGTGGACTGATCTAAGTGATCGATCGTGGCATGATCCATGTGGACCGATCTAAGTGATCGATCGTGACACGATCTATGTGGACCGATCTATGTGATGGATCGTGGCACGATCTAAGTGATCGATCGTGGCACGATCTATGTGGACCGATCTAAGTGATCGATCGTGGCACGATCTAAGTGGACCGATCTAAGTGATCAATCGTGGCACGATCTAAGTGATCAATCGTGGCACGATCTATGTGATGAATTGTGGCACGGTCTATGTGATGGATCGTGGCACGATCTATGTGATGGATTGTGGCACGGTCTATGTGATGGATCGTGGCACAATCTATGTGGACCGATCTAAGTGATCGATCGTGGCACGATCTATGTGGACCGATCTAAGTGATCGATCGTGGCACGATCTATGTGGACCGATCTATGTGATGGATCGTGGCACGATCTATGTGGACCGATCTAAGTGATCGATTATGGCACGATCTATGTGATGGATCGTGGCACAATCTATGTGGACCGATCTAAGTGATCTATCATGGCACGATCTATGTGATGGATCGTGGCACGATCTATGTGGACCGATCTAAGTGATGGATCGTGGCACGATCTATGTGATGGATTGTGGCACGATCTAAGTGATCCATCGTGGCACGATCTATGTGGACCGATCTAAGTGATGGATCGTGACACGATCTATGTGATGGATCGTGGCACGATCTATGTGGACCGATCTATGTGATGGATCGTGGTCCCATCTATATGGTTATTCAAATGTGATCGATTGAATGAAAAGTAATTTAACTATATAGTAACGTGACTAATTTTGCACGTTACTATCATAAGAATATAGTAATGTGTAATACTGATAAACATTAGTATTATATATTCGAAAGCCCGCTCATTAATGGTCTTGGAAATCGGTTGTCAGAACATTAGTAACGTGCTAATATTTTGCACGTCACTATAATAATTATATAGTAACGTGTAATGAGTGTTTTGTTAGTAATGTTTAATAATGTCTGCTTATTACCACGTTACTACATTTTTTTGTCCATTGTAATACGCCACTCATTAATGGTCTAGGAAATCGGTTTTCAAAATCTTAGTAACGAGGTATTATTACCACGCTACTATAATAATTATACAATAACGTTATAGATTTAGCACGTTACTATATTAATTATATAGCAACCTGTATTAAGTGTCACGTTAGTAATATTTAATCATGTCGCTTATTGACACGTTACTAAAATTTTATGCCCGTTGAAACACTCCCGCTCATTAATGGTATTGGAAATCGGATTTCAAAACACTAGTAACGTGCGCATATTACCACGTTACTATAATAATTATACACTAACGTTTATATGTTGCACGTTACTATATTAATTATATAGTAACGTGCAATGTGTGTCACGTTAGTAATGCAGTTTGTAGCGCGTTACTATGTTTCAAAAATAGTAACGTGCACTTATTTGCACGTTACTATTTCTCATCTTCTTCCTTCGACCGTCTGGTTGCCCTTCCACGATCCATTTCCAGTTTCTTCCCTGTTTCTCGCATATCTCTCTCTGGCGATCCTCTTTCTTTGCTCGACCACCGCCGACCGGCCACCCCCCGCCTGTAAGTGATCTCTCCGCTCGCTATATTCAAGTTTTAATTTATTTAGAGCTGATAGGGGTGTCAGACCACCCCTAAATCGAAAGGGGGTGGCCGGACCACCCCCAACAAGAAAGGGGGTGGTTCCAATCACCCCCAGTTCTGCCATTGGGGGTGGCTGAACCACCCCCCCACCATTTGGGGGTGGTTCCGGCCACCCCCAGTTTGGCCACTAGGGGTGGCCGAATCACCCCAAGCCATTGGGGGTGGCCGGACCACCCCCTTCCAGCCATTCCCCAGCCAAATTGGGGGTGGTTCCGGCCACCCTAAATTTGGCCCCAAGGGGGTGGCCGAACCACCCCCGGGGCAAATTGGGGTGGTTCAGCCACCCTCAATTTGTCCAGAAGTGGTGGCTGAGCCACCCCTGAGGCAAATTGGGGGTGGTTCGGCGTCCCCCAAAACCCAAAGGGGTGGTTCAGCCACCCTCAATTTGTCCGGAAGGGGTGGCCGAGCCACCCCCGGGGCAAATTGAGGGTGGTTCGGCATCCCCCAAAACCCAAAGGGGGTGGTTCGGCATCCCTCAAAACTCAAAAGCCCGGGGAAAATTGTGGGTGGTTTAGCCACTCCTAATTATGCCCGAAGGGGTGGCCAAGCCACCCCCGAGCCAAATTGGGGGTTGTTCTGGCCACCCCCAGTTTGGCCACTAGTGGTGGCCGAATCACCCCCAGGCCATTGGGGGTGGCCGGACCACCCCCTTCCGGCCATTCCCCGGCCAAATTGGGGGTGGTTCCGGCCACCCCCAAAAGCCAAAGTGGGTGGTTCAACCACCCTCAATTTGTTCAGAAGGGGTGGCCGAGCCACCCCCGGGGCAAATTGGGGGTGGTTAGGCGTCCCCCAAAACCCAAAGGCCCGGGGAAAATTGTGGGAGGTTCAGCCACTGCCAATTTCACCGGAAAGGGTGGCCAAGCCACCCCCTGGTCAAATTGGGGGTGGTTCGACCACCCTCAATTTGGCCAGAAGGGGGTGGCCGAACCACCCTCGGGACTAATTGGACACCCCTAAAACTATAGGGGGTGGTTCCGGAGAACCCAATTTTTATCACCGCCAGTTAGCGATTATTGACTAGATAAACATTTTAATTTGAGTTTTTGGCCGGGTTTGGTTGTATCCCTTTTTACAAGTATTATTTTTAGTAGTATTGTTTTTTATTTTTTAAATTATATTAATTCGAAAGTAATCTATTTTTTTTTCCTTATTTATTCATTATACAATAGCAGGTTACAATGAGTTCTAGAGGCTACAGGGGTTTCATACCCACTGCACAGAGGCCCGCAGTCCAGCAGACTGCGTTGGGGAATGACGGTGCTTCATCTAGCACACCCGCAGAGGGGGCTGCCAGCACTGTGCAGCCACGTGCAGACTATCGGCCGTCACTCCTCAGTGACTAGGGGTACCAGACACCGCCTCCCCATCACGACAACACCCAGACCGGTTCACCAAACCTAGACGCCATGCACGATTTCATGCTCAATTTGACTCTCCTACCCCGAACACGGTGGCATCGATGTTCGTAGCCGATGGGGGTGTCTCGGACGATGCTGCTGGTGCAGCACAACATCCCCAGGTTACGGTGGCACATGCTCCCCCGAGCAACGAGGGTCAGGATGCCGAGGACCCATTCGCCCAGTCGCTGCGGCCGGACCAGCTCCGGTTGATATGTGAGTAAATGTTTTAATGAATATATATGTATATCTGTGTGTGTGTGTGTGTGTGTGTGTGTGTGTGTGTGTGTTCAAATAACGTCCGTGTAATTAAATAATTAACAATTAATACGCTTGTGTCAGGCACACGTGATGATGGACATATCGACCTAGAGGTGATTGACAAACTAGGCCCTTATTGGGAGGTCCCAAAGGGAAAGAAAATAGTACTGGAGTTCAATGGGTCAATCCAGCCAGTAGGATTAAGCGCCAACAAGTTCAAACGGACTTGTGGCAAATTGGTGAGGTCTGACTCATTCGTCAATATGAGCGACGAATGGGGGAGCGTTGCAGCTGACAAGAGGTAGCGCTTATGGGAGGCATTGATGGTATGTTATATCTGTCACACAATGTGCATATTAAAATTTATAAATTATTTATAGTTACTGATTTTAGTCTTCTAATATCTAAAATTTTAAATTGTGCAGGTGGAGTACTTCATACCGCCTACTACTAATGAGTTGGATGTTAAAAAAGAAGTGCCAAGGATGTGAGCCAGAAGATCAGGACTTGGCGGGCCAAATTGAAGAGGATTTGCAAAATTCAACCGGGCGACATGCCCGATGTCGTACGGGAAAGAATTAAGAATGTAGACCTCTCAGAATACAATGCCGGGGATGTAAGTGAGTTGGTGGAGAGATGGTGTTGCGAGCCGGACCAGGTACTTCATAGTCGAGTTACATTACTATTTTATGTACTTTCATATTTTCTTGAGTCTTTGCATATATATATATATATATATCCTACAACTAACATATTGATAACGTTAATTGTTTAGGAGTACGCGGCCTGCGAACAATGAACAACAAACCACACACTAGCGGCACCAAAAGCTTCGCTAGGGTGGCACATGAGGATGTATATATACCAACTTAACCTATATATATATATATATATAATTGAATGTTTACTAAAACTCATATATACATATATATTTTGGCAGGCACTGGCGTCTGGCTCCCTACCAACACGTGCGAGCTTATACCCTAAAACCCACCGAAAGAAGGATGGCAGCTACCCGAACGAGGAAACGCGGGTGATATGTGTATGTCACTTAGCTCACATGATTAGTTATTTTTTCCAATACTTTTATTTATTACTTTTATTCCTACAATTAAACATGGGTCTGACGTCGATCACTATTAACATGCAACGTACAGGAAACAATGGACAAGCTAGCACCCACCGACCCGGCCACAGCGTCCAGCATGACTGATGGGACGACACGATGGCATCCAGACGATGCTTATTCCCAGGCATTTGGGAATAAGCCAGAGTACTCAAGAAGGGTTCGAGGGGTGGGCAAGAATGTTAGGCCTGTCCCGGGGACCACGCTGACTTACTACACCCCCACACAAGCACGGTCACAGCGTGCGGGGCCCTCCACCGCGCTGTCCCAAGAAGAAATCAACCAAGCAGTAAGCAACATCAGCAAAGCATTTGAGTCGCGCATTTCTGAGCTCCAGACTATTATCGAAACTCAACGCAAGGCGGCAGAAGAGCATTTGGCCCGGGAGCTACAAAAGCGCGAGGAGGCATGGGAGTCCCGGTGGAGCCATTTTGCGTCGATGATGACACCATCTGCTTTCGCCCTCGCGACCTCTCATGATGCCCTCGCACCAGTCACAGGTGATCCATCTCATCGGTTTGATCGATCATCTGTTGGTAGCGCATCGGGTAATATATTTATATGATTATTAGGAAGTTTATATCACATTGTTTGCTAACTGTGTTTGTTGCATTTTATTGTAGGCAATGCAGCTCCGGTTGATCGGGAAGAGGATCAGACGATTGAAGACCATCGTGCTTCCCATCCGGATGATGTAGACAGTTCTCACAGATCCACATCGTAGTTCCATGCCATACTGATTGTAGTTTTTACTGAATGGGTTTTTATTTGAACTTTTTGTTTAATTTCTATGTGATGGTTACTTGTAGTAACTTGAGGACATCGATTATATGTATAAATTTGTTATTGCCTTTTTTTAATTTTGTAACTTGTGTTTAATTTTCAAGTATTGTGCTTGTTGATAAACAATTGAAATATATCAACTGCGGAATATAAATATGTGAGAGCAAATAATTAAAATTCATATTAAATGTTTAAATATAAACTTTAAATTTAACAACTTACTTAAAACCTATATATTATGCTATTGATACATAGGGGGTATATTTGATTAAGATATATGGTTCACTAAACACGTTACTATGATTTACAGAACGTGATTCTATTCCTGTTATTCTTAGGATGAAATTAGAATTATGATTAAATAATTGAACAACAATCTAAAGCCCCCCATCCCTAAACCCATCCCTATAGATTAAGATTAAAACAAGTAGGAGGTCAATCAAAAAAGAAATATTAATTCAATTTTTAAAATTTGACCCGTATAAATAACAGTAACGCGCAAAACACTCACGTTACTAAAAAAATTATCACTAACGTCCAGGTATTGCACGTTACTATATTTGTAACGTGCAAATGATACACGTTACAAATATAGTAACGTGCAAATGAAATATAGTAATTATAGTAACGTGCAATGTTTTCAGGTTACTATTTTGTAACGTGTATCATTTGCACGATACTATATTGTAGTGACGTTTTACTTATTCTGCGTTAGTATTAATTGGAATTTATACATATCCCGATTCGAAATATATGTTAGTAACGTGCAAAATATATCAGGTTGCTACATAGTTACGTGTAAAATTAACAGGTTACTAAAAAGTAACGTGCAAAACTTACATGTTACTGTTTACTAACGTGTCATTTTTTACATGTTACTAAGATATTTAGCAACGTGTAAATTATTATTACATTACTAATTATAGTAACGTGATAATATTTAGCAACGTGTAAATTACTAATTACATTACTAAGGGCTTGGATAGACCGTATAAAATTGAATTATGAGATGTCCACTTTAAATATCATATACTATATATGTAATGCATTATTGTGATATAACTGTCATTTAACAGAGAACTTTACATTATGCCATTGGTTGTGATTTATAAACCTTTTGTTATAACAATTGAGTTCACAATATGATAACATGTTACTTCGTGTATTATTACTCACTAAGTCGTGGACTTACACTTTATATTTTCACCTATAAATATGGGTTGTTTTATATTTAGTGGCAAGTTCGAGGATGATTCGATATGGGAACCGACACAAGAGACTTTCTATTGACGACTTAGCTAGAATCTTCTTCATGGATAACCCTGAGATGTTAAAGTACATGCGAACTCACGAGCTAGAGGAACTATTCACTTTAATCGGGTTTGTGTACGTGTGGTATTGTCCCTTCTATTGAGTTGTCTATGAGGCTTATTATGGATTTAGTTATCTTGTACTTGTTTTGATGACTTGAGATGATGATCTTAGACTTGGTTTGTAATATTTTCCTATTCTTGATGATGATCCATCCTAGACCAACACAATTGATGATTATGTTTAAGTTATGTTAAATTATGTTATAATGTTTTAGAATTATTATGGTATTTATTTATTGTGTGTATAGTTAATGGCTACCTTATTATGAAAAGTGACTCTTGGAATATAAAGTAATGCAAGCACAAATAAAAGCCTGAGTACTAAACATATGACAGAATGCTAAAGTATTTGGAGGTTATTTTTATTTTTTATTTTTAAATATGAAATGAATTGTAGGAAAAATTATAAAACTCCAAAAAGGGTTGATAATGAAACTCTTGAGAAGCAAATGAAATGAGCATACACTACAAGCACAACTTAGTCAACCCGACCACTTTTCTCCCTTCAACAACCAGACTACTTTTAATTTCTTTGTCTTTTATTTTACATAAATGCGCACGCGGACTACTAAATCTATGTATTTATTTATTTGAGTAAGTTCGGCCTCCCAAGCAAAAAATGCTGGTTTTGCCTCGGCATGAAAAAAATAAGTTAATTGAATAACTCGTGAACAATCTCAAGTACGTTTGAAAAATAAATAAAATGAGCTTAAACAAATTATTTAAATGGATGATAAGTTAAAATTTGATTCGTGTTTGAAAAAAAATTAAGGGTTAAACACATTTTTGGTACCTGTAGTTTAAAGTTTTTATTTTTTGCCCCTATGCTTCAATTCGTATTATAGATAGTACCTAAGATACAGAAAAAGACGAAGATAGTGCCTCTGTCCATTTCTCCGTCCAAAAACTAACGGTTTGCTACATCAGCGCCACTTATCACCCTTATAAGCGCGACACATGTCCCAAAGCCACGTCATAAGACCAATAAGTGTCATGTCACTGTCAAACTACAATTTTGCTAAACACTTAACTGCGTTTTTAAAAATTATTTTTTTTAAATAGCATACTTTTTAATCGCATTTTAAAAATAAATAAATCGTAAACCGGTACTCAATTTAGTTAAGGTGGGTTTAAGATAGGTGATGTGTCTCATAGCCCGATATGAAATGATTATTTTACTGCCTATTGGTGCTGAGTTTCCCGCGCCCAACTTTGGTGCTTATCTCTTGCCATCGCTACCCCAATAGCAACCCCGTTGTTTTCCATCTCTCTTTCATGGTGACAGATTTCTGAGATAGGTATTCACAATTTCAAACCTCAAGTAGATTTATTTATTTTCTTTCTTTTTTTCTTTTTTTATTTATTTCAATCATGCATGGTTGAATGAGAGAGGCAATGAAAATGTCTAACGTTATTGTTTTCTAAATGCGCTTGAAATTAATTTCCTATTCGGCAGAACAAAAAGGAAAAAGGAAAAAGAGGGGAAAGTACGTAAATATGTCATTTTTTCGTTGTTTTCTAAAAGGGAAACTTCACTTTAACTTATTGAACCATTTTTCCAAAGTTAGAAAACTATCAATTTAATGTAATGAACTTTAAAAAATTTACAGTTTCATCCCTCCGTTAGGATACGGAAAATCCTAACGGAATGGTAAGAAGATTTCAAAATACTCTCATTTTTTTAAAAAAAGAAAAAAGAAAGAAAAAAGAAAAAAGAAAAAATAATTGTAATTTAATGATAATTTTATAAAATTTACAGTGGTACAAATGTTATTTTACTAGTTGACTAAATTGCAAAAAATTGAATATTAGATACAATAAATTGAAAATTTTAAAATTTTGGAAGGAGACTGCAAAAATGATTAAAGTTAAGGGGTTAAGTGAAGTTCTATTTATTTTTTTATTTTTTTAAAAAAAAAAAGAAAAAAAAAGTACTTCTATGTTCTATTTGGTTTATGAGAAAATGTATCGGTGAAAAAAAGAACTTGGAACTTGGTTACCGGGGTTCTGAGTTTCTCTTTTCTTTCTTTATTGTATTTTTTAATTTGTTTTTTGACAATCAAACTGATTATTGTGGGCTTTAAGACATGTTGAATTGTTTAAAGTCGATTTTGGTTTCTGCTGCTCTTTGTTCGAGTTTCTTGTTGTTACTTCATGATTCAATAAATGGGAAATCCATGCAAAGTACAAATCAAGTTTTCTTGATTCGTTGGATTGATTTACTAGTGGACCTAGTTAAGTTATTTCAGTGTATATGAGTTTGAGCTGAATTTTTGCCTAGTTGATCTCAAGGTTAATTTGATTTTTTTTTTCTCATTTGTTTTGACGTAAAATATTTTATGAAAACATTTTCTCTAATTTTGACTGTCTGCCTAGCGTAAAATATTGGTCAACCGAATATATTTTTAGTTTATAAAGAAAAATAACCTTCATTATGCATAAAATGTTTTACGCTTCTACGTAAATTATTTTCTACCACTCTTTCACACCTCCAGACAGGCTATTATAAGAGTACCTCATATGAGGCCTAACTGTCTGAGCAGGTGAACTCCACAATTGCCTGCCCAAATTATATGCAATATGGGCAGACAACTACACTAGATTTTAATCTCACCCCTCTCTTCCTCTACAGCTCATGTTCGTCATCTCTCTGTCTTGCAGACATAAAACATTTTATGCTGAAACAAATGGGGTTGAGGAAATTTAGTTTCTCAATTAAGGTCGTTGATTAATGCATTAGTCTATATTTGGATAGATAATCGATTAAAGTTGTCAATATAAAAAACTCTTGTAGTGTAAAAAAGCTAAAGCTAGCTAAGGGACCACCTTGTCACATGTGTAAGGTGGTCAAGAGTTGTGTCTTGAGGTGGCAAAATATCATATTTTGAACAAACTATTTAAATGGACGATAAATTAAAATTTGATTGATGTTCGAAAAAAAAATTAAACAAACTAAGCTTCAACATTGGATTAAAACTCTGAACGCAAGTGCACTACTTGTAGATGCATTTATCACAAGGCCACTGGTAACAAAAAAAAAAAAAATAGAAGTTAAATTATCATATGATTTGGCAATGGAGGGGACTCGTCTTACAGTGTGTTATATCCAGCTCCCATTGAAGAGAGAGAATATGTGTTAATATGCGTGTACTCTTTTTTTTTTCTTTCTTTTTTAAGTAGTAACAGTAATTTCCTTAAAACTCATCTCATTCCTTAAATGTAAAGGAAAATCTTAAAAAAAACTTTTGAAAAAGATTCTTTTGTTATCCCTAAAGGAATAATTGTACCGTTGGTCCCTGTGGTGTCCCATAATTATTTTTCACTCCCTATGATTTAAAAAGTGCATGAGAGGTCATGTGGTAAGCAATAATTACAAATCGATCCTTGGCGTCAAATTCCGTTAATTTTTTTGACAAATTCTGTTAAATCTCACGTCAGCGCCACGTCAAACCAATAAGAATGCGCCACATGTCCATCTTAATAAAAAAATGAATTTATTAAAAAATAAATAAATAAACTTATTTTTTTAAAAAAAAATTAAAATTAAAATTAAAATAAAAAAAAAATAAAAAAACAAAAAACAAGGGGTGGCGCGCGGCCACCCCCAGTGGCCAGGGGTGGTGCGTAGCCACCCTCAATGGCCTGGGGGTGGCCGCGCGCCTCCCCCGGCCACCTCTGGGGGTGGCCGCGGCCTCCCCAATGGCCAGGGGTGGCGCGCAGGCACCCCCAATGGTCTGGGGGTGGCTTCAGGCCACCCCTTGCCTTTTGTTTTTGTTTTTTTTTTGTGAATTTTAATTTTAATTTTTTTTAAAAAAAATTAAGTATATATATATATATATATATATATATATATATATATATATATATTTATTAAGATTGACACGTAGCGCATTCTTATTGGTTTGACGTGGCGCTGACGTGGCATTTAACAGAATCTGTCAAAAAATTTAACGGAATTTGACGCCAGGGATCGATTTGTAATTATTGCTTACCACAGGGACCTCCCATGCACTTTTTAAATCATAGGGAGTGAAAAATAATTATGGCATACCACAGGGACCAACGGTGAAATTATCTCTTCCCTAAATTAAGGAAATACTAAGGGAACTAAAAGTTATACCCTAAATTTAGAGAAGTAAAAGTGGTTCCCTTAACATTATTTTAATATAAAAAAAGCTTTATCTTTCTTCTAGCATTTATTTGAAATAGAATTTAAGTGATTTATTTTCATCTCTCTTTCCCTAACATTTAACTTTAAAAATTTTTAAATAGTATAGGAAAAAGATAAGAGAAACTATTGTGGAATTTATTTGAATAGGAAAGTAAAAAGTAATTTGGTTCTCTCCATTTAAGGAAAATCTAATGGAAGCTGCTTCTAGTGCTTTTAGTCGTTTGTACTTAATTTAGTTAAGATGGGTTTAAGATAGGTGATGTGTCTGATAGCCTGATATGAAATGATTATTTTACTTATTTAATTGATATTTTAACATTCTTTTCAATAAGTAAGTGTTAATATGTGATATATTTAATTAAGATGAGAAGTGAAATGATAGAGACAATGTTTAAATTCAGAACTTTTATTCTGATATTATGTTAAATCATTATTTATTTTAAAAACTTAAACTAATAAGAATGAATGGATTAAATCATTTATGTAATATTTTAACATTCATCCGTTAATAAGTAAGGTCTAATATGTAAAATATTGTAATTAAAATAACGAAGATAATGTGATATTATTCTGGATGCATTCCCACTTATTTCTCTCATTTCCTTATTTTCTCATATGTTGTTGTAAAGATCTAACCCCATTTTCTTGCTGAAAAGGGTTGTGTCCCTTCGTGCTTTTGTAGTTTGTTTGAGTAATTCTACATGTATATTAAATGTCCATAAAAAAATGATGTAGTTTTTAAAATTACCATTGAACGTGTGATTGATCAAATGATGATTTTGATCAAATAATAATTTTAAAAGCTATCTTGTTTTTTATGGACACTTAATAAACTCTTAATGTACAGATAGGATTACTCAGTTTGTTTCCCGATTTCAATATACTAAAAAAAAAAAAAACACAAAAATATAAAAGGCTATGGATTCGGCTTCCATGCGGTAGTTCAAAACTACCGCATGGGTGCTGTAGTGGAAAACGGTACCGTTTTCCACTACAGCACATTAAAAAAAATTTGCAATTTTTTTTTAAAATTTAAAAATTATAAAAATAATAATAATTAAAAACAAAAAATATAAAAACCTAAAACAAATTAAGGGGTGGCCGGCAACCCCATTGGCAACGCCGGCCACCCCATTATTGGCCAAGGGGGTGGCCGGACCACCCCCTTGGCCGATCTGGGGTGGATCGTCCACCCCAGTCGGCTTTGGGGGTGGTCCGGCCACCCCCAAAAAGCCAAAAAACAAAAAAAAACAAAAAAAGGTTAGGGGTTTGGGGGTGGCCGGACCACCCCCAAAGGCCTTGGGGGTGGCTCGGCCACCCCCATATCGGCCGTATGGGGTGGTCGAAACCACCCCCAAGCCCTTGGGGGTGGTCCGGCCACCCCTAAAAGGCCTAGAAACCAAAAACAAAAAAAAAAAAGTTTGGGTTTTGGGGGTGGCCGGTGACCGGATCACCCCCAAAGGCCTTGGGGGTGGCTCGGCCACCCCCATATCTGCCGTATGGGGTGGTCGAAACCACCCCCAGGCCCTTGGGGGTGGTCCGGCCACCCCCCAAACCCCTAACTTTTTTTTTTGTTTTCTTTTTTGGCCTTTTGGGGGTGGCCGGACCACCCCCAAAGCCGACTGGGGTGGTTCGTCCACCCCAGATCGGCCAAGGGGGTGGTCTGGCCACCCCCTTGGCCAATAATGGGGTGGCCGGCGTTGCCCAAGGGGGTGGCCGGCCACCCCTTAATTTTTTTTAGGTTTTTATATTTTTTGTTTTTAATTATTATTATTTTTATAATTTTTAAATTTATTAAAAATTTTGCAAATTTTTTTAAGTGGAAAACGGTACCGTTTTCCACTACAGCACCCATGCGGTAGTTTTGAACTACCGCATGGAAGCCGGATCCAAAAGGCTATTGCCTATTGGCGCGCTTTTCTGTGTTGGCGCTTAGTTTCCCGCGCCCAACTTTGGTGCTGATCTCTTGCCATTGGTTCCCCAAAAGTAACCCCATCGTTTTCACTTTTCCATCTCTCTCTTTCATGGTGACAAATTTCAGAGATAGGTATTTTCTCTCATTTATGTTATATCTCAACCTATTTGTCATTGCATTTCGATCTATCTATATTCAGAATTTCAAACCTCAACTAGATTTTTTTTTCTTTTTTTTTTTTCAATCATGCATGGTTGAATGAGAGAAGGCAATGAAAATGTCTAACGTTATTGTTTTCTGAATGAGCTTGAAATTAATTTCCTTTTTTTTTTTTTGGCAGAACAAAAAGGAAAAAGAGGGGAAAGTAGTAAATGGGTCATTTTTTTCGTTGTTCTCTGAAGGGCAACTTCACTTTAACTTGTTGAACTGTTTTTCTCCAAGTTCAAAAACTATCAATTTAACGTAACGAACTTTAAAAAATTTGCAATCTCACCCCTCCATTAGGATAACGAAAAATCTTAACGGAAGGGTAAGAAGATTTCAAAATACCCTTATTTAAAAAAAAAATGAAAAGAAAAGAAAAGAAAAATTAATTGTAATTTAAGGATAATTTTATAAAATTTACAGGGGCATAAATGTTATTTTACTATTTGACTATCTGATTTAACCTCAAATCTTAACAGGAAAGATGAAATTGCAAAAAAATTGAAAATTAGATACACTAAATTAAAAGTTTTAAAATTTTGAAAGGAAACTGGAAAAATGATAGAAGTTAAGGGGTTGAGTGAAGTTTTCTTTTATTGTTTTTTTTTTTTTAAAAAAAAAAAAAAAAATTACTTATATGTTCTGTTTGGTTTATGAGAAAATGTATCAGTGAAAAAGAGAACTTGGAACTTGTTTACTGGGTTCTGAGTTTCTCTTTTTTTTTTTTTTTTGGGAAAACTTCAATTTACCCCTATGAAGTTGTCACCGATTTGCAATTCAACCACCAATGTTTCAATTTCGTCAATTGCACCCCATAAAGTTTCAAAAATTTTCAATTCAGCCAATCCGTCCAATTGATCCGTCTGAATTAACGAAATTGTCCTGACTTACCGAAAATGCCCTTAATAAAACGGTAGTGTTTTGGCAAAACGCTGTCGTTTCAGTAAGGGTATTTTTGTCAACTTTGGACAAAAAATCACATGTGCCACTCACGTGGGTCCACTTCCGTTTCTTCAGACGGCTCAATTGGACGGAATGGGGTGGATTGAAATTTTTTAAACTTAATGGGGTGCAATTAACAAAATTGAAACATTGGTGGTTGAATTGCAAATCGGTGACAACTTCATGGGGGTAAATTGAAGTTTTCCTTTTTTTTTTAATTGTATTTTTTAATTTGTTTTTTGACAGCCAAACTGATTATTAGGTGGGCTTTAAGATATATTGAATTGTTTAAATTAAGTCGATTTTGGTTTCTGCTGCTCTTTGTTCGAGTTTCTTGCTGTTACTTCCATGATTCAAGAAAAGGGAAATCCATGCAAAGTACAAATCAAGTTTTTTGATTCATTGGATTGATTTACTATGGACGTAGTTAAGTTATTTCAGTGTAAATGATTTAAGGGTTAATTTGATTTAGTTTTTTTTCGTTTGTTTTGACGTAAAATATTTTATGAAAAATGTTTTTTCTAATTTTGAGTGTCTGCTTAGCGTAAAATATTGGTCAACCTGAATATGTTTTTAGTTGATTAAGAAAAATAATCTTCATTATGCGTCAAATGTTTTACACTTCTGCGTAAATTATTTTCCGTCACTTTCCCACCCCTTCATGTGGGCTAGTGTAAGAGTGCCTCTTATGGGGCATAACTCTCTGAACAGGTAGATCCCACAAAGTCTCCTTCTCAATTGCCTGCCCAAATTGTAAGTAATATGGACAAACAATTGCACTGAATTTTAATCTCACCCCCTCTCTTTCCCTGCACCTCATGTTCGTCATCTCTCTCTGTCTCGCGGACAAAAAACATTTTACGCCCAAAAAAACAACGTTGAGGAAATTTAGTTTCTCAGTTAAGGTCGTTGATTAATGCATTAGTCTATATTTGGGTAGATAATCGATTAAAATTTTTTTTGGATGAATAACAATCGATTAAAATTGTCAATATAAAAAACTCTTTTAGTGTAATGTGTTATCTACTTACCCTCCAACCTATGTTCGTATGTAATAGCCATGAAAAGAAAAAGAAGTTCAACAGCCTCTGATGCCCAAAATGGCGACAAGGAAGCAGAGGATGTTGCCAATGAAGGAATTCGAAGCATAACAGACCTCCCAGAACCCGTCTTTCTCACAATTCTGCTTCAACTTCCCATGAAGACAATTCTCAATTGCAGGTGCGTATGCAAACCTTGGCGCAATCGTATACCGGGCCAGTTCCGAATTTGCGAAGTTGTACTCTAGAAAAGCACGTGCTTGTCTCCTGATTCGAACCAATGATCCTAAACGTGTTTCAAGAACCATCCACCTTGTTGAGCTTGAACATGAAAATTTCGATCTGGGGTGTTTATTTTGTGATGCCGGTTGCCCTCAGTGTGACCTTCATGTAAACATGGAACTTGTCACCAAAGTTAAGCTTCCATTACGTGATGCCAAGATGGTACTCAACAGCAGAGATGATGTCACTGCCAGTGTGAAGCTTAATCCTAAAGGTGGAGTAAGCAAGAAGAAGTGTTTCATTGCCTCAAAAAACCCCAAAGATCACAAGTTTGGCATAGTGAACCCGTGTGAAGGGTTGCTTTGCTTGTCTGAACCCAAACAAAACAACCCTGTTGTTGTATGCAATCCAATGACTGGAGAATTCATCAAACTTCCAGCAGCAAGCAAGGTTGAGAAACCTAGAGAGAAAATTGATTCTTGTCTGGGCTTCAGTCCAAGAACTAAACAATATAAGGTGATAAGAATTTTCACTCAACAGATTTGTGATCCCATTAGTGGGAGGAAAGAGTATGGCGATAAGGTGGCTGAGATACACACACTTGGGACTAGATCGTGTAGAAGTGTGGCATTTGCTCCCTTCATGCTATATGGAATAAAATTTCCCACCTACCTGAATGGTGCAGTTCATTGGTTTCGTCCTGAATTCACGAAGGCGGATTTCAAAATTGTTTCTTTTGACGTTTATAATGAGCAATTCCAATTAATTCCAGCTCCCCCACTTAAGTATAACTTATTTGGTAGAAAGGATATAAAGCTCATAAGCATGGGTGTTTTAAATGGTCATCTCTGCATATGTTGTGACGACCCATTTTTAATTTTTTTTTTTTTTTATTTAAAACATATATAAATGGATCTTCACAGTGGCACGATTACCTGTCGCTCAGCCAACATAACGTACACATTCCATAACATGTACCTGATATTCAGAGTTACATCTAACACAGCGGAATATAAATATCAATGTGTAGCGGAACACATATCAAAAGCGGAAATATATCTAATACATAACTGTTATCAACAACAAGAGTCATTTACATGTCTAATTGATTAAGCTTATAAAACATTTTTACTATAATTACATACCAAAATACAGGCTCAACAAATACGTATACCACGTAGGACACGAGCCATAAATAAAATACCCAAAATACAGACTACCCATGAGTCCGTGATTTATGACTGTCGCAATGTGCTCCAATCATAGCATCCCATATGCTAGGTGGACGAGTCAATATCTATATACGCAGAACCTGCAACCAAAGCATTAATGTATGTACGGTTGCGGGGGTTGCCGCATCCGTACAGGTGGAATTATGAGCTCACCGCCTTAGCATAAATAATTACACTAAGACCTCAGAGGTATACTATTCACTGAGTTTTCGCAAAAAACCAACTTTGAATTTTTAGTCTTGTGTACACTATAACAGCTACCAATTTATAAACTTTTGTTTGAAAATCCCCATAGCTGATTTAGCAAACACCGACTAATAGAAAACATTTAAAGCATACTATGTAGCTGCGAACACATATAGAAGTCCAGTCATCCCACCTTGGAAACAACTACATATCTTCTCACCTACTGTAAAACTATTGTATTTTGTGGCTTAAATATACAAAGAAACAGTATTGCCAGATGTGATAACTTCATGTCAAAAGACACTTACATTACCCAATCCAGTAGCGTACAGTCTAGGTACATCAAGCATAAAACAATGGTGGCTCAAATGTACAAAGAAACAACATTGTCAGATGTAGGTAACTTCATGTCAAAAGACACTTACATTACCCAATCCAGTAGCGTACAATCTAGGTACATTAAGCATAAAACAATGGCATCTTACTCAGCAATACAAAGAAACAGCATTGCCAGATATAGGCAACTTCATGTCAAGAGACACTTACATTACCCAATCCAGTAGCGTACAATCTAGGTATACTAAAGCTCGATGCCTTTAAATCATACAAATAGAAATATACATATCATAAAAACAGTACTCACTGACACACTATACTATATGTATGCACATGCTTGTATCATGAGCCGAGGCTCGGGTAACGTAGAGTCGAAACTCACCTTAACATTGAATCATCACTTCCTTTAACATAGGGTCGTCACCCACATTATCATAGAATCTTCATCTCCATTAACATAGAGTCGTAACTCAAGACTGTGCAATTAAGCACGCAAGGCATCATGTCCCCCCTTTATAACTCACACTAAAAACTCAATCATTTACAATGCAATCCTAGTCTACAAAAATCCGCATCCATATCCTAGAGTCACACCATTTATTCAAACTCCATATATCATATACATACTTCAACATCATCATAATTTCAAGATATTCAAAAGTACTCAAATCATCCAAAACAGTTATATTCAACATACAGTTGGTTCATTTTTATAAAACAACATATATATTTTTCCAAATCCATAATACATAAAAATAATAGTTTCTCAGTGAGTAGAATACTCACCTTGGCTGCGCGGATATTAAGCACTAGGTCTCATAGACATCACCATGCAATGCATTACTGTAAAAACAATACATTGCACATTATTGACAATTTCTAATATTGGACTCACATTTAGCTCTTAAATTGCTTAAGAGCAAACCCATTGAAACCCATAATATTTATAGGGTTCTCAAATATTTACCCATAATCCTAAACACTAGCTAAACTCAATTAACACTAACCCAAAATATTCACTACGGGTTAGATATTAAAATCACCATTTAATTATTTACCTATAATATTAATTATTAACCCGTAATTAATTTCACTAACCCGTGAATTATTTTCACTAACACTTTTAATAATAATTGGAATGTCCAAGACATTATTTAATAATTAGAGTATAGAATTTGAGTAAATAACTAATTAAAATTATTTTAGTGTCATTAAAAATGCAAATGAATATTTTTAAAGTCTAAAGAAAATTGAAAAGAAAATAAAATAGAAAAGAAATTAGAAATGAAAAATAAACATAAAAGAAATTAATTAATAAAATTAAATAAAGAAAAGAAAAGAAAAATTAAAAGAAGAAAAGAAAAGTCAAAGTAAAAAGTAAAATAAAATAAAAATAATAAAGCATGTGGGGCGACCTACGCCCCACATACTTAAAGTGAAGGGCCACTTGGCCCTTCACGAAAAAGAAGGAAGGAGATGGCCCTTCCCAAAGAAAAACAAAAATAATAAAAAAAGAAGAAGAAAAGGATGATAAGGTGCTTGCGCCTTATCTCGTGGGAGAGAAAAAGAAAGAAAGAAAGAGGCAGAATGCCTCTCTCTTTTGTACTCTTTGGGGTTTTTCTACAAAATTCATGATCTACGAAGATCCAACCGTCCAAACTCAAATCCGACTTCGGTAACGTGATCTACGAAGTCTGATCTACGTTTCTACCGATCGTTTTGAGGTAAATAGCTAAATTCATATTTTAAAATTTTTGGTTAAATCCAGCAAAATATGAGTTTGATATAGTGTTTTCTTTAGGCTTTGTGTTATTTGGAGCTTGCAAAGATTCCCCAAACACCGGGTATTATTTGGGTAAATTTTTAAGTAAGTTCATTTAATTCATAATTTTATGGATTAATGTTATTTTAAATATATTAGTGTTTATGTTGGTGAGATTAATAGTTATTGTGATTAACTTAATATTTTATAAATTATGGGTTAATTTTGGAAACCCTAATTTGATGGGTTAAATTAATTTGGGAGTTTTAAGTGATTAAAATTTAGATAGTTAAATTATGTTAATATGTTAGTAATTGATGTAAAAAAATTTATGAACATAATATTAGAGTTAATAATATTGATAAAATGTTAGTGAGAAATAATTTAGAGATTAGCAAATATAATTTTAGGGCTAATATTATTATAAAAGTATTAGTGAAAATAATTTATGGGTTAGTGGAAATAATGATAAGTTAGTAATTAATATTATGAGTAAATAATTAAATGGTGTTTTTAATATCTAACCCTTAGTGAATACTTTGGGTTAGTGTTAATTGAGTTTAGTTAGTGTCTAGGATTATGGGTAAATATTTGGGAACTCTAGAAATATTATGGGTTTTCTATGGGTTAGCTCTTGAGCAATTTAAGAGCTAAATGTGAGTCTAATATTAGAAGTTGCCAATAATGCGCAATGTATTGTTTTTACAGTAATGCATTGCATGGTGATGTCTAGGAGACCTAGTGCTTAATATCCGCGCAGCCAAGTGAGTATTCTACTCACCGAGAAGTATTATTTTTATATAAGATGAATTGAAAAATATATGTTGTTTTATAAATATGAACCAACTGTATGTTGAATATATCTGTTTTGGATGATTTGAGTACTTTTGAGTATATTGAAATTATGATAATGTTGAAGTACGTATATGATATGTGGAGTTTGAATAAATGGTGTGACTCTAGGATATGGTTGGGAATTTTGTAGACTAGGGTTGCATTATAAATTATTGTGATTTTTAGTGTGAGTTATAAAGGGGGGACATGATGCATAGTGTGCTTAACGGCACAAACCTTGGGATACGGTCCCTGTTCTTTGGGATACGGTCCTTGTTCTTTGGAGTTACGGACTCGACGTTAATATGGGATACGGTCCCCGTTCGCTTGGCATATGCATACATATATCTTAGTGTGTTTGTTTGTATCGTTTTTATGATATATATATATATATATATATATATATATTTCTTGTTGCATGATTTAAAGGAAACGAGCTTTAGTATACCTAGATTGTACGCTACTGGATTGGGTAATGTAAGTGTCTTTTGACATGAAGTTACCTACATCTGGCAATGCTGTTTCTTTGTATTGCTGAGTAAGATTCCATTGTTTTAAGCTTAATGTACCTAGACTGTACGCTACTGGATTGGGTAATGTAAGTGTCTTTTGACATGAAGTTACCTACATCTGGCAATGCTGTTTCTTTGTACATTTGAGCCACCATTATTTTATGCTTGATGTACCTAGACTGTACGCTACTGGATTGGGTAATGTAAGTGTCTTTTGACATGAAGTTATCACACATGGCAATGCTGTTTCTTTGTACATTTGAGCCACAAAATACAATAGTTTTATAGTAGGTGAGAAGATATGTAGTTGTTTCCAAGGTGGGATGACTGGAACTTCTATATGTGTTCGCAGCTACATAGTATGCTTTAAATGTTTTATATTAATCGGTGTTTGCTAAATCAACTATGGGGGTTTTCAAACAAAAGTTTATAAATTGGTAGCTGTTATAGTGCTCGCAAGACTAAAATAAAGAAAAGTTGGTTCTTTGCGAAAACTCAGTAAATGGTATACCTCTGAGGTCTTAGTGTAATTATTTATGCTAAGGAGATGGGCTCATAATTCTACCTGTACGGATGTGGCAACCCCCGCAACTGTACAGACATTGATGCTTTGGTTGCAGGTTCTGCGGATATAGATATTGAGTCGTTCACCTAGCGTATGAGATGCTATGATTGGAGCACATCGCGACAGTCATAAGTTATGGACTCATGGGTAGTCCGTATTTTGGGTATTCTATTTTTATGGCTCTTGTTTTATGTGGCTTATGTATTTATTGAGCCCGTATTTTAGTATGTAATTAGTGTAATATGTTTTATAAACCTTAAATAGATAGACTCGTAAATGGCTCTCGTTGTTGTAATTAACGGTTATGTATTAGATGTATTTCCGCTTATGATATGTGTTCCGTTGCATATTGATAATTATATTCCGATGTGTTAGATGTAACTCTGAATATCAGGTACATGTTATGGAACGTGTACGTTATGTTGGCTGAGCGACAAGTAGTCGTGCCTCTGTGAAGATCCATTTATGTATGTTTTTTTTTTAAAAAAATGGGTCGTCACAATAATATTAGCCCTAAAATTATATTCACTAATCTCTAAATATTTTCTCACTAACATTTTCTCAATATCATTAACTCTAATAATATGTTCATAAATCTTTTTACATCAATTAATAACATTTTAACATAATTTAACTATCTAAATTTTAATCACTTAAAAACCTCCAAATTAATTTAACCTATCAAATTAGGGTTGCTAAACTTTAATCATAATTTATAAAACACTACCTTAAACACAATATTATTAACTCAATAGCTTTTATTAAGGGTTTATAACATAAAAACTCAATTAAAATTAAATACCCAAAAGTTAGGGTTTGAAGAAACTCACCAAAAATTCCACCAAATGTAAATCCAACACTTGGAGAGTGTTTAGCAAGCTCCTTATAACAAATCCTAAGAACACATAAAATTAAACTCATATATCTTTAGATTTAATCTAAAATCTCAAAGACCAAGAGTTTATGAAAATACCTCAAACCAATCGGTTGAAACGTAGATCGGGCTTCGTAGATCACGTTACCGAAGTCGGATTTGAGTTTGGACGGTTAGATCTTCGTAGATCAAAGATTTTCTACGAAAAATCCTCCCCCACCCTTTTCCTTCCTATCTCTCAGGTCTGAACTCTGAAGGCCCTTTCCTTTTCTTTTCTTTTTTTTTTCTTTGTTGCTTTTATTCTTTTGTGAAGGGCCACTTGGCCCTTTCATTTTTTTCTTTTCAATTTTCTTTCCTAATTTCTTTTATAATTTCATTTTTATTCTATTTTCTTTTATAATTTCTTTTTCTTTTCTATTTCTTTGGACCTAAAAATATTCCTTTATATTTTTAATGACACTAAATTAATTTTAATAAATTATTTACTCAAATTTTATACTCTAAATATTAAGTAATGCCCCGGACACTACATATGTGATACTGCTGAGTTTGGCCATGTTTGCATATGGGCGATGAAGAAGCATGGGGTTCGAGAATCTTGGACTAAAGTGTTTTCTATCAATACTTAGACTGAACAACGATGGCCTCATAGTTTATATCATCCATTGAAGAAGTTTAAGAATGGAGCAATACTGATGTACCATGCTCGCAACTGCCTGCTTTATTATGACCCTTCAAGAAAAGAACACAAGTATTTTAAGATTCGTGGAAGTGAATCAAACTTTGAGGCAGTTGTTTGTATTCCAAGCTACAGTTTGCTCAAGGATGCTGTGATGGGAGACAATATTGTAGAGGTGCTGGATGTCAAATCAAGGTAAAATTTTGCTGTTTTGCATTGCATATCTGCTTTAATCAAGATCGATAATGACATGATATATTAAACTTTAAGCTGCATTTTTTTTTTTTTCTGATTTTGTATGCAATAAAACCAACTTTACTCTCTGTTGTTAGGAACATTGTTGCATTGGTAGAGGTTTGCTATGGAGACATGGGAAAGATATCCAATCTGCAATTTTAATAAATGTTGCATGTGATATGTTTTAGTTTCTGGAGTGGAGACTAGTTGGTGTTGCTTCCATGCTCTTAAGCTTAATTAAGCTTATCTGTTAAAGAATAATTTGTTTGTTTTAGTTTATTTTACAGAGGATCATTCAGGCCCTCTATGTTCTTCTAACACAATTTATAGGTGTGCAAAATTCGAGCTGCGAGAAGAAGTCAAACCTCTCATTTTGGTGGAAGAAATTAGCGATCTGGCGTCAGATTTTTATACTTCGTCTGAGGAAAGCTGCTGAATTTGAAATTCAGTTTGAGAGTATAAACAAAATGCTTTTGTAATTTTGTGACAATGCATTGTCTTAACTTTGATTGTTTTTGTAATTTTGTTCAATGGATTTTGCTGGCCATGTCGTAAGACATTTATTTGTTAATGGATTCTTTTGTTTCTGTTAATCTTAGTTTAGATTTTCAAGATTGATTTTGTTTGTGATTTGAGTACTATAATGTGATGGAGCTCAAAGATCAAACCTAGAATCAAAACACTGAAAAAACAAAATCCCAGAAACCCAGAACCCCAAATCAAACAGAAAACAACACAAGAAACCATTTACTGACAAGAAAAGAGAAACCGAAATATAAAAACCAGATATAATGAAACAACAAGAGAGAAAACAGAACAATATGCAGAAGAAAAGGCAAAAAGTACTCGCATTTTATCAGCTTCCCAGTCAGTCTGAGACATGGTTCTTATAATATGATTCTTATATATAATAAATATCTCCACTAATATGATTCTTAATTATAACAAATATTGAAATATTAAAAAAAACAAAAACAAAAGACTATGTAGCTTATTTATCATTGATATTGCAAAATACAGCCCATTAGTTGGGCATGGCAGAATACAAAATACAGCTGCAAAAAAAAAAAAAAAAAAAAAAAAAAAAAAAAAACCATTTATAACACTAGGTTTTAAGCACTTTAGGATTCCAGAAGCACGTACGTGGAGGGGCTCGCCCCAGTGACGCCTCTCCATTTAACAAAGCCCATACATCCATGTATATATTTTTGTAGACAACATAATATATATTAATTTAGATACTTTATGTCTAAGAACTCTGGTACATGATTCCAATTTTCATGCATATATAAGTACTATTAGTACACCCAAAAATATATACTAGCTTGCATTTTAATGATCAAATATCTAATCAAATCATGCGTATACTTGGGTAGGAAGGCGTGGAGTGAAATGGACTTCAAGTGGTGTGGTTTTCATGTTGGTAATTCCGACTTTCTCAGTCATGTCCACGGGCTCATTTGACGGGGTTGTAATTTCAAAAGCGTGCAACAAGGTGGCAAGTGTGAGTTGCATAACTTGTAACGCAAGAGAGATTCCCGCGCACCATCTTCTACCGGTGCCAAATGGTATAAACTCGAAATGCTGGCCCCTAGCGTCAACATCCAGATGGGTTGTAAGGAATCTTTCTGGCCGAAATTCATTTGGATCAGACCACACACGTGGGTCTCGATGGAGCTTTGAGAGATTAACAAAAAGTCGTGTGCCTGCTGGAACGTGATAGCCAGCCAAAGTGCTATCTTCCATGGATTCGTGCGGGATAGAGAGTGGTGCGGCAGGGTATAAACGCATTGTTTCTTTGAGGATAGCTTGGAGATAGACCAGGTTTTTTATGTCGGATTCATTTACTTGCCTCTCCCTGCCAATCTGAACATCTAACTCTTGTTGTGCTTTCTTTAGGGCTTCCCGGTTGTTAAGAAGCAAAGAGAGAGACCATGTCATTGTTATTGTTGTTGTATCTGTGCCCGCTAGGATAAGGGCCTGCAAAAGTACCAAAGTTGAAGTTTTAGATGGTTAGGCAAAAAAAGTTTGAATATTGGACCACTAGCTTTTGGATCTTAACCAAATAGTTTCACAACCTGACAACACAGGGGAAATGATTCCCGGAGGAACCTTTTATATTAAAAAATTTGTTTTTAAATCAAAAAGTTGTCTCTAATGTCATCAGAGACAACTTTTTGATTTGAAAACAAATTTTTTAATATAAAAGGCCTGCAGGGGACGGTTCAACCGTCCCCTGCATATCAGGCCTCGATAACACTGTGGGATATCCACCAATATACTTCTTCTGTTTTGTTAAAACGAAGAATTTCCATAAACCAACGTACTTCTTCCCTCACATTGTTAAGCCAATTATATATATATATATTAATTTGATTGTTATTTTTCTCGTCATGGACTTGATGATCTTTCTCTTGGATGCATGATCAAAATGGTTACCAAACGACTATGAACTCTATGATGCCTATGCCTATTAATTTAATACTAGCTAGCTAGTTGATCAATGATAATCACTCTACTTAACGAAATATTCATGCATGTTCATAATATTCAAGGAACATGCATCTTGTTGTTATAGGGTACATCAAAAGCTTACCAGACATGTAGCTTTAGTGATTGTATCAGCATCATAATTAGAGATCCCTTCGTCGTCGGTAACAATAGACAACATCACATCCATAAAGTCTTGGTGTCCCTTTGCCTCACCAGAAACTTTCCTTTGCTTATGTTCTTCTAACCAACCTTCAACGACATCATCAAATTCTTTTGCAGTTCGCTTCATGGCCCTCTCGTACCCTCCCAAGTCCAACCACCTTAAGTAAGGAAGAGCATCTGCTACCACAAACCTACCACTCAACTCAATGAAATCTCTTACTGACTTCTGCCACTGATCGTTATCTTCATTAATCTCATCCTTGGTTGCAGTCCCATCAAATCGTTTCCCTATAACCATCCTAAATAAAATATTTAGGGTTGTGGACCCAAACCATCTCTTCATCTCTACCAACACGTTGTTGTTCTTGACCCAGACCTCATATATCTCTTTTATAGATGTATTTACCTCAGACACTCGGATGTCTTTGAACATCTCAAGCCGGTGGTTTGATAGGAGCTCGAGGGTGGCTATTTTACGCACTTGGCGCCAGTAAGGACCGTAAGGGCTAAACCCTAACATGGCATAGTTGTAGCCCATGAGTTCTGCAGCTATAGCTTTTGGACGGCTGGCAAAGACTTTGTCATTAGTGGTGAAGCACTCTTTTGCTATCTCCCAGCTGCTCACTATCAGAGCCCGATGTATGCCCAGCCGGATAGTGAAGATTGATCCATACTTATCTGCCATGTTACCCAGTGTTATATGGGCTGCTGTTGTCCCTCGTAATTGGTGGAGGTGGCCAATCAAAGGCCACGCGCCACCGGCTTGTGGTGGAAGTGTTGTTTTAGGAGCAGTTATTTGGGCTCTTCTTAATATCCATAATAGAAAGAAGAGGAACAGAAAAAAGGCGAAGATACTGGCCATGAAAGTTGCAGAGGATGCATGAGGAAAGAGCATACTTCTGGATAGAGGTTTTGGGAGAAGGTGCATGGTTCTGTTGCGCGCAGTCCTACTCCCTAGCTTGTATATATTCAAGGTCAAATATTGTGCCTCTTCATTTCAAGATTTGCAAACACCACGTGGTCTTGACTGGGTCATGCAACCAATCGAACCAGATCGTTTTGGTCCACTAAATAAAAGATGGAGATGTGAGAACAAGATATCGTAAAACCAATAAATAAGACCGTAAAGCTTACCCAATCCAAAGTAAGACGGTTGATTAAAACAAATTCAAAGTTGTACAGGAGTACTATTGGTCATAAAGTTCTAAGAGTGTTTTTGTACACTTCTTTTCTTTTCTTTTTTCTTTTTTTTTTTTTATTTTTTTGCATATAAAAGGGTCTCCAATATGTCATGGTCTCAAATGCAGCAGTGAAATCTTTGCACCAGATCATGAATGCATAATTGGTAGATCATATGAATGAGAATTGGATGGACTTCACCTTTATAAGGATTCGGCTACCCCATGTGTCTACACTTCACTGATACTAACATATGCACCACATTATTATGCCAAGAAGTGAATTCTCAGTCTGATCACACGTAGTGCAGCAATCACTCCCTACAAATTTGATGGAGAAAAGATTCTGCATAATAATTATGCACCAATCAGCCCTCAATCTCATATACACCGTTCCGCTTTTCTCATGTGCAGTGTGAAGGATTTGGTCACATCAACTGTAACTTTGATTTGTTCTTTTGCATTTTTATGTTTTTTAATAATAATAAAAAAAAAAAAAACATTATACATAATTTTTTCAAACTATCACCTTATTGTCAATATTTTTTTAAACTACCAATTGTATCCGGTGGCAGAGCTACATAGAGCCTTGGGGGGCCTGACCACCCAAGACCAAAGGTTTTCTCAAGAAAAAAAAATCTAAAAAAAAATTAAAATTAAAATTTACTCCTAAATTTTTTTTTTTTTTTTTATATTCCCCCCCTCACCCCCTCCCCCCCCACCCAAATTTTTTTTTTTTCAATCATGCCCTCGAAAGTTTGAATCCTAGCTCCACCCTTAATTGTATCAATATCCCCCTTCAAACTACCAAAAATGTCAATATAGACCAACAGAAAAAAAAGTGACCCTAAACTTTTTTCAATAAGACAAAAATGTTCTTTATAAATTTGAAAAAAAAAACTAAAATTAAAAATTAAATTTTTAAAAAACAAATTGAAAAAACATTAAAAGAAAAAACTGAAAAAGGATGGATTTTTTAATATTTTTTATAGTTTTAAAAAACAAACGAAAAAATAACTGAAAAATAAAGAAAAAAAAATAAAAAAAAAAGAAGAAGAAAAAACCGTTTTTATTTTTTATTATTTTTTTAAAATTTTTTAAATATTTTTTTAGGTTTATTTTTTAAAAATATTAATAATTTTATGAATGATATTTTTCTCACTAGGGAACATTGACATTTTTCGGTAGTTTAGAAAAAAAATTGACACAATTGATAGTTTAAAATGACATTAACAATGTGACGGTAGTTTAGGGGTTATATGTATTTTATTTTTTTTTAGCTTGTAGGCCCGTGATTAGTTGGTTAAGTAGCGAGATTTTTTCAACAAAATTGTGCGCCACTATCAGACGTCAACGACACTCCCATCATTTTCAACCGTGAACGCGCGCGTTATCTTTTAATTTCCTCTTTTTGTCTTCAGATAGATTTTCTTAGATCCTATCAATGGAAAAGGGGCCAATGACTGAGATTTTTCTTCCTATCTGCCATTTTTTTTCCATCATTTTGATGCAACGGTTGATCCTATCGAGAATAGAAATTGAAACAATTCAATTCACTTGACTGGTTTGTGCATGGTCGGCATGCTGAACCAGCATCCGATATTGACAGGAGGTTGGAGGCTTTTGGATTAAAACTCGATCACATATAAGTCCCTATAGATACAATGATAATTTAAAATAAAAAAAAAAGGTATAGGAGCTCTTTATCTTAATGTTATTAAATAATTATAAGAAAAACACCGAGTAATGAAAATATTTGTACCAACGCATTCGAAGGAGTTGAATCTCATACAATATTTGTAAGAAACTAGCCGTGCTAAAGTGTATCATTTGAAGGCCAAAAGATATTCCAGGGCAAACTCTTCTACCACTTCCAAACGGGATTAACTCAAAAATTTTGCCCCTAATATCAATATCTTTTTGGATGGTGAGAAATATTTCTGGCTAGAATGTCAACGGATCTGACCGTATGCGTGGATCTATATGGATTTTCCAAAGGTTTGTGATTAGCGGAGTGCCCTTTGGGACATGGTAACCACCTGTTAGTGCAGTTTTCCGTCTGACAACGTGTCAGTTCTGATTCGTTCTTTTAATGGCTCGGTTTGCTCCTTCAGTGGCTCAGGCCTTTGAGTACTCTACAACATAGTGAGAACACGCCGGGTGTTGGCCGGCGTTCCTCCCTCCAATGCTTAAGTCAGGCAAATAGCCAAGTGAGAGCAAAAGTAGAGAAATTCCAATGTATTTTTAATTTGTTTTTTGACAACTAAACTGATTATTAGGTGGGCTTTAAGATATATTGAATTGTTTAAAGTCGATTTTTGTTTCTGCTGCTCTTTGTTTTGAGTTTCTTGATGTTACTTCAGAAACTCGGGTTTTTTTTTTTTTTTTTTTGGCATTTTCTCTAATTTTTGTCTCTCTACGTAAAATATTGATCAGCCTAAATATGGTTTTAGTTGATTAAGAAAAATAACATTTATTATGCGTCAAATATTGTTTTAACACTTCTACGTAAATCATTTCCCGGTCGCTTTCACACACCTTCAAGCGGGCTAGTGTAAGAGTGCCTCTTATGGGGCATAACTCTCTAAACGGGTGGATCCCACAAGGGCCCCTTTTCAATTGTCTGCCATAATTGTAAGTAATATAGGCAGACAATTGCACTGGATTTTAATCTCACCCCCTCTCTTTCTTTGCAGCTCATGTTCGTCATCTATCTCTCTATCTCGCGGACAAAAAAAACATTTTAAGCTAAAACAAACGGGGTTGAGTAAATTTAGTTTCTCAGTTAAGGTCGTTGGTTAATGCATTAGTCTATATTTTGTTGTAATATGTGTGTTACAAAAATTATTTCATTTTTAGTCATCTTTAAATGTTTTATCATTTGGTATTAAAATATATTCATTAATTTTTATAAGGAAGGAAAAAACTAATTTCTCAAACATATTCATGAATTTTTATGGCAAAGGAAAACCAATTTATTAAAATATATTCATGGGTTTTTTTTTTTTTTTTGACATGTCCACACAAAGGGGAGGGAGGATTCAAACCAAGTGACCTTCACTTCATGAGGCGTGGTCTCCAACCAATTGAACCAGTGACATTCATGAGTTTTTATGCTAAAGAAAAAAAAAAAAAAAAAACCTGATTTCCCGTTTGTTTATGACCGTTGGGTATTAAATTGTTTTATGGCTTTTGATCTTCAATTAAACGTTCTGACTGTTATGATTGTTTGGTCATAACAATTAAACATTCAGTCAACATTTTGATTTTATGACATTTGACTAATCTTCCAACGTCTGTACAGAGGGAGATGCTAAAATCACAATCCTTAGCATAACTTTAACCACAATTCACACTTATTGGAGTGAGACCGCCACACACATTAGTCACACTCTAATGTGTATTGGATGTGTTAAAGTTTACTAGGGATATGCCTCAATCGCTACCCGTGTATGTGTATATATATATATATATATTACCATGCAAAAATAACACAATTCAACAGTATTTATTGGAGTGAGACCCACACACATAAGTCCCACTCCAATGTGTGTTGGATTGTGTTAAACTTGTGCTAAGGGTTGTGCCCATATATTATATTATTAGTTTTTCTACAAAGAATTTTTTTTTTTTTTTTTTTCTTTTTCAAGTCTCCCATCCACTTTGATCAAAGGGTTGTTCTATTTGATCTTCGTTCTTGAATGTGTGTCCTTAACGAAGATAGACACTATAGTCTAATCCAGGAGGTTGCCGTATCAAGAGATCCGATTACACTGAGTTATATACTCCGGGAGGCATAAATCAATCTTTAAGGACAACGCTCTTGCGTGATTCTATAGCATTGTGAGATCTTTCCTTACTTTAATTTTAATCTATTGTATTGTATTTATTTCATTATTATTGTTTCAGATTAATATGGTCTAGTATCACAATAATATTTTCAACCAATTATTTGTGTAACAATTATTTATTTAATTGTTAATTTTCATATTGGTATTATTTTATTTCAACAATAATTTTGTGCACCATCCAAAATTATTTCCAACAATCTTAAAGGTTATATTATGTCGATGGTTGCATGAATATTTTGATTAGGACCATAACAATAGTATTTAAACTTTGAGAAGTGAAATACTATTAGAGATTGCGGTATACAATTCGCATACAGGAAAGATGAAATCAATTCTTAGGTGAAGAGATAAAGAATTTGTTATGGAAAAATATCTGATAATTGATGTGTTTGTCATAAGAAATGTTTAATTTCACGTGTAGGTATTGGAAGTGATATATTTTGACAAAAAGAGTTTTCGTTTATTTGAACTCAAATTTGTGTCATTTAATTTGTTTGTCAAATAATATTTTCTTGTTAGGTCATGTATCTTACAATAAAAATTGAGCCTTTTATAGAGTTTTAAAACTTAAAACAATTTTTATTGTGATGTGCTGAGTTTGTTGGAGAACATTCACGTAATTTGTTAAAGTTGTCAATATAAAAAAACTCTTTTAGTGTAATTTGTTATCAACTTACCCTCCAACCTATGTTCGTATGTAATAGCCATGAAATGAAAAAGAAGTTCAACAGCCTCTGATGCCCAAAATGGCGACAAGGAAGCAGAGGAAGTTGCCAATGAAGGAATTCGAAGCATAACAGATCTCCCAAAACCCATCTTTCTCACAATTCTGCTTCAACTTCCTATGAAGACAATTCTCATTTGCAGGTGCGTATGCAAACCTTGGCACAATCGTATATCTAGTTCCGAATTTGCTAAGTTGTACTCTAGAAAAGCACGTGCTTGTCTCATGATTCGAACTAGGGGCGGAGGGTAGGGGTCGAGAGGGGACAAATGCCCCCCTTCACCTCTCAAAAAAAAATTTTACCTTTGAAAAAATTTCTCTTGATGCTTGGTTGCCCACCCTCAGCCACTTATCAGGGGGCAAATTGTTTCTAGGATTATCAAAATTCACGACTCATGGATTCTTCTTGATGGGAGGGAGAATAATCAGCTAACCAATTAATGACGAGGGTCTTTGACCTATCTATATAAGAAGCTCTATGCATCCATCTTTTGGCACACTCATAGACATAGGAACTTCTGAATTTTGTTTTTTCCAGAATTCTTGGTGTTGCAGAAAATTTTATTCGTTTCGCTTGAACAAAGATATGGCTAGAGGTATTTATAATTCCGCTGCTTATTTAATTTAATAGCATTTTATTTATATTATGCTTACATGTGGTATCAAAGCTGCCTCTATGCTAATTTGCTCAGCTTTCAGTTTTGGGCAATTCTCTATTGGTTGAATTGTGTAAATTTTATGTGCATAAAATTTGCCTCTATTTTTTTTTGTTCATTTCACATACTGTTTTGCTGTTTTACATCTATGCCTAAAATGTTTAAGAAAAACATGAACTCTGTAAAGCATGAAAACCACGTTGTTTTGTCGTGAAATTCTTTGGATAATTACACACTGTAAAACATGTTTTACCCAACATTGTAAAGCTTGTTTGTAAAATAGCAATAAAGAGGTTAGGCCAATAGGATTACCTCTCTTTGAAGACAAAACCACAAGAGAACACATTCTCCCTTCAAAACCCACTCTTTCACTCTCACTAGGGTTCTTTCAACTAAAAGATGACGAAAATGGAAGCTAAGGGCATACAAGGTGTATTTAAAACAGCATAGACACAAACAAGATAAGCTGAGGTGGCAAAATTAATTGCTCCAAGCTGTCTTCAAACGTTCACCAATGATTGTTTAGGATCCAATCTCAAACATTCTCTCTCTTACTTCGAACGTTCGACCCATACAGAAAATTATAAAAAGTCCAAAATTTCACTTCTTCTCTAACATTCTTGAGTTTTATTAAGGCGCTCTTAACCCTAATTAATATTTAGGGTGTTACAAAATGGGTTTTTTCAATATTTAAGCAGAAACTATCACAATTAGGTTGAAGCATAAACATAAAATGATAACTGTGAAAGAAAGAAAAATGGGTTACTTACAATAGTGTGATTTTCGATCAAGAAGAGGTAATGAAGAGCTTCTCCCTTGCCAAATAGTGTTGTATTTTATGAGATAGTGAAGTATAGTAGGTGTTCATGGGTTCTTGGAAGCTTGGGAGTTTTGGAGAGGGTTGAGAGAAGGCTTGAGAAGGGTTGATAGGAAGTGAGAAAGGGGGGGGGGGGGGGGGGGGGGGGGGGGGGGGGGGGGGGGGGGGGGGGGGGGGGGGGGGAATGGGAGAAAATTGCAATGGCCAAATGAAGGGGCAGCCAAGCTTGAAAAAAGAGGGCTATCAATTTAATAAAGCGACGTACTCTAAGATCCAATGGTTCTCACCAAGTGTCAAAGGCTAATTTCACATAACATGGGTTATTGCCTTGTTTTAACTTCATAAACCAAAAGGTTAAAGCTATGTAAAGTTGTTGTCATAAACTAAAGGTTAATGCCATGTTTTAGTCTTATAAACTAAGAGTAAATGACATGGGTATGTGATGTGGAAGTGTTTGGGTGATTTGACAATATGTGGGTGTTGACATGTCGCAAGGAACAGTGTTATCTTCCTAGTAGTATTAAGTGGCAGTGACATGACGGGCCGTTAGTTTTTGGACGGAAAACTTAACTGATGTACCAATTCGGTCTTTTTCCAAAACTGAGGTACCATTTGTGATGTAAATTAAAACTCAGGTACCAAAAAATAAAGTTGTCAAAACTCAAGTACCAATAAGGTATTTGACCTTAATTTTATTAGGTAAAGAAATTATGGCTAGCTCCTAGTATCAAAGGACAAGGATTCTCTACGGTTCAAATGAATTGTAGAAGATCAAGTTAGTTTTATTTGAGATTATTTGAGAGGTAAAATTATCCTTTTATATTTTTATAGACAAATTTACCTCTCAAATAACACTAACTGAATAACCTCCAGTTCATTTGAACTGGAGAGGATCCAAATGCAGTATCAAAAGATTGGTCTCATCGATATGATCCTTATATCTCATGTTGGAAATAAATAAAGAATATAGGAAAACTTACGAAGGCAAGAAATATGAAATTTAGACTTTTAAGGCTCAATCGTAATGATAATATCTTTAAAACTTATTTTTCTACTTTCAAGTGCGAAGGATATAGGACAAAATAGTCCCCAAGATACAATAAATCCCAAAATGTTACCGTACAAGAAAGACCTTTATGGAGAATTGCACAAAAGAAATTTCTAGGAGACAAGAAAGAAGCTATATGCTTGTGTGTCCTGTTGCAAATGACATCAAAGTCATATTTATAGCAATTTTGGACCATTAAAATAATGGTCACAAATTTGTAGCCACCAAAAACCCACTTAATGTACACCTTAATAGCATTTTGGTTTCTGTCCTTATTATTTTGGCTCGATACTGAGTCGTGGGCTACTGTTGTTGTTTTTTTTTTTTTTTTTTTCTCTCGTGTCACTCTATGAAACCAAGAGGTGAAAGGTAATTTTCTCCAATCCTTATGAGGATTTGGAAGGTTGAGGGTTTCAATTTATTGGGTTGATTTGGATAAGGTGCCAACGGCCACCCAGTGGACGGAAAGTATTTTGGCTAGGTTTACAGGTAGATTGTTTTGAAGCCAGATCTATGATTTCCCATTAATATCTGCATGTCACACGTCCCTCCAGGGTGTTCGTCTCATCATCCCCATCTCTATCACACCCAGACGTGTTTTCCTTGACCGTCCGTACAATGGAGCGTGGTGTGCACGTGCAAGCAAGCGCTCATCACTCCCTGGCGTGTATTGGCTCCAGTTCATGGTTGGAGGTTCCCGAGAGTTTTCATGGTTGTTCTGATGGTTGGCGGTCTTCTGGTGCGGCGTGTGGTATACACGCACCATCATTGGCAACTCTCTGTGCTCATTTTAGCCAGCCAGTGTTTTTTTGTTATTGTTCTAGTTTTTTAAGTTTGTGTTATGTTGTTACCCTTGCAGCCTGCCATGGTAAATTTTAGATTTAAACTGGATTGTAATAACTGTTTTTTATATTAGAATTTGCACTCTCTTATCTCTTCTAGTGGAATTCATGTGTAAGGAGAGGCTTGTATTGTTTGTCCATCTGCTTAGGCTAGCTGCTCTCCAAATCAGGATTCAGTCCAGGACTTTGTTTTTAGGAGTCTTTGTACTCATAATCATTGCCTCTGGCCTTTTAGATCTCATATTATAATAAAGGTTTCTCATTGTTTCAAAAAAAAAAAAAAAAAAAAAAACATAATTATTTGAAATAAATACTTTTATTTATTTATTAAATAAATTTAACATCTCATCCATACAAAGGTACAATCAAGTTGAACCACTCACATGACTGAGGGTGTTGGTTTGGAATCACCTCCTCGAGAAATTCTGTTTTTACATGTTTGCACAACTCTTATATAAGTCTAACTAATTATTTTTTATGATTAACCATTGGATTTGTTTTCCTACATGTGGGCCTTAAATATTCAATAGTTGATCTTAAGAAAAAATTGTTAGATTTATGCAAGAAACATTACTCATTTCATAAAGGTACGTAAAGGCACTTTCAATAGATTATGTGTCTCATTTTTTAAGCTAATTGTGCTTTATCAACAAAATCTATACTGTTTTACCTTCGATTCATCTCACATCTGCATCTCCATGTACCTTTTGTAAAAATAGGAGTAAATGCAACGTTGCCATTTGACATTGAAATTGAAATTGGAAGTCAGTGTAACGCCTCAAGAATAACATTTAGAACACTAGCAACTGCTTTTTAAACTTTTGTTCAATTTAAAAAATTAAATCACTTTTCTTCAATTTAGCTCACAAGGTACCCCCTCCTCAAAGGTGGTAACCTCCATCCCAAAAGTCCCAAACTTTTTTTTTCCTAATCTTTTTTTTTATTATTATTATTTAAAATTATATTTGAAGTTTTTAATTTTTAATATTTATTTTTATTAAGAGTGACATGTATTGCGTTTTTATTAAGACTGATGTAGCAATATAATGGACTCTGTTAAGTTTGTGGACGGAAAACGACTTCAATGAGTAATTTGTAATTTTCGCTTATCACAGAGACCTTACAATTATATTCTATGAGAAATGATCAAAACACTCCTAATGTACAACAATGGTACAACACCAAGACACATTGGGGTGTGACTCAAGTAGATTTCTTCTTTCTTCCCTTTTTTTTTTTTTTTTTTTCATGCGTGGTTGAATGAGAAGGCAATGAAAATGTCTTAACGTTGTTGTTTTTTAAATGCGCTTGAAATTAATTTCCTTTTCGGCAGAACAAAAAGGAAAAAGAGGGGAAAGTAGTAAATATTTCATTTTTTCGTTGTTTTCTAAAGGGGAAACTTCACTTTTGCAATTTTTTTTCAAAGTTTAAAAGTTATCAATTTGGTATATTAAACTTTAAAAAATTTGCAATATCACCTTTTTGTTAAGATTTTTTCGTTAAATCCTAACGAAACGGTGAAAATTTTCTAAATACCTTTTTTTTTTTTTGTTAAAAATAATAATAATTATTATATTTAAGGATAATTTTATAAAGTTAACTAGGATTATTTTACTGTTTTACGGTTTGATTTAACTTCAAACCCTAACGAGAGGGGGGAGATTGAAAAAATTATGAAAATTAGATATATTAAATTCAGAGTTTTTAAATTTTGAAAGAAGATTGAAAAAAATGATATAAGTTGAGGGTTAAGTGAAGGTTTTTTTTTTTTTTTTTTGAAAAAAAAAAATAAAATTACTTGTATGTTCTGTTTGGTTTATGAGAAAATGTATCAGTGAAAAAGAGAACTTGGTTACTGGGGTTTTGAGTTCCTCTTTTTTTTTTATTGTATTTTTTTAATTTGTTTTTTGACAACCAAACTGATTATTAGGTAGCTTTAAGATATATTGAATTGTTTAAAGTCGATTTTGGTTCTACTGCTCTGTGTTCGAGTTTCTTGCTGTTACTTCATGATTCAAGAAATGGGAACTCCATGCAAAGTACAAATCAAGATTTTTTGATTCATGGGATTGATTTACTAGTGGACCTAGTTAAATTATTTTAGTGTAAATGAGTTTGAGCTGAATTTTTGTTGAGTTGATCTCAAGGTTAATTTTATTTTTATTTTTGACATAAAATATTTTATGAAAAATGTTTTCTCTAATTTTGAGTGTCTGCCTA
>JAJPGS010000507.1:0-41915 GCA_028654335.1 Alnus rubra | reverse complement strand
TTTTGGATTATAAATTTAGTTATTTTCTTATGAATAGGTACTGAAAATCTAGTGGCTACCTGTAGAACTTGTTTTGTGGTGCTAAATCAAGGCTCAAGTGTAGTCTTTGAATTACCAATCAGTATCTTTTTTCTGACGGCTGTTATGTGGGAAAAGGTAATCATTGGAAGTAGAGGACTTTTTGTGACTATTGTATGATCCTGTTAGGGTGGCTGATGATTTATGGTACAAAAATGGCAGGATGCCTACTATCCAACTTGCACTGTCAACCGATGCTAGTGCATTTTCTGATTCCTTCAATTTTCAGATTTTTGTGATTAAGTCATTCGCATTGCCAATGTAAACTCCAGTTGGAAAGTCAGGATTAGAAGCAGTTCCAAACTTCCAACACCAGCTTTGGGTCAACAAGACAAGCCAAGACCTGTACTCCAGGTTGTTGTCTCAGATTCATTCTGCAGATGTGGGATGGAAACTTGAATCCTTTTGAAAAAAGGTCTTTGTGGCTGAATAGGCGAGCCATTCCTCGCTGCCTGAGGAATTCTTGTGAGAAGCCTTGAAAACTGCAGTTTATATTCAGAACGAGTTCCTTGCAAAGCTGGACCTGAAACTCCTCATAAGCAATGGACAGGAAAGATGCTGAGAAACTGCATCTGGGTATTAGAGGTTGACAATTATCTGTTGATTAAACAGTATAGGTGCGTTTGCCTGGTGCTTCCTTTCTTTATCCTCAGCCTTCTCTTATGTTTCTTTGATGCATTTTTTTTTCTCTCTCTTTTTTGAGTGCAAATATATTACTTAGAATATATTGAAATCATTGAAAAAGTTTCTTTTCATTGCTTTTCAATTGAAAGAGAATGAAAAAAGGAAAAAGCTAAAAGGACTTCTTTTATCTTAAAAATGAAGAAATAGTCTTAACTCTTTTGTCCTCCCCTGCTGTATTTGTGTTCTACTGTCTCTGTTGAGCACTTTGCTGGTAGTTTTCTTTCAATATTTTAAAATGCAATGATATATACTTGTCTCTTCCATTTAGTACAAATGCAGCTTCTCCCTTTCCTTTTCCCCACCTTTTTATATATATATATATGTATTTTTTTTTTTTAAAAATTTTTTAGCTTTGCAATGAAACTCCCTTTTATATGTATTTTCCAAGCCCCAATACATGAACATAAATATTAACACTAGTCATATATCATATCATAACCATATGCACATATATATATATAATAGAGGAATCATTCAGAGGAATGCATAATATTAAGACAAGTGGCATTCCATTAAAATGACAAGTGCACCTATTTTTGTGTAAAAGCATAATATTCAGACAAGTGGCATTCCATTAAACTAACAAATGTACGTATTTCTGTGTAAAAACAGTTTTTCTCCCTATAAAATAACTGTATCTTATTTTTGTGTAAAAACAGTTTTTTTTTTTTTTTCAACCGCTTCCAAAAACTGCAAACAATAAATAACCGTTAGTTAATCATTTTCTCCTTCTTGCAATCCCACAAACCTGCTTGCATTAGAAAACCCATCTCCCTCTCTCTTTCGAACTCTACCTCTTCATGAAATTCTTATAAAACCTTTTCCCCTGCAACAAACCCAGATGCGCCTTCTCAACAAGTACGTATTTCCACTCTGTTTCTTCAATTCTAATTCCCCTTGGAATTCGTTTTTCTACCATCTAGAAACCATGTGCAGAAGGGTCCGTACGTGCAAACAACAAAATAATAGCCGTTTCTAAACACTACTTGAAAATTTTGTTTGACCCGAATAGAACGCATGTTTTCACAAATATTCTGCACCATCGGTATAAGAAATATAATATATATATATATATATATATTCTTTTTCTATTATTTGAGTTGGTCATCCGTTTTCATTTTTTTTTTCCCTTATTTTATGTTCTAATTTTTTATACAAAAAATACAATTCTTTTTCTATTATAGAAGTATTTTTCCAGTTTTTGTATGTTGTACGTTTTCATATTTTGTCCTTATTTTCTGTTCTAATTTATATATTATTTTTATTTTTGTTCTTAAAGTAGTTTTTTTTTTTTTGAAACGTTATATATGCAAAGGATGGTCGGAAAAAAAAAAATCTCTATTAGATATAACTTCTTACTATACCTATGAGGCTATGAATTCATTGGAATCGGAGAAACATACAAAAAAAAATGAAAAGACAATTATTTTATAATATGAGTATATTGTTTTCATTTGTTGATTTTTGTGCTAAAAGTATTTTCTTTTATGATATATATGTGAAGGAAGGTTGAGAGAAAATATATATATATATATCATTTTGGCGGGACTTCTTCCTATACTTATCAATTTCATTCAAACCGGAAAACATATACAAAAAATATAATTCTTACGGTTCCATCCTTTGTCCTTATTTTTGTTTTTATTTTATTATTTTATTTTTGATAAGAAGAGTCCGTTAAGTAAACTGTGAATTTAAATCGTAAACTGTAAATTTAAATCACTTTGTTTATTGATAGATAATATTGACTTTTAAGGTTTCATATGAACCATAAAAGTATACATAAAAGATAACTCTATTCTATTATATTAGTATTTTTCATTTTTTTGTCTATATTTTCTATGATTCTTTTCTTCTGTTTCCACTTTTTGTCCTTATTTTTTATGTAATACATATATTATTTTTCATTCAAATTGCTTATTTTACCTTTTGTAAATTTTACACCAAATCCCGAAAAATGATGGTAACAGAGAGTTTCTTATGATTGTTTTTTGTACGAGGTATGATGATTTTTTAGTTTACACTTTTTATTGAGTAGTTTTTCCTTTTTACTTTGTGTAATGCAAATTGTTTAGGTGCTTAACAAAATTAGCATTCAAGGTTTCATTAGAACCATAAAAGTATACAAAAAATACAATTCTTTTTTATTGTATTAGCATTTTTCCATTTTTTGGTGGTTTGTCTTTATTTCCCGTGGTTATGTTCTTCTATTTACATTTTTATCCTTATTTTCTCTTTTAATTTATGTATTATTTTTAATTCAACTTGCTTATTTTTCATTTTTCCTGTAAAATTTACACTGAATTTAGGGAAATGATGGCGATAGATAAAAATAAACTACATAAATTATATTTTATTATTGTTTAAAAAGTAAAAATACATAGAATTTGATCTTTATTTAGGAAAAAATTAGAGTCTTTACACTTTCATAGTCTGATTCCTCTCAAAGTTATTTAGTTCCCAAAATCTTAAGGTTTGGCGATGTTCATAAACCCAACCTAATAGACCTAGAAGACTTATTTCTATTGAAGTCTTATTCGCCTGAAATTCTTATCCAGCACCATGCTAAACTCTTGGCAGTTCTTCATGAAGTTAATTATACCATCCCTTTAAAATAATTTGGTATGTTAGAATTGAAATAGACATATCTAAAATCATTTAATGATTTCTTAGTCTCATACCAAATTAAGATTTGGGAAACAATATATGTTATACGCAAATAATTTATCATGGTCTAATTTGTTTAACAATTTAGAAAAAGGTTGGTTATTGTTAAGTATATTATTTTGTTATTTTTTTGTAAATTTAAATCTGAAAATAATAATAAAAAAAATTAAAAACAATCCGTGCATTGCACGGGTTACATGCTCGTGTATATAAAAGCTGAATCCTTAAGCGAATAGGCTAAAATTGCAACAAGTGGCAGTCTAAAATGATGACATGTGATGTGGCTGTTTATGATGTGGCATGCGATTAAAGTATTTGAATGACAGCAAAATGCACTTTTAAGTGTTTCAGTGAAAACACGTTTTAAGTGTCCTATGGTTTTAGGAGAGTGGAAAACAAAGCTACACCACATGGCCGTTCATTAATTCTCTCTTTAACACTCTCAAATCTTTCTCACTCTCTCACTTTGTACTATTTCATGTTCACATACGATTTGCTACAATTTTCACGAGTGACAGAATTTCAATTTTTAGACGACGATTCCTTCACTCGCCTCTCTAAATCTTTGTCAAGTATGAGATTCTGTTCTTGTTTGATCTCTCTTTTCTTTTTTCTTTTTTGATGAATAATAATTTATTGATGAGAAAAAAAAAAAGCTCGAGTACACGATAATTATGCAAAGAGAACAACCACCCTAATGGGTTTTGAAAATCAAAAAAGTTAACAAGATTACAAGACAAGAGGAAGGGAAATTAGGAACAAAAGAAACAGCCCAATCTAAGAGAGAACTCAAAAAGGAGCATTTTAGTTTTAACATATTAGACTTGTGGTCTTTGAAAAGACGTTGATTTCTTTTTCTTCAAATCTCCACATAAGTAAGTAGGGATGGTTTCCACATGGCCTATTTGGATTGATTCTACCCTTGCATCTTCCAACAATGAAGTAGCTATAGAATGTTGCTAGGCATGACCCACGAGACTCCAAATATGATAAGAACTAGGTGTTATATCTCACTAGTAAACTCACAATGAATGAGAGGTGGTTTACTGTCTCCGCGCTCATCTTGCAAAGAAAACAACAATTGACAAGGGTAAGAACTTGCCTCTGAAGATTATCAATTGTAAGGAGTTTACCCAAAGCTATTTTCCAAGTGAAGAAAGCATACGGGGTGGAGCCTTCACCTTTCAAATACTCTTCCAAGGGAAAATGGAAGACCCTCCAGATTGTAAAGTATAGTAATAGCTCTTCACTTCAAACTTGTGGTTACAAGCTAGGGGACCACAACATTTTATCTGTCTCTCTTGGGTGGGTTTTCGATCCTCCTCTCTCAGTCTTTTTCAATTTTGAATCTTAGGCGCTTTTTGGTTCTTGGGTGATAGAAACCCTCGAAAATCATAAAATAAAAGGAAAAAGGGATAAATCGATTGCTTCGAGGGAATCGAACCTCCAATTGATCACTTCCAATTGCCTTGGGCAAAATTATGTTTTTCTTCACTAATTTCCATATGGCATCTACATTGAATTTATAGAATAAAACATGACTTATTTAGGTAAGAAAATCTAGGGTTTAGCCTATTAAGGAAATAAAATCAAAATAAACTAATACAACTTATTAAGGAAATATAAGTATAAGGTTCCTAACATTCTCCCACCCTTAAAACAACCTTACCCACAAGTTTGATTATTAATGAAACATGTCTCCAATCCATCCTTGATCCCATGGCAGCTACCATGTCTTCATTAAATGCAGTGTCTTAGGAGTGAAGCGTGATAGAAGAGGAACCAAGGATAGTTTTTAATATTGCACTTTCTATTTGGAGAATATAGTAAATTTTGAATCAACATCACTCTTCTGAGACAGGTAGTGGACCGTCAAAATTTGGAGCAAACACTTCTTTGTAGTCATTGGACTTTGCTGTATCATTCCTTTCCAATAAATATTGCCAAATCTGATTATAAGATGATTCTTCGTCAGATTGTTGAGACATATCTCAACTAGTTTTTCATCCATTGTGCACCCAACACTCCACTAAGGATACCATTTTATCCCCGTCCATCATGGGATTCACGTTCTCCTCAGTATTGAACAATTATCATATCGGAGACATCTGAAAATTTTGATGGAATGAATTCCAGCTTCGAAACTATTACCTTTGTCTGAATTGACGACTCTTGCATGGTATGCGTTTTGCAAGTTAGGACATATTATGAACTACCTTTACTAGTCGGTTTATCTATCAGTTTCATTTTTTGATAGTTTTGCTCACCGAATCTCTTCTCTTCTCTCCTTGTAAGTGAAATTGCAGCTATCATGGTTCTGGGTTGTCGAGCCTTGACTTCTCGTTGGATTTCTGGCCAGAGTCCTTCAATGAATGTATTCACTAACAGTACATCAGACCAATTATGAGCTTGACAAGATAACTGCTCAAAACAATTTATGTATTCCTCAACTTTTGATGTTTGTCGAATTTTTGCTTGCTTACCATCCATATTTTCATATGTTGGACCAAATCAAAGGAGTCCTTTCACAAATTCCTTTCAAGTTGGCTCTCCATTGCATGCTACGAACACGTAAATCCACTGTTATGCCTTCCCTTCAAGATTATCAGCTGCTATCTCCACTTTTGTTATTTCTGGCATCTGATGAAATTGAAAATAATATTATGCTCGTAATACCTAGCCAGAGGGATCTTGACCATCCCAAAACTCGGTATTCATGCTCTCTTCGTGGTTCGACTGTCCCAAAACTCACTCTCATCCCTTGACGGTCTAGGGATCGGTCAATGGCTCATTTAATGGAGTCATCATTCAATTCTTTTAGTTGCTCGATACATTTCAAGCTAATTCGTGACTCAAGTGGAGCAATTTTTTTCCCTCTCTTTTTTATTTATTTATTCTTTGGGGCCCTTACTAAGAATATGATATTCTTATATTACATTAAACTGGGATAAGGATTATCTAAATCCCATAACCAAATATATGCAAATTTAATACCTAAACTAGGATATTATATTCATAACTCACCCACAACCTCCTCCTGTGCCACTGTGTATAGGCATCGGTCCTCGCCGCACCACCCTGCGCGGCACCTAACTACCATAGCCTAGCCATGATGAATGGCTTCTGTTTTTCGCACGGCCACCTACACATGGCCATCGTCAGCCACATCACCCATGGATACCATAGATCGGTCAACCCTCTCACCATTGTGCGTAAACTATTGTTGCCACCTTCCGGACAGACCCCAAGCGCTCCACTCTAGGCGTAGAGATCCACTGTCAACCACTAGAACAACGCCACTCACCCATTGCACACAATGACCACAATCAACACTAGTGGTCCATCACCTTGTGCGAACCACCTCGTAGGTTCATCTTTGCATTGCACACGACACAACAACCCCCAACGTTCAAACACGATCAACTTTGGTTGAGTTTTTTTTTTAGTTTTATTTTATTCATAATTTTTTAAATGGGCTAAACGGAAAATAAGAAAAAGAAAAAAACACAGGAAAATCCAACTTGACTTTGATACCAAATGATAGGAACCCAAGGGTTTCTATCGATATAAATCAGAAGATAAAAGGAGAAAGGGATAAATGATAGTTTCGAGGGAATCGAACCTCCAATTGATCACTTTGAGGGGATCAACCTCCAATTACCTTAGGCAAAATTATGTTTTTTCTTCACTTAATTGCCTTATGGCATCTCCATTGAATTTATAGAATAAAGCATGACTTATTTAGGTAAGAAAATCTAGGGTTTAGCCTATTAAGGAAATAAAATAAAAATATACTAATACAACTTATTAAGGAAATATAAATATAAGGTTCCTAACATCGGGAAGATTGGGAATCTTAATTTATTTTATTTTGATTCAATTGAATATGCAGAAGTCTGAGAAGGCTTCTAGGAGAAAAGCAGGGCATCTTCACCTTCGATGAACGCGGAAATTTGTCGGTACAAGGCTCGATTGATGGACAAAATTCCTAAGCTACAAAATTGGCTATGAAGGTGAATTTAAATTTTATTTTTTTTATTTATGCTAAAAAAATATAGGCTGACTTTTAAATTTAGGGCTCATGCTATTATAGTGAATGTCAATGCAAGTAGAGAAAGGCATCTATTCAGGTTTATTGCTTTCATCGATCCTATCTTATTTTGGTTACTACTATCTATAAAATTCTATTTGATTTGATGCAAAGTCTTTTTTTTTTGGAATGAAGTACATGGTCACTTCCAAGACGATGTAATAAAGGTCATCTAAAATCTTTTCGAGGATATGTTTGGGTTCAGTTTGGATTGTTAGAGTTAGGGCTAGGCCAGGGCTTTGGGTTTGAAGCTTCTGGAAGGGGCAGTTGTTTTGGAATTGGAATGGTGAGACTATAGTGCTTCATATTATTCAGTTTTGGAATTGGAATGGTGGTGCTTTGGTTCTTCATATTATTCGGTTTTTGTTGTTTAATCTGTGTCAATTAGGGTTCAGGGTTACGATTAGGTTTTGGTTAATATTGGATTTTATGGCATAAGATTTATTTTTGGTTGTGATGTTGATACTAATATGAGATTTGGCAAGTGCATTACATGAGCTAAAGTATATTCTGTGATGCACTGCGTAGAATTGTGATTTTAATTACAAATCATGGGGCTGCAAGTCTAGACCAATTTTCCGGGTGTGTAGGGATCTTTGCCTCAACATGACGTTGGGTTAAATTAGGGTTTTCACGTTTTTTTAAACAATTGATAAAAGCTTGGATGAGGAAATGTGTGGAAAGTGCTAGCTATTTTATTGATTGGAAAATTAATTCTGTGAGGCTAAGCTGTTCGATTAAAAGTCTTGAGAGAAGAGCTAATCGGTGAGCCCCTTTTAAGTTGAGGTGTTGAAGTCATAGGAGTAGATATTTCTTGAAGGGAAAAATTGCAACCTTTATTAGTTTGGACAGTATAGTTTTCTAGATATAACCTAGCAGTGCGACATGACACGATTCTTGAACTGCTAGATAGATTTCTCTTCATGAAGAGTAGAGGGCACTAAGCTATGTAATTGTGCTCTTTCTAAGATACTTATCCACATTCATGTAACTAGAAAGATACAATTGCAGCGCATTCAAATGCTAGATGACCTGTGCATGCTGCTAGGTTATATCTTTATTGTCAGTTCATCAACTATGTTGGTGGTAAGGCTGTTCCGAGTAAAATTGGGTTTTAGGTTGAATTTTATATGCTCATCTCCACTGTCATTTCATCAACTATGTCGTTGAAGATCAATTATTTGAGGAGAACAAAATAATCAAAAAAGGTGGGAGGAGACTTAAACAGAAACAAATAACACCCATCTGCCATCTGGTTGTCCTATGACCAATAATGAAGAGATCATGGGGAGATGCTCCTTATGCTACCTCTGTGAACTAAAGCATGTTTCCTACTTGCAGTATGCAGACTCATGCATATAATCAATATACCATCTGTCATTATCAACCAGAACCAAAAAGTGCTTGCAAAGAACTATTTTTTATTTTATATATTATCTTTCCCCCACTTACCAAAACATATATTATTTTCAATACATATAGTATGAGCTCCGTAGGATGGACATATACCTCTTGAAAATGAATGGCGGTCTCTTAATCCAGGTGGGTCAAAACCAGATTTTCCACATATCCAACTATACCACGAATTTGTATATCCAAAAGCATTCGAAATCAATCTTCTCGTCATGCTGAAATTCAAAGATGACCTCAATGTGATGCTCCCCAGATTACAAGCATCCAATTCTATTGGACTAGTCATGTGTAATTTTCATTTTCAGGGCTGGATTTTTCTATAGCTTTGTTTTTCTGTATTTTAGCAAATTCTGATTGTTTTGCATGTTATGGACTAATATTACACTATGATGGCCATCTATCATGGTTGTTTTGGCATTGGCATCCTCATTCAGGGTGCCTGTTTTGTCATGGTACTACTGTTATTAGGAAAACGACAAAGAATAGGGAGTAAAATAGAGACCGACTCTATGGTATGAGGTCAGTAGAGTTACCTTTTGAAAATGAATGGTGGATATTTCATTCAATATTCCCTTGCATGATTAGTCACAAAATTCTGAGTAGGTTAGATTAATCAAACACTTTATATTCCTTATATTCATCTCCAAATCTAATTTGATATGACCTTTCAAATATGCGCCATTTTTTCAGAATGAGCGGATGAAAAAGGACATGACTTCAGTTGATTGATCAAAAGCTGCTTGGTTAATTTTCAAGGGGTAAGTGAATCTTACATATATTAACAACCACATAATGTTTTATTAAGAAGGGTTGCATGCTTGCTTTCAATTGTCCTGTGCATACGGCCTCAATTAAATACACTTATGAAGGTGAACTTAATTTCACTTGCAAAGTTTACTTGACCTGGTGTATTGTACTGTTCTTCCTTAGATAATTAATTGTGCCTACATTTATAACTAGGTGGATCCAAACTGTTTTGTGAAAGAGTTTCGATGAAAGCTCTAGCCCGAATATGAAAACGAAAAAAAAGACTGACCCCAGAAAAGCACTGATGAAAGCTCTGAAGAAAGCACCTCTAAAAGAAACAAGCCCTAGCTATACGAAGAAAAGAGGAAGAGAGAATATGGCGATATGAAGTTGAAAGCTAGCGGGACGGGCCTACACGCGCTACTACTAGCAGAGGGTGGGAGAGAGGGAGTGAGACTGAAAGCCAAGGCTTAGCTGAGGGAGTAGGACTGAAAGCCAAGGCCTTAGCTGATAGAATCCATAGGCATAATTTCTAAAAAGAATCAATTTGTTTAGTAGTTGAACCTCGTATCTAGCATTGTGACCGAATGACTTAACATTTTCATATCTAATTCAAAGCTTTTTGCACTCTCTTTTTCTAGAGGTTCAAACATCATGCTTACAGACTTGGTAAATTGTATGTTTCCTTTTTGTTTTTTGATTTCTTTATTGGTTGTATCTCAAGATCTATCATGGATGATGAACTAAGAGAATGTAATCCATGGATGATAGCTGTGGGTGGCTATATGCCAGTGTAAATTCTTTTTGTTGATTGCATATATTGGCTATATGCCTCCAGAGTATGCAATAGATGGGCAGTTTTCCTTGAATTTGATGTCTTTAGCTTTGATAAACATAAAATTTATGTATGTCATATTATAGTATGTACATACATAGAATTCAGTCTAGAGAGCCCTGAAGTTCAGGGTTGTTTATATCCCTATTTGACTAACTATTCATACTCTTTTATCAATAAATATCTATTGTTTTGTATACAATATGTGCTTTTGTAATGATGTTTTCTAATCTAATCTAATACAACATATAATAGCACATTATAGGCTAATATATAATATACAATGAAAGAAACCCACACATATCCCCGGTTATAGGCTAGTAAACAATAAGGTGCAATTCCTTTTATTGATAAATGCTCGTTTCTGCATCACAAGCCAAATTAGAACTTTGGTTTTCACTAATTTTGTTATCTCTTATCTAAATGTTTGTTATCATTGTGAGATGATGTTCTTGAGTGAGATGGAAGTCTTGGCTTGGGACGCAAATGGCTACAATATTTCAAGTAAGAACATTTCGAGGTATATTCAATGCAGATTTTTCTTGGTATTGGAAATTATTAGCACACTGACCTCTTCAGCGTTCAATGGGCCAAATTGTAAGTTCCTCTAATGGCTTCATAATATAAGGTTCCCGATCTTCGGTTTTGCTCTTTTTGTTACCTCTGCAATTTCCAAAAATAACAAAAGAGAAAATTAGTCCAAAAATAACAAAAGAGAAAATAAGACTCTGTTGTTTGTTAATACCTCTGCAATTTCCAAAATAGCATCCGTTGTACCTGCTTTCTTCATATATATATATATATGGGATCTGATGGATAAAACTAGCAAAACATTAGAAGGAAAAATTGACAGAAACTTTAGTCGTATATCTTTGCTTGGGAGACTCTATATCCATCCAAGTCCTTGGGAGACTTTTGGAGTCAATGGAATCTTGACTGACTGAGAATTTGATGGTGAAAGGTCGGTCGTGCCCTTGGTGATGAAAGTGATGGGAAGTGAAACATTGCTGTTTCATTCTTTAAGCAATTGGACTATATTGGACACGGGATAATTTCAATTATTTGTCATGATATCATATTGTAAAATTCAAGTCTCATGATGATTAGCCTATATATTGTGAGATGAATTATAAAGACATTCATGAGGGGCAAGTTTCACATTATAACTTGACTAATCACTTTAAAATGATAGCGCAAATGTGGATAATATATTTTTCTTGGGTCGTTATAATTCATCTACACAATGAACACCAAATCTTTGCTACCCATTTTTCTATGAGTGTTTATAATCCATCTACTTTATGGAAGCTACTCATCTTTTTAACGTGAATACATCTTTTGTGTAAAAGCCAACAATAGCATGCACTCTGACTTAGCTTTCCTGGTGGCTTCATTGGTCTTCCTTCATTTCCTTTTATTTCATTTAATATTGCAAACAATAAAACATGGGTGAGGCCTTAGTGGGAGGAGTGTTTCTGACAGAACGACATCTCTCAGTCAAATGTTTCAATTTCATATAGTTTCAATCTATTTAAGGGAATCTTTAGTAGATTTAAAGGCTTAGTTAGTTAGTTAATGTATTTTGTAAGGCATTTTTTTTTTTTTTGTTTTTCTCATTCATTTCCGTAGAATTAGGATCAACCGAAACTAATATAATTTCTGTTAGGTCCAGAATCGGTCACGTGCGGACTGGGAGGCTCCTCCTCCTACCAAATGAAGCACGAGTTAGCAATAGACCTTCAGTTCGAAGGACCAAAGGTCCCCCGTCGCCTTGAGGGAGGAAGAGGTGTAAGGAAAGAGAGCTCCCCCGCATGGGAGGAGTCTCATGCGTGTTTGTTGGGAGATATAGGTTTCATGGGCCTCTCTTGGGCTGTTGTGATTATGGGCTTCAGTTAGGCTATTGGGCCCATTTTCCGGGCCTTAGCTGAAGCAGGCCTCATGTTGACGGGGTCTTGGGTCCGGTCCATACTAAGCTAATTTTAAATTGATCTTAATTATCATATTTTTCCTTAACTCATGATTTCCATAGAATTAAGATAAAAAGAAACTAATATAAATGCTTTATCAAGGACCAAAGTTTTCCTACAACGTGCCCTGCCCTGCCCCGCAAAGACTTTTGGTCATACTCACCTTCCATGGCATTGCTAGTTGGTGGACTACATCACATGGCGCTGAAACAATCACGTGGTGTGGAGTCCATGGCACGGCAGGGACGAGAGAGGGAAAAAGTGTTGTCTTCCTTTTGCTCCTGTTCAAGTGTTGTTCGTCTTTTCTTTTTTTTCTTTTTTTCTTTTTTTTTTTTTAAAAAAAAATTTTAATGAAGGGAAATATTGACGGTTTATACTTGAGTTAATAGATTTATTTTGTGAATATCTTTTCCTGTATAAAATTTATTTGACTCATTTTGAAGTAATTTTTCTTGGTAGTTAAAGTGGTTGCTTTCAAAATTAATAAAAAATAATATTTTTTTAAAATAGAGAAATATTTAGAGAGTTTGAAAATGAAGCCTTTTAAAAGTGATAGATAAAATCAAAAAAGTATATTTTTGAGCTAAAATTTAGTGAAAATTTAGAGAGCTCACTAGGAATGCTTTAAATGAAACGGAGAAGAGCTGGTTAGCTATAAAATAATGGGCAAAATAGTCCCAAAAATTGAAATAACCAATTTTGCCCGTTATTTTATAACTAACTGGTGGATCCTATTCCAAGAGGAGACACGAAAGCACGTTTCAAAATGTTTTGATCGAGCTTAAACTTTTTTTAATGGGTGAGGTCTAACATGTTAAATATTTTATTAAAATATGAGGCAAATAATAGAAAAATATAAATTTAATAATTTAATTAATATTTTAACATCAGTCACCAAATTATTTTCTTATGAATAGGTATTGAGTCTAGTGGCGACACGTGATATTATCTCTATTTGTTTAATCTTTACTTTCTTTTACTTTTTTTTTTTGGTTTATTTGTTTAATGTTTTTCCTGTTTCTTCTTTTAGAGCATTCTCAGCAGTTATCCAACATTTTTTCTTAAATATAGGAACAAAACTATTTTTTACTTCCCCTATCAAAACACACACCACAATAGCTTCCATTTATCCTTTTATTTTTTATTTTTTATTTATATTAATTAAATATTTTTTATTTACTTTTTCTTTATACTTTTTCATTCTTTATTATTTTATCAATACTTTTCAACCGGCAAATTCTTGCCCATGTCATAACTGGGAGAAGAGTAGAAAGGAGAGGAGAGATAGTGTTTTTTATTTTTTATTTTAATATGTATAGGGTATGTTACATAGTAGAACTGTAGCATTCCTAGTGTTTAAGGAACATGTAAGGAAGCTGTTGTACGCCTGTTTTTATAGTTTTTTTTTTTTTTGACATTTTCCTTACATATTGGGAATAAAAACAAATTTAAATTAATTGCTATGAATGCTGTTATAGGTGATGGAAATGAAACGGCTTTAGAATCTTTCCTTACTGTGTTAGGAAAGAAAAAGAAGACCATGCTTATGGCAATGGCTTTAGACACAACATAATTTCAATTATTTGTGAAGATATCATTTACTTTGCTTTTTCTTTGATTCCTCTAAATAATAATAATAAAAATCAGATTGTGAGTCCAGCACAATTGGCCACACAATCTCCTCTTGGAGTGTTATTTGATGGAATGGCATCTCTCAATTAAATGTTCTAATTTCATGTTGTTTCAATTGATTTAAGGAAATCTTTTAGTAGATTTAAAGACTGTTTGTTAATATATGCGGGGAATTACTCTTTATCTTTCATGTTTTGTATTTTGGATGGTTTTGTTGATATTTTTATTTTGAAATATTTAACGTAATAAATCTAAAATAAGGAGTCCATTTGTCAAATTAATATCATCTTGTTATAATTTAACTGAATTATGACCTTGAATCTTTATTTAGGGACATTATTATTCATAATAAAACAATCAATTTTTAGAAATCACATCCAAACCAACAAAATCCTGAATCATATATATATATATATATATGAGTAATAATACAAGACAAACGGAAATCAAACATGGGTAATTCTTCTTTCATTCATTTCCATGCAATTAGGATCAACCCGAAACTAATATCATAATCAACACACACTTCCCTACTTATATTTTTACTTCTAAAAAAAAAAAAAATTTAAAAAATTCTAACTTATTATATTTTTTATATTATATTAATTATATTTTTTTATTATTTAAATAAAAAAATTTATTATAAAACAAAACTTTTTTACTTTTTTTTTTAAAATTTAAAATTTAAAATTTTAATACAAATGTGACTAACGCTTTTCTTGGGTCATTATAATTCATCTACTCAATGAATACCAAATCTTTACTACTCATCTTCTTAATATGAGATTGAGGTATTAAGTATTTGGTAAGATTGCTTGCACTCTAATTTAGCTTTTGCCATTGGCTTCATTCATCTTCCTTTGTTTCCTTTTATTCTTCTATTGCAAACATGACAACATGGGTGAGGCCTTAATTAGTTGGAGGAGTGTTTCTCTCTGCCTTCCTCAAGTGTTATTTGACAAAATGACATCTTTCAATTAAATGTTCTAATTTCATATAGTTTCAAAATTTCAATTGATTTAAGGAAATCTTTAGTAGATTTAAAGACTCTGTTAGTTAATATATTCTTGGAGGTATTTTTTGGTGTTTTTTTCTTTCTTTCTAAATGTGATATAAATGTGAAAATAGTTTTAAGTGTTTTGCAAAAATTTGTATCCATCGTTATTTAAGGGCATTATTATTCATAATAAAACAATAAATTTTTTAGAAATCACAACCAAAGCAATAAAATCCTGAATCATATATATTCAAAACCCAAGAAAAGCAAGACTTCTGGTATTATACATTTTCTTTCCATTTTCTTTGAATTTTTAGATTCAATCACGTGTGGAGTCCACCACATTCAAATTTCAATGGACCAACGCAATCCAAATTAAAGCTCACCCACTACAACTAATATCAGTTTCGGTTATAATGAAACTAAGACTTTTGGTGATGTCCCAGTTGCGTTGGACTTAATTGGTCTTGTCTTCTTTCTTCTTTGTCCATTATTACTCCCGTCTGACTGTTTGGTGTAAAAAGCAAAACATAGCTTGCAATTATCTCCCTTTGCTCTGCACTTTGCAATCACCTCCCTTCATTTCCTTTCATTTCTTCCATTACAAACCAGAGAAACATGGCTGAGGCCTTAGTGGGAGGAGCGTTTCTCTCCGCCTTCCTCCAAGTGTTATTTGACAGAATGGCGTCTCGCAAGTTCACTGACTTCTTTTTGGGGCGAAAAGTTACCGATGGACTCTTAGAAAAGTTGGAGACAACGTTGCGGTCCGTGAATGCAGTGCTCGAAGATGCGGAGGAGAAGCAAGGTACAAAAACAGATGTGACCAAGTGGCTCGATGACCTGAAAGATGCTGTGTATCATGCAGACGACATCTTGGATGAGATTGCTACTAAAGCCTTGCGACTCGAGGTGGATGCTGAATTTCAAACTGCTGCAAGTAAGGTACGAACCCGAATCTCTACTTCTTCCTTTTTCGAGAAGATAGAACCAAAGATTAAAGATGTACACGAAAGATTGGAATTTCTAGCGAAACAAAAAGAGCATACGGGTCTGAGAGAAAGTGTTGGAGGAGAATCATCAAAAAGATTGCCCACGACTTCTTTGGTCCAAGAATCTGGTATTTTTGGTAGGGACAATGATAAGGAAAAAATAATAAGCAAATTGCTCTTAGATGATGCAACAGGCAATGAAAATCCATGTGTGATTCCAATAGTCGGCATGGGAGGAATTGGCAAGACCACCCTTGCTCAGCTTGTATACAAGGACGAGAGGGTGAAGAAGCATTTCGACCTTAAGGCATGGGTTTGTGTTTCGGATGAGTTTGACATGTTAAAGCTAACGAAAACAATTCTAGAGGAAATAAGTTCGTCTACTAATGCTGATAGTAAGAATTTAAATCTGCTTCAAGTTACGCTACAAGAGAAGTTGATGGGTAAAAAATTCCTACTTGTTTTAGATGATTTATGGAATGAGAATTACTTTGATTGGGAAGTCTTAAGCAATCCATTTAATTTCAGGGCACACGGAAGTACGATCATTGTAACAACACGCAATGAAGGTGTTGCATCAATGATGCGTACCGTTCCAACTCATCATCTAAAGACGTTACTGGAAGAAGATTGTTGGTCACTATTTGCAAAACATGCATTCCACGGCTATAACTCTGATGCACATCCAAAGCTACAAGTAATAGGCAGACAAATTGTGAAAAAGTGTAAAGGTCTACCTTTAGCGGCCAAGACAATTGGGGTTCTCTTGCGATCTAAACCAAATGTTGATGAATGGGAGAAGATATTGAAAAGCGAACAATGGGATTTGCCAATTGATGATATGACCAACAATATTCTTCCAGCACTAATGCTAAGCTATAAATATCTCCCTTCAAATATCAAACGATGCTTTGCTTATTGTTCGATATTCCCAAAAGACTATGTTTTTAAAAAAGATGAAATAGTCTTATTATGGATGGCAGAAGGTTTCTTAAAAGAAACTACAAACAAGAGAATGGAAGAGGTTAGTGAATATTACTTCCTTGTTTTGGCATCAAGATCATTGTTGGAACAATCAAGTGGCAATAAATCAGGTTTTTTAATGCATGATCTTATCAACGACATGTCAAAATTTGTGTCTAGACAATTTACCTTTAGATTGGGGGTTGACGATTCTAAGGAAATTATGGACAAGACTCGCCATTTTTCATATGTCAGAAGCAGATATGATAACTGTAAGAAATTTGAGTCTCTTTACGAGACTACTCGATTGCACACATTTCTACCATTGAAGTTGTCACCGGGCTACAATGACTTCTTCTTAACTAAAAGAGTACCACTTAATTTATTGCCAAAGCTAAGATGCTTGCGGGTGCTCTCTCTATCTCACTATCAAAATATGACTGAGTTGCCTGAATCAATTGACAAAATTAAGCATCTACGTTATTTGAACCTTTCTTCCACTGCAATTAAAAGGTTGTCTGATTCCATATGTAAGTTGTGCAATTTGCAAACATTGAATTTATCAGATTGTAAAGATCTTTTTGTATTGCCAAGAGAGATGCGAAAACTCAGTAACTTACGTCATCTTGATATTAACGGAACTGCCATAAAGGAGATGCCAATGCAGCTAGGTAGACTAAAATGTCTACAAACATTAACTAAATTTATTGTCAGCAAGCATAGCGGGGCTTCCATTGAAGAATTGGGGAATCTAGCAAATATTCGAGGAAAGCTTTCTATTTTAGAGCTCCAAAACGTTGTATCTCCTACGGATGCTTTGAAAGCATGCTTGAAAGATAGGAAGTACCTTGAGGAGTTGGTGTTGGAATGGAAAGCGTTGGATGCTAATATTTCAGAATGTCAAATATCTTTACTTGACAATCTTCGGCCCCATAGTAACTTGAAAAGTCTCACTATCAATAAATATGGCGGTGAAAGGCTTCCAGATTGGGTTGGACATCATTCATTCTCTAATATAGTGTCCCTTTGCCTAAAAAACTGCAGACATTGTCATAACTTGCCACCTCTTGGGCAACTACCCTGTTTGCAGGACCTTTGTGTTTTTGGGTTTGAACGAGTTGTTAAAGTGGATCATGAGTTTTATGGCAGTGATTCTTCAACAGTTAAACCATTTGGAGCCCTTAAAATTCTAAGGTTCTGGCAAATGTTAAATTGGGAGGAATGGTCATCTTTTGGTGCCGAGAATGAAGAAGGAGCTTTTCGTCAACTTGAAGAGCTTTATATTGATCATTGTCCTAAGTTAAAAGGAGGGCTACCCGTCCATCTTCCTTCTTTAGCAAAATTTGAGATTCATGAATGTCCTCAGTTGGTAGCTTCACTTCCAAGGGCTCCAGTTGTATGCGAATTGCAGCTAAGAGATTGTAACGAGGTTCTGTTAAAGGAATTGCCAACTAAATTGCGAAAGCTCGAAATTGGAGGATTTGACGAACTAGAGTCCCTTCCCAAGGGAATGGTGGCCTCCAACAACTGTCTTCAAGAGTTAGAAATCAGGGAATGTATGAAGTTAGAGCTCCCAACACACTCACACTTTTTATCCCTTGAAACATTGTGGTTGAGCAGTTGTGATTCCCTCAAGTCATTTCCGTTAGATTTATTCCTAAAACTTTATAATATTAGTATCTGGAGGTGTAAGAATCTGGAATCTTTTACAGTTTCGGAACAACATGGATGTGATTTAGTGACCTTGCATATTACCATCGTGAATTGCCCCAATTTTGTATCTTTTCCAAAAGGAGGAATTCGTGCACCCGACCTTTCATCTTTTCGGATCTTGAGTTGTGAGAGTTTGAGGTCACTGCCAGAGAAGATGCATGTACTCCTTCCTTCTCTTAATTCTTTTAAAATAGTTGATTGTCCAAGAATTGAGTCGTTTCCTGACGGGGGCTTGCCTTCCAATGTTAAATATATGAATGTCCAGATATGTGACAAACTCTTTGCCAGACGGGCGGAATGGGGTTTGCAAAAACTCCTATCTCTTACTGATTTTACAGTCGGTGGCAAATATGAAGACGTGGAGTCCTTTCCAGAGCCAGGGTTGCTGCCTTCTTGTCTGATTCAACTTCATATCCGTTGGTTTCCAAATATGAAATCTTTGGACAAGAAAGGGCTTCAACTCCTCATCTCTCTTCAACGATTGCGGGTCAGGAACTGCCCTAAGCTCGAGTACATTCCAAAAGAGGGGTTGCCTACCTCCCTTTCTATAATAGAGATCCGCGTATGCCCTTTGTTGAGGAAACGATGGCAAAGCAAGAAAGGAAAAGAGCGGCGAAAGATTCCGAACATCGATCACATATTGATTGATAATAAAGAATTTATTGAATGAGCCAAAATCCTCGGAAGTGTCCAATTTTCTGTTATAATACCTGCACATCATCTCGAAGGCAACAACAACATATTCACTTAGGTAATTGTAAATATGTTTCTCTTCCTTCTCGTAATGACTTTCCTATAGTCTTTAATATATATGGATTTCTAATATAAGATATTTTCCTCAATTCCTTGTGGGTTCTTTTGTAGGGTCACCTTCCATTGTCAGTAACTAGTGTTACATGTTTAGAATTGAAAATCTGTTGCTGTTGTCGGCCAATCTCCTTCCCATTGAGGATTTTCCTCTTAATAAGAGGGGTTGCTTGCCTCCCTTTCTTATGTATGGATCAATAAATGCTCTTTGTTGAAGAAGCAATGGCAAAGCAAGAAGGGAAAAGAACGGCAAGAGATTCCTAACATCGATCACATACTGATTGATGGGGTGAATATATTGGATGAGCTAAAAGGCGACAACAATATGTTTAGCTTTTACACTTAGGTAATTGCTCTTTTCAATCAGCTAATTATGAATATGATCCTCTTGCTTCTTGTAATAACTGTCTCAAATTCTTTCATACATATGGCTTTCTAATATTTTCATAATCTGATACATTTCTCTTCGTTTTATCAGTAATTTGGGTTTTATCTAATATTAATTGTATGGAAAATTTTCAGTCAACAGAATATAAAAGATTGAAGAGCTCAGATTAAGAGTACAAGACGCAAAGATAGATATATAGAACATGTTGTATGTTCTCCATGAATGCTAGAAGGTAAGCTAAAATTTCCAACATCTAATACTAGGTTCAGATTTTCACAAACATGGTCCCGTTTACATTCGTCAAATTCATGCCCATGAATTGTTTTTCTTTTTAATAAAGTTTGTATGATTTTTATTTTTTATTGGAAAATTGTAACATTTATATCAATTTGATTTAGCAGGGACCAGTGCAGCTTCCAATTGGATCATGGGGTAATTATTATTTATTTTTATTAAATAGAGTACTCTTAACTACTTGGAAGTTCTTCCATTACTTCACCGTTCACCGTTCTTAAAATCTCTAATTTTCCAAACATGAAATTTTTGGACAAGAAAGGGCTTTAACAACTGACATCTCTGGTAGAATAACGGATTTATAACTGCCCTATGCTCTAGTGTATGCCAGAAGAGGCGCTGCCTGCCTCCGTTTCTATTCTATGGATAAGCGTCTTTTGTTAAAGAAATAGTGTCATAGCAAAAAAGGAAGAGAATAGTGCAAGATTGCTCATGTCCATCAAATAATGATCGATGACAAATTGATTGAATGAGCTAAATTTATTGTAGGAATCCCCACTTAGGTACCTGCCTTTTTCTAACATTTTCTCTCTCTTACAAGTGTCTCTTTGGTTTGTCTTTGTCTAATTGTTTTACGCTTTGATTGGTTAATTGTATGGAAAATATTTAATTGACAGAGTATAGAAGATGGAGCTTTTAGATTTGCTAGTTGAAGTGTAGGCTTTGAATTACCAATCACTACCTTTTCTTCTGATAGCTGCTATGTGGGAAAAGGTAATCGTTGGAAGCAGAGGATTTTTTGTGGCTACTGCATGATCCCTGTTAGGATAGCTGATGATTTTTGGTAACTAAAACGACAGGGTGCCTACTATCCAGCTTGCACTGCGCCAACTGTTGCAGTTTCTGATGCAAAATTGTCGTCAGATTATCTGTTCATTAAACAATGCAGGTTCGTTTCCAATGGTGCTTCCTTTGTTTTGCTGTTAGTTTTTCTTGCAATATTTTAAATACAATGATATTATCTGAATATTTCTTAGGAAACCATGTACTGTCTTGTTCCATTAGTTCAAACTATGTACTGTCTCTTTCCTTAGTTTCCCTTAGGAAACTGCAAACGTGTTGTGGTAATATATTGATATCCAAAAAGAAAGAAGATAAAGAGGTTGTCTCTCTTAGCTTAAGCTAGGTGCTACATGTCCATAATTTTGTCTTCTGTATATTGATACGATAGTTCATTTTATTACTAACACTTATTTGTTCATATCATTAACAGAAATGGAAATCTTATATCGCTTGTCAGCTAGGGACCCTTTGAAGTTCTCTAAGAGGTGGAAGCTTACCCTTGACATGGTATGACTTTCACCCTCTTTCAAGTAGGTGGGCCCCGCTGGTTTTATAAGTCCTTGTGTGGGTTTTGGTCTTAGAGTTTGTATTTCTGTTTTTTATATTTTCTTTTGGAGAATAATTTCTATTATGTGATAGTGAGATTTGGGTGTTTTGGAGCTTTGAGTTTTGAGTAATTTTTTTTCCTTTACTATTTTATACTCCATTTTTTGATAGTGAATTTCTTCTTGGTCGTCTTCGCCAGTAGATGTAGGCTTGTTAAGCCGAATCACTTAAATATTGGTGTCTTGTATGATTCATTTTTTAATATCTTATTATTTTTCGCATCTCACGAATTCTGAGAGATAAAATATATTTCCTGACAAGCCCTCCTTGTTCAACATTCAAACTTTGACCAAAATTTTCATTAGAGACAAAGAAAATGGAAAACTTCCCTTAAAGCTTGCAAAGATCACGAGGAATTTGTTAGTATTTTTTACATGAAAATTGAAAATGTTGCTTATTTCAATATTTCACCGATTGAGAGTCATTTATTTTATTATGTATGGAGGTATGGGTCATACTGATGGAATGATTAATTCCAAAATGATTGGTGAAGATTTGTGTCTAGCAGACAGTTGTACAACGCACACAATTCTTAGAGATAAGAAATATTTTCAATACTTAATATTAAACAAAGCTAGTGTCAATACAATATCAGGTTCATCAAACCTAATTGAAGGCTCTGGAAGAGCAAATATTATATTGCCAAAAAGAACAAAATTTTGTATTGATGATGCTTTGTATTCTTCTAAATCTAGAAGAAATTTAATCAGTTTTAAAGATATTCGTATAAATGGTTATCATGTTGAAACCACTAATGAAGGCAGTGACGAATATCTTTATATTACTTCAATAATTTCGGGCCAGAAGCTCATATTGAAAAAACTGCCTGCTTTCTCTTCTGGGTTGTATTATACAACAATAAGAACAATTGAATCACATGTTGTGATGCACCAGAAGTGTTCTAATCCAAAGATGTTTATGCTTTGGCATGATCGTCTTGGACATCCGGGAACAATTATGATGCGTCGAATAATTGAGAACTCTCATGGGCATCCCTTAAAGAACCAGAAGATTCTTTTACAAAGTGATTATCCTTGTGCTGCATGTTCTCAAGGTAAACTTGTAATAAAACCATCCCCTTCTAAGGTAATTCTTGAATCTCCATCATTTTTATAAAGAATTCAAGGGGATATATGTGGGCCAATTCACCCTCCATGTGGGCCATTTAGATATTTTATGGTTTTAATAGATGCATCAACTAGATGGTCACATGTTTGTCTACTTTCTACTCGTAATGTTGCATTTGCTAGACTTCTTGCCCAAATAATTAGATTACGGGCACAATTTCCTGATCATCCAATTCAATCTATTCGGATGGATAATGCGGGTGAATTTACATCTCAAGCATTTTATGATTATTGCATGTCAATCGGTATTAATGTTGAGCATCCTGTTGCTCATACACATACTCAAAATGGTTTAGCTGAATCGTTTATTAAACGACTTCAGTTAATTGCTCGACCTTTGCTTATGAAATCAAAACTACCTATTTCTGCTTGGGGACATGCAATATTACATGCTGCATCATTAGTTCAGATCAGACCAACATCTTACCAAAAATATTCCCCTTTACAACTTGCATTTGGTCAACCACCACATATTTTTCATTTTCGCATTTTTGGTTGTGCTGTATATGTTCCAATTGCTCCACCTCAGCGCACTAAAATGGGACCTCAACGTAGACTTGGGATTTATATTGGTTTTGACTCTCCATCTATTATTAGATACCTTGAGCCTTTATCTGGTGATATTTTTAAAGCACGTTTTGAAGATTGTCATTTTGATGAAAATATATTCCCATCACTAGGGAAAGAAAAGTCGTTGCCAGAAGCACGACAAGAAATCACTTGGAATAATTCGACGTTATCACATTTTGATCCTCGTACAAATCAATGTGAACTAGAAGTTCAGAGGATCATTCATTTGCAGAGTATTGCAAATCAATTGCCGGATGCATTTACCAACAACAAGAAAATAATTAAGTCTCACATTCCAGCTACTAATACTCCAGCAAAGATAGAAGTCCCTGTAGGACAATTAACTAATACAACAATAAATGAGTCTAAGGCACGTCTAAAGCGTGGAAGACCTATTGGTGCAAAGGATAAGATTCCCCGGAAGAGAAAAGCACAAGGAAATGAAATCGGCGCTCCTGAAGAGGCCTTACCCACAACACAGGCAACGAAAATTGATCCATCCAAACTTTCTGTACAAAATTCTCCTGGAAAGATATCTCCTGAAGAGTTACCTCCTGAAGAGGATCAGGTACCTGAAAATAATGAGATCTCAATAAATTATATAAGTACAAGAGAAATATTGGATAGAAATAAAATTGTTGTCGACAACATATTTTCATTTAAAGTTGCATTTGACATTACCAGAAGTAATGATGATATTGCAGCTCTCTATGTGCTTTTCATCTTCTTCGCTTCATCTTCATGTTTATCTTCACGTTCATCTTCCATAAACTAACATGCTACGGGTCAATCTATCTCCCTCTCCAAAAGATTTGGAAAAAAAAAAAACTGCTTCTTCTGTCCCTGGTCTTCTCTCTCCAAAAAAACTGCTTATTCTCTCCAAAAGATTTAGAAAAAAAAAAAAAAAACAGAAGGCCAATAGCAGATGATGCTATTATTATCACATATCAAAGATGACTGTTTCTTGCATGTACTGCAAACAATTCTCAACTTTTTTTTTTTTTGTTTTTTGGATGAATTAAAACTTTCATAAAACCAAACTCAGCAATTTACAACATTCATGAAAAAACTGGAACTAAAATTCTCAACAAGAGAATAAACAACAGCCACCAACCCATTACTACAAACAGCAACAGGAACCAACACAGAAACAAGCAACAAAAAATCAAGTCTGCAGACAACAAAGGACAGCACAAGCTGTGCCTCAAAACAAACAAAATACAAGTCTGCAGACAACAGAGGACAAAACAAACTGATCCTAAAATCAAACGCCAACTACAAGCAAGATTCTTTTTCTAAATCTTTTGGAGAGAAGAATCAGTTTTTTTTGGAGAGAGAAGACCAGGGACAGAAGAAACAGTTTTTTTTTTTTTTTTCTAAATCTTTTGGAGAGGGAGAGAGACTGACCTGTAGCATGTTAGTTTATGGAAGATGAACATGAAGATAAACATGAAGATGAAGTAGGAAGATGAACAGATTTTTTAGGAAGATGAAGTAGGAAGATGAAAAGCACAGAGAGAGCCGTGTACGTGTGAGAAACTGAGAAAGAAGTAAGAACAAAGACAGCTAATTATTTTTTATTTTTTTTAAAAAAAAAAGAAGAAGAGAGGAATGACGTGGGAGGTTTAAATGAGTTTTTAAATTAAAGAAATGCCACGTTAGACTGCCACATCAGTTATATATATATACATATTTTTTTAAAAAGGACTATTTTAAAATTTTGAAAGGATTAATGGAAAATCCTAATAGAGGGGGAATTAAAAAAAGATTAGAAGTTTAGTAGGCTAAATTGAAAGTTTTTAAACTTTAAATGGGTCATTTAAAAACGCGTTGAAGTTATGGAGTTTTCTAAAGTTTTCCCTTAAAAGTAGAACTCCCTCTTTGATTAATTCTATAGCTGATCATGTATTACTTTATTTAAATGATATCGTTTCAATTTAATCAATAATATTACAATACCATAAATTTGATTGGAGGAAAGTTATAACTTGGTATATTATTTTTAGAGTAATGCTATACATCACTCTAAATAGTAATCAAGTGTGTCTAACCAGATCATGCATTGTTAGCCACACCTTTTAAAATAAATAAAAAATTTGAAATCCAAATTTGAGCTTGGTCAAAACAGAACCCCCCCCGACGACGAAGACCAGGGACGGAGCCAGACATTTTACTGAGAGAGGGCCAAATAAATTTTTTTCTTAAGTAGGGGTTAAAGTATGAATATATATTAAGGCAAATTTTAAGTAAATTAAACATAAACTAGTTTTGATATTTTTATTATTCCCTTTAAATTAAAAATTAATAAGCAAAATTGAAAAGCGTTTTTTGAAAGAAAAAAAATAAAAAAAAAGCGTTTTTTAAAAGAAAAAAAATAAAAAAAATAAAAATCTCAGTTTCTGTACTAAAATTGAGAAATTTGAGTTAGATGAATTATGTGTTTCTCGATGTTCTCGCAAGACTTTACTTGAATGACATGGCTCTTAAAACTAACACTTTCTTACTCATTTTGTTAGAACAACCCACTCTAACTAACACAATAGCCCACTAACTGTTATACAAAACACACTATATTCTACACAAAACAAATTATGCTAAACGCAACACAACAAATGAAATACATAGCTTCTAGACTTTTCTAATGCCATCTAGCTATATTGAAATGAATCTCCATTTCATGTTATCTTTGGCCACACATCCTTAGGAAATTGAACTTTGTCAGGCGTGCGATTCCTCAAATCCACATCTGTCTTCTACCAATACACTGATTTACTAAACCATTTTCATTTACTTTGAACAAAATCTCTACAACTTTGTAAAATTCCTTCCATTGTTAGCATTCTCAGACATGCATGTCCGTTGCTACCCGTGAAATATTAAAAGAAAATTTTTTGACAATGAAACTATCGTTCCAAATGAGATGAAACTATCGTTCCAAATGAGATGAAACTAGTTAAAGAGATGATAAAAGGGAAGAGACCAAGGATCGAGCCACAAAAATTTCTTACTATGGGCCAATAGCCCAAACCCCCCCCCCCCTCTCTCTCTCCGTCATTGCATATGTGTATCTGCACCAGCCCTTTTATTTTTATTTTTTTCTTCTTCTTTCATGTTACTCTTTTCTTGTCCCAAGGACGTTACTTGAGCAATGATGTATTGGTGTTTCGGTTGTTTTTGTTTTAAAAGGATTCAAACTCAAGATTTGAAAAATAAGCCGAACCCATGCATAATAATAAGATTTTATTTTAGTATGGAGTATGAGAGTAGTAATACATCTGAACCATTATTTAGGTGACTAGCTAGCTATCGAAGAATTTCTTTTAACTACAGTCATGAGGTAAGTAGATTTCCTACCCCTTCTATAGTCATTTTTCGACATGTTATTTAATTTAACTGTCTTTTAACACCTCATGTGTTATGAATGAATATTTATTTTAATCATGTTTTTATGAATTTACCTTGCTTACATAAATTTTCTTGAAGAACTTTCTCTTTAAATGAAAAGCTGTTTACGATATAAATCTATTTGTTGTTACAAAGTTCTTGTCTATCAAATAGTTTTCTAATTATAGTAAATCTCTATTTTTTGAAAGTTCAAGAATCAGGAAAGAATTTCTCATAGAAAATGATAAATTGGAAAAGTACAAGATGTAAAAACCCGCCTACTCGTCGCCCAAAGATACTAAGAGAAATAAAAAAGATGAGATAAGTTTTATAAAATGAGGGCACGTGTATGAATGAGATAGTTTTAGCCCAAGAGAATCCAAAGAAGAAAGAGCTCAGTACCGATGCTAGGATGGAGGCACAACCACTGAAAGTGGCTCTGCCAGAAGGTGGTAATCCATCATTTATTTACCAGCTGAGTGCACCAATAAGTTAATCGGCTGACCAAAGAGCATGCCTGCGGCCGCATGCATAGCCATGACAACAAAGACCGCGCAACCCTAATACACGGGGCGTAACAGGGTACATGGGACCCTATTATGAGAAGTGTTGGATATAACCCTTGAACTTACAAATTCCAAATGAAAGAAATGTCTTTAACGTAGTTTTGTCAGAAAAGGTTTTGGATAGAAAAGAGGATTTTCTCTTTATATAACTATGTAGTATTTTATAATGAATGTTATTTGAAGTGTTTACAAGAGATTCCATATTTTGAGTGAAAGTTTTTTAAAGAAAATGAATTTAACCTGTGACGTCCCACATCGCCTGGGAATGAGGATGTGCTTATATGTATAAATGCACCCTATATGACACAACGCGTTTTAAAGCCGTGATGGTAATGAACCTATCAGAACTCCGCAGTTAAGCGAGCCGCTGCGAGAGCAATCCCAGGATGGGTGACCTCCTGGGAAGTCTGGTACGGGGAGCCAAAAGCGGACAGTATTGTGTCATTGGGGGTGGATCGTTACAAATGGTATCAGAGCCATTGCCCAGCCTGAGATGGTGGGAGCGTGCACAAGCCCAAGAGGGTTGCCGGCGGGCACTCGCTGGGATGCCAAGAATGGGGTGATCTCATGAGGGTCGCCAGCAAGGACGCTGGGTCCCAATGGGGGGTGATTGTGACGTCCCACATCGCCTGGGAATGAGGATGTGCTTATATGTATAAATGCACCCTATATGACACAACGCGTTTTAAAGCCGTGATGGCAATGAACCTATCAGAACTCCGCAGTTAAGTGAGCCGCTGCGAGAGCAATCCCAGGATGGGTGACCTCCTGGGAAGTCTGGTACGGGGAGCCAAAAGCGGACAGTATTGTGTCATTCGGGGTGGATCGTTACATAACCCAACTATTTATAGTTTGGGAATATACTTATTGAGCCATTTTTGCTCATTTAGTTTTACTTTTGTTTTCGGGTGGCGAGCACACCGTATTAAGAGGCTAGAATGGGGATAGGGTTAATTATTAAGTTCATTCCATTTGCATATTACTTTATTTCTTGTCAATAAGTGCTTTAGCACAAGTTTCAAGACTTAGGCTTATTTAGTATGAATTTTCAAAATGTAATAAATGTCAGACTTGGCGTTCGAAAACCAAGTGGCAAATTTTAATTGACAATATTTCTTTTATATTATTCATGCATTTATTTCCGCATTTAATTAATTGTTTTGGCAGACCTTATGATTCTTTGCACCTATGGGAGAAGTAGTTGACAAACCTAGCCCTAACAGACTTGAGTTGTTACACTGTCACCGGTATAGGCACTGAAATTGTCACATTCACCGGCATCGAAACTGGCACAGGCACCGAGATAGGAACCGAATTAGTACCGGCACAGGCACCGGAACAGGCATAGGCACCAGCACCAGCACAGGCATCGTCATCGGCACAAACACTGACATCGAAATTGGCGCCGGCACTGGCACAGTCACCAGAACCGGCCCCAGAACTGGCACCGTAACCGAAACAAGCACCGTCATCAGCACAGGCACTGAAACCGTCAAGGAAAAAAAAAATATATAACAGTTCCAACAGGGAAAAAAATCAAAATCAAAATATATATATATATATATATATATATATATATATATATATATATATATATATATATATATATATATATTTTTTTTTAAAAAAAAAAAGAAAAGAAAAGAAAAAAGAAACGGTTCTAACTAAAAAAAAAAGTATCAAAAACCAAAATTAAAAATTAAAACTTCAGAATTAAATAAAAACTAAAAATAAATTTGACTAAAAAAAGAAAGAAAGACCTTGGGTGGTTTGGCCACCCTAGGTGTTGGGGGTGGTGGCCAGACCACCATTGGATGGTTTTTATTTATTTTTATTGTTTTTTTGGTTAATGCCTTTTTAATACTTGAGTAAGTTAAGTTTTAAGAACTTTATTTTTTTTACCTAAGTTTCATTTTGAATTGTAGATGGTAATCGTTTATGACTAAATACGAAAATAGTACCTCCATCAATTAAACTAACGGAATTATACGTCAAATCAATAAAAAATTGACACATGTCATATGCATCATAAATAATTAAAATTTTAAAAATATGAAAAATAGAAATATTAAAAACAATTAAAAAAACTAAAAAAAAATAAAATTGTACCAACGGCTGGCCACCCCCAATGAGCACATTGAATTGTCGTCATTGGGGGACATTGACAATTTTTTTTTCTTTGTTTCCCTAAAAATAATATGAGTATTTTGAAAATTTTGACACCTTCTCCGTTAGGATTTACTGAAAAATCCTAGTGGACGGGTGAAATTATAAAAAAAAAAAAAATTAAAAGATGGCCGCATACACAAAATTGAGAGTTTTTTAAGTTTAAGGAGGTAATTGCAAATGTAATAAAAGTTCATGGAATTAATTGAAGTTTTTTCGAAAATCAATAATACAAATTATACCATCAATATTAATGGAGGAACGTTGTTTGATACATTTTTTAGATTTATTTTATATTAGAACTGTACGTTTGATTCATTCAATCATCCATGTATTTATATATCAATCAAAACCTGTAACAACCGAGAGCTCTTCTGCATTAGGACATACATTAACTATCATGCAGTTGAAGGGAGGAAGACGTTTGAACAACTTTAGTAAATGTTATATGGGTTTTCGCTGTATTGTTCACACGAGCTAGCTAGCTAGGGTCCATTAATTCCATTTACAATATGAGAGGTACTCTTTGATTAGTCCATCTCATACATGCAATAAGAGTCCCAATCATTTATAATGCATCATTATCAAAACCCTATGGCTTGAGCCTCCCATGCGTACGATGTTGTCGTTACCTATCCTTAAATTCTTAATTCCATCAGCATTCTGCAGTCATGGCATAAAGAGGTCCAACAAGAAAATTTGGCTTATTCGATCTGTGGATAAACAAATTAATGCTGGTAAAAAAATTGTCCGTTTGAAATTACTTGAAAAAGAACTTGAGCTCGACCTCAGCTCGGTCGATTAGTATTATCTTTTTTTCTTATCTGTTTTTCCTATCCTTTTTGGGCATTTCTGTAGGATGGTTTTTCCTATATAGGGCCCCTTGGCACATGGCCAGACAGGCCAGTAGGTCTTTGGCACCCAAATTTGTCATCACCCTAGCTAAATTGTTAAAATATATAGGACATTTTTTATATTAGTATTTTGTTTTCTTATTAATTATTTACCATATTTTCCTTACAAATAGATCGACTATTGTAGCACATGCAATTGTTTACACAATTCATTCAATAAAGCCACTCAAAAAAAAAAAAAAAAAAAAAAAAAAAAAAGTTATTCAATAAAGATGTAATCTAATTGGGCTATTCTTAGTGGTGAAAAAGAGAAACTTCAAATGTTGACTATCGACACACATATGGTATATCTCTCTTTCCGCCGCTGCGGCTTGAACCCTTTTTAACCTGTCAATTTGTATTATGTGTATAAACATCTAATCTTCAATGTATACTATAGTTTTTTTTTATTTTTTGCTGTTCTCAGTGCATTCTTCTTTTAATTAGAAGCAGCTAGCGTAGAAAGATTCCCTATAATTTTGCTTAGATTCTTAAAAAAAAAAAAAAATCTATTTATAAAAGAAAGAAAAAAAAAAAAAAAAACCATTGTTTGTGCCTCACATTGTTCATGGAAAGGTTTCCATGGAAGTATATATTCGACAAATGGTGTGCGCACTATGCAAAATTCGTATTTTGCGCCTCAAATATCACTAAGTCTAACCATCTAATTCTCCTCTAAGAATCAACTATATATCCAACCAATTCCTTTTAGTAAAGTTCCAAAATGTGTGAGAGATGGTTATACTAAGGCAATTCACACAATACCATGAGACGATGGATCTACATATTCTACCAACTGATCCACTTTACTAGCATTCAACTATTTATAAAGACGCCTAGGTCAGATCAACAATCTTAAGTCGAATCATTCAAGTGGAGTGAATCTCATATTCTTAATCATTAATTTCTATCTTGTGGTAATGCCGTGCTTGACAATATATTTTTATTGACATGTCTCTACGAGTAATTTGAAATTCAAATCCATATTTTTATACATACGTTACGTTTTATGATCCAAGAAATACTCAGATAATGACGGTTTTTGGCTGTCATTAAATTAAACTTGTTTCAATCTAGTGAAATCAATATGTATATTGTTTAAAAATATGACTTCCTTTTTGATTAATTCTATAGCTGATCATGTATTTACCTTAGTTAGATGATATTGTTTGAATTAAATAAATAATAAAATACCTTAAATTTGAATTAAATAAATAATACGTACAATACCTTAAATTTGAATGGAGGAAAGTTACTCGGTCGTATATGTATTATTTTTGAGATTTCTTTAATTAGTGTGCATCATAAGTTCCCTACCAGTGCCCCTTTCCCCCTCTTCCCGCATTGAATAAAAAAACAAAAAGAAGGAAGTTCCCTACCAGTGGGCTCGATCATTCAATCATCCATGTATATATTTAACAATCAAAAGCACTTAGGAGGAAGACGTCGTTTGAACATCTTTAGTAATGAAGCATTAATGGTAGGGTTAAAGTTTTGACAAAAGACAAATGGCTACCTTGGTTTCAAAAAGTATCACAGGTAGGGCTGAGCATGGGGCGCGGGGTGGGGGGGGTGGGGATGAGGATTTTTTGAACCCGCCCCGCAGAGGTGCGGGTTCCCCAAAGTGAATCCGCACTCCGCAGAAAACCCCCTCCACCCGCACGGGGCGGGTGTAGATGGGGCGGGGATCCCCGCGGGTATGCAGGGATCCCCGCGGGTTTTGACCCATTAACCCTTGTGTTCAAATTTTTAATTTTTTTGATAAGTATCCCTATGTTCAAAATTTACTAATCCAAATTAATAATCTATTATTTGTACTCCCTGTCACCATTGCAAATTACAAGTTGCAATTGAACCCTAATTAAAATCACAACATCTATATATTAAAATGTAAGGGGAAAAAAACTTAAAAAGAAGAAAGATAGCATTTTTGACATGTGTCCAGTGTGCTAGGTAAGAAGGTCAAATCATCAGGTCCTTTTGGTTTGGTTGCCACGTCAGATATAAAAATTAATAAAATAATCATAATAATCATAAAACTTAAAAAAACAAACTAAAAAACAAACAAACTAGTTTTTAAAAAAACTATGGGGAGGCTGGCCACCACTATTTTGGCCAAGGGAGCCACCCCCTATGGCCGGCTAGGGGGTGGCTGAACCACCCCCAGCTTGCAAAAAGGGTGGCCGAAACCACCTTCAAGAACCGGCCACCCCCGTTTGGGCCTCGGGTGGTTTTAGCCACCCCAGACTAGCCGGTCTGGGGCTAGCCGAACCACCCCCAAGGCCATTGGGGTGGCTCGACCACCCCCTTTTACAAGTTAGGGGTGGCCAAACCACCCCGAAGGGCCTTCGGGGTGGTAAAAAAAAAAAAAAAATACCTTTACCGGCACATCTGTTCAGGCGTTTGTGCAATATGTGCCGGAAATCAGGTGTCGGTAACAAAACAAACGTCGGTATTTTAATATAAACGCCGATAAATAAGTGCCAATATAGTGCTTATTTTTTGTGGTATACCGGTTGGTATGAGGTGGCCGAAACCACCCCAGGCCCAAACGGGGGTGGTTGGCCACCCCTTTGCAAGTTGGGGGTGGTCGAACCACCCCCAAGGGCCTTGGCGGTGGTTCGGCTACCCCCAAGGGCCTTGGGAGTGATTCGGCCACCCCCACACCGGCCGGTCTGGGGTGGCCAAAACCACCCCAGGCCCAAACGGGGGTGGCTGGCCACCCCCATCGGCTTTTGGGGGTGGTTTCGGCTACCCCCTTTTGCAAGCTGGGGGTTACCGAACCACACCCATGGACCATAGGGGTGGTTCGGCCACCCCCATAGTTTTAAAAAAAAATTGTTTTTTTTTTTAAAGTTTTTTTTTTATTATTAATTTATTAATTTCTATATCTGACGTGGCAACCAAACCATAATGACCTGATGATTTGGCCTTCTTACTTGGCACACTGGACACGTGTTATCTATTTAGTGGTGGTGATTTGGCGCTCCGTTAATTTTTTTGACTGTATACAAACAAAAGTACTAAATGGGTATTATGGTTCACCACAAGTACCACCTATGATACTTTTTGAAACCGAGATAGCCATTTGTTTTTTGTGTAAACCATAGGTACTGAGAAAGTGTTTAACCCTTAATTGTAAATGTTATGGACTTTCATTATACATAGATTGTAAATGTTATGGACTTTCCTTGTACAATTAATGAAGCATTAATTGTAAATCTTTAGGAGGTAGACGTTCACACAAATTTTTTTTTTTTTTTTTTTTTTACGAGAATCTTTCATATTTCATTGATAACAAATCAAGAGCATAAACCTCTTACATCAAGAGCATAAAGCTCAAATAAACATAGCACAACACTATGAAATTACGAAGTCATAGATTTAGACAAAAAATCTTACAATTGAAAAACTATCTATGACTTCACCTTCTCGTAACCCATGTACTACTCCAGTTAAGTAACAGATCTGTTCCGAATAGACTAGATCTAAAACATGGGTAGTCCAAATTTTCACCAACTTTATTTTTTCGGCTACGAGAGATAGTCCGCCACACCGATCTATTCCTACTCAACCCTTAAGATCAGGAGACAACATATATCATCGACCCAAAGGCCAGGACAACAAGAACAAAAAAAACAAATAAAAAATTAAAAACAAACAAATCCCCACTAGAAACAGCAGTGGAGAAGCATGACATTATATATAGACACGCTCTAGCACGTGAAACTCAATGGTTGATCAGCGCATAAGTTATGAGAAATAGAAAAACCGGCCGAGACAAGTAGATCTGAGCGTGAAAAAACTATATCTAGATCTAACACAAAACCATCAAAATGGAAACCGAAAAAGCCTACAGAGAAGATACCGAGGACTGCTACCGGCCGGGGAGGAATAGGGAGAATGACAAGGAAATGGGAGGAGGAAGAATGGCTACGATGCTGTTCTTCTTCTTCTTAAGAGAAGCCGCACGTTCTTCCTCTTTAGGAGAGAGGGGAGAGCGTTTTTTATTGTTCACACAATTAGAGTCCATCCCATTTACAATGTATCATGATCATAAGCCTCACTTATATCGTCACTACAAAAAAATTGATCATTAGCGGCGACATCAATGTAAAAAGATGAGTATGTTAGCCATGCATGCGTTCATCGGAGTGCCTATACAGTCTATTTTGACATGTCTCTATGAGTTTGATATGAGGTTTAAATCCTCTATGTTGTACGTACTTTGCAATTCAAATATATAGGACTTTATCCCTCCAATTGTACTTACACCTCCATATACATTACAACTCATTGCAACTCAAACCTACGAACTACTAAATATTTCAACTTACCTCTTGTGTTAGATTTGGCTCACTGCATATTAATTCGGATAGAAAAGGTCACATGTGAATGGCACGTGCATTAAAGTCATTTTTCCATGACTAATTTGTGCCTATTTTATATATATGTTTTTTTTTTTTTTTAGTGTGAATATGCTATATTCCATTGATAATATATTCAGAGCATAAAAGCTCTTACATCAGAGCATAAAATGCATATAAACATAACACAAAGCTATGAAATTACACAGCTATAGATTTGGACAAAAGCATCTTAACAATTAAAGAATAATCTATGACTTCAACTTTTGTTGACTTATGAGTAGATTATCGCCGAGCAGACTAGATCTAAGACTAGATCAGAGACATGGGTAGCCTAAAACAAAAGAACCAACATCAAATCCATACAACAATCATGAAATATTATATCATACAGTTACTCTACACTCCATCTGACGACATTCACAGCGTTGTAACACTAATCCAAATGCATGTTTTGATCGCCTTCAAATTATTTTTCTCAGGTTTTCACTTAATCAGAAAATGACTAACAAATTAGAAACGTTAAAGAAACCATTTCAAAACAAGTAGAACAGTTTTTATTTGTTTCAGACTGCGTTTATTTGGGCCTGTATAAAACTGGGAAAGAAAAAAAAAATGATAGCTCTGGAGACTTCAATCGCATTACTTTGAGAAAAAAAAACTTAACAAACCGAGTCATCATGCATTTGAAACTAGGATGAAACATAATTATCCAGAGCTAACATTTATTTTTCGTTAAATTTTTTTCAGCACCTGAAGGGAGGGCAGGTCCAAACAACGAACGCCGATATGAAGGAAGCTTCTTCTTCTGGCGTGAAGAAGAAGAAGCTATCTCCTAATAGGAAGGCCGTGCGGTTTCAGTTATTATTATTCTAGGTTCAGTACGGTTTTTTTTTTTTTTTTTCCGAAAATGATATGAGGAAGAAGAATGGGCATGAGTGAGGAAGAAGAAGAGTCTTTATTTTTTTTGGAAGGAAAACACAATTCATAAAAGAAAATAAACAAAAAAAATGTTTTGATCCTTAGATAAAATGGAGAGTTCAAATTAAAAAAATTTGAATGGATCGTAATCCTTTTCGATCGAGGACACCAACCATTATGTTGTCTTTATCTATCATTAAATCCAACAGTCATGGCATAAAGTTGGCTGATTCTGTTGTTAATTACTTAATTAAACCAATCATTTCGTTCGAGGTAAAACTTTTTAAATAAAATTATTTATTTAATGCTTATAAATTGTGTTTTGGAGATACTTATATTTTTATTTAGGGAAAAATTATATTTGATCCTTAAGTTTTCATCTGATTTAAATTTAGTTATTGGGTTTTTAATTTTAAGAATAAGGTGTTTAAGTTTTACATAAGTTTTAAATTTGTCTCTCTATCACTTTACGGTTAAAGTTAACGATTTTTTATTTGTCATGTACTATAACTCATGTATTACTTTATTTAGATGACATCGTTTCAATTAAATCAATAATATTACAATACCATAAATTTGAATGGAGGAAAGTTACTCGGTATATTATTTTTGGAGTAATGCTATACACCACGCTGAATAGTCATCAAGCGTGGCTAACGGTCATGCTATGAAGAGTGCTCACCAATTATGGTGAGTATTCTAATAGCTCACCAAATAATTCGTCAATTTTTTACCTGATGCAGGTCCTTTTCCTTTTGTTCCCATCTTAACATCTGGCTAGCCGGATGAGAATACTCTTAAAATGATTTACCGGGTCAGTCACTAACTAATTAATAACAGCACGGTAACACGATCAATTTGGAATCAAAACCGGATTTTCATTGCATGCGGAACTCATAATAAAAATTGTATTAGTTTCTATTTATTAAATAATCAAAACAACAATAACAACAACCAACCATCCTTAAATCTATGATGTTGTCATTACCTATCCTTAAATCCATCTGCAGTCATCGCCTAAAGAGGTCTAACTTGGAGTTATTGCTGTGGAGTTACACTCAACTACAAATAACTGGACTTGGCAACTGATGGCGCCCCCTCATTATTACACCTACTATATATTTGGACTCATCCAATCATATGAAAATCTCTAACAACCAAAAGTTTGGGCGGACATAGACTATCACGCAATTGAAGGGAGGAAGATGATTCAACGTACATCTTTAGTAATGAAGCATTGCAAATGTTGTTGTATTGTCCACACATGCAACAGTTGATATAATTTATAAGAGAGAAAACTTCACTTATCATTCCTAATCTTTTATCACTTTTCTAATCATATTCTTAAACTTTAAAAAGTATCAATTTAGGGTTACCATCTTTAAGAAGTCTGTAATGTCAAACATATGTTGTCTAAATTCAACGTTAAAATTCTCAAACTGCCCCTAAGATGTGTATAAAATTACAAAAACACATTAATTTAATGATTAAAAATTAAAAACAAAAATAAAAAAGAGGGAATATTTTAAAATTTAATGCTGAATTTGGACGAGAATGTTGACATTGCAAACTTATGAATGATGGTAACTCTGAATTAACACTTTTTAAAGTTTAAAAATATGATTATAAAAAATGATAAAAGATGATGGCCGGTAATTAAGTAAAGTTTTTCCTTTACAATATGAAAGTTACTCATGATCAAATGATAAAATGCAAGAGCCCATATCATTTATTATGCATGATGATCAAATTTCTCTTGCACGTGATGCACATGTTGTGGCATTGCCAAAGGATGAGTTCAAATCCAACTTCTTATACACTACAAGAAATTTGGTCATTAGCGACCATATTATTAGCAGTGACACAAAAGTTGTTGCTAAAAATCACTTATAAGGTACGACTTTTGAGAGTCATTGCTAATAAGTGATTTTTAGCAATGACTTATGTGTCGTTGCTGAAAGTCGTCACTAATGTTATTAAAAAAAGAAGAAGTCATATTAGCGATGTCAAACATGTTGTCGCGAATAACTTTGCGGGCTTTTTTCTCTGCACGGTGTGTAGTGGGAAGGCATTAGTGACGACCGACAACGGTTGTTGCTAATAACAACTTATCAGCACATATGATTTATTTTGAGGTTTGCTATTGCTGTTCTTTTGGCTGCTAGCTGCAATTTGCAGATAGTTATAGTTTTAGTGCTTCATAATTTGCACCATAGTATGTACAGGTTTGTTTAGCTCTAGTGTATATTGAGTTTGGCTTGGGGTAGCTGGTTAGTCTGGTTTCTTTGAACTGGAGGTTGTAATTGTTGGTTGTAGCATTTGTTTGCTGGAGTGTTTGTATTGATCATTGTTCATGATCAATACAAAAATTACTCATACATCTAATTAAGAAAAACAAAGCAATTCAAAATGACTTAATGTAAAGAGGATATATGATACATTTACATTCAAAATCAAACTCTTTGTAATCTCTTAAAGTCTTAATGTGTTATAAATAATAGATAACTCCTCCCGTGAATGACGAGAGGAGAAATACAATTGTTGAATTCTAGTTCGTCTACGCAAGAATAAAAGAAATCTAAAAAATATACCAAGTAACTTTTCTACATTCAAATTGATGCATATATACGATTATTAATTTTTTGTTTTTCAAAAAAAAAAATTCAAACGAAGCATTTAGATAAATTAAATACACGATCTATAGAATTAATCAAATAGTACTAAGGAAGTTTTGATAATGATGCATTATAAATGATTGGGACTCTTATTGCATATTGTAAATGGAATGGACCCTAGCTTGATTGAAGAATACAGCAAAAGTCGATAATTAATGTATGTCCTCATGCAGAAGAGCAGGTTTTGATTGATATAGGGCCCCTTGGCACTTAGCCAGACAGGCCAGTAGGTCTTTGGCACCCAAATTTGTCATCACCCTAAATTGTTCAAATATATATAGGACATTTTTTTATTAGTATTTTTGTCTTATTAATTATTTTCCTTATTTTCCTTACAAATAGATCGACTATTGTAGCACAATTGTTTACACAATTCGTGAATGACGAGAGGAGAAATACAATTGTTGAATTCTAGTTCGTCTACGCAAGAATAAAAGAAATCTAAAAAATATACCAAGTAACTTTTCTACATTCAAATTGATGCATATATACGATTATTAATTTTTTGTTTTTCAAAAAAAAAAAACAAAATATTCAAACGATAGCATTTAGATAAATTAAATACACGATCTATATATAGAATTAATCAAATTGTAAGGAAGTTTTGATAATAATGCATTATGAATGATTGGGACTCTTATTGCATAGTGTAAATGGAATGGACCCTAGCTAGCTTGTGTGAATTACATTACAAGAAAAAAAGTCCATATAACATTTACTAAAGTTGTTCAAACGTCTTAATTCCACCCTTCAACTGCATGATAATTACTGTATGTCCTCATTGAAAGACTTTGAATGAGATAGGTTTGATTAACTTAATCAGAACCTCAATATAATGTTGTATTTATAGAAGTGTTACAAGAGTTCAGATTGAACTAGGATGCTATACATTTGAAAGTAAAACTACCTAACAGAATTACACGAGGATAACTAAGTTGAATACAAGAGGATAATTCACGTATCTATCCTTCCTCTAATATTGAATTCAAATGAGTTTTATTTGAGGACCAACTCTTCTGTTACTGATGTGCTGTCGTGGACCAAGTCTTCTGATGTATTGTTGAGCTGTTTGTTATGCAGAGACATATGTGGTGAAGTGTTAGATGTAGAGATGGAGTCTTGAGTGGTAGCTGAACTGATTGGATGAGGTTCACTAACAGTCCCCGCAAGCTAATGGGAGGGGAATCAACCAGAAGCTTGGACTTGAGAAAAGTGAACCGAGCTGTGGAAAGTCCCTTCGTAAAAATATCAGCTATTTGATCAATGGTTGAGATGAACTTAATTGAAATATCACCATTGATGACCTTCTCTCTAACAAAGTGATAGTCAACTTCTATATGTTGGTTCTAGCATGATATACCGGATTGGAGGCCAAGGCCAAGGCACTTACATTATCACACCAGAGAATTGGAGCATGAGAAAGAGGTATGGACAAGTCTTTAAAAAGCATTCTTAGCCAATAAAGTTCCACGGTTGCAATGGCCATTGAACGGTATTCCGCTTCTGTACTTGATCGGGAGACAACAGGTTGCTTCTTGGCAGACCAAGAGATTAAACATGAACCAAGGAAAACACAGAAACCGGATGTTGATCTGCGGTCATCCGGGTTACCAGCCCAATCTGAGTCACAAAAAACCTGTAGTTGCAAGGGGCCTTTGGAGTAGAAAAGACCATGGGATGGTGTAGCTTTGAGATACCGAAGAACCCTCTTAGCGGCAGTCCAATGTGCAGAAGAAGGAGTGTGCATGTGCTGACATAGTTGATTGACAGAAAATGCTAACTCAGGTCTTGTGAGAGTGCAATAATGTAATGCACCAACAACATGATGATATTCAGAAGGATCTGGCAGAATTTCACCATCAAATTTGAAAGTTTTGCACCTGATGAACACGGGGATTTGGAGGGTTTAGCACCAAGCATCCGAGTCCTATGTATAGATCTGAAATATATTTTGTCTGGCAGAGATGAAGGCCGGTCGAGGAGAATGTAGCTTGAACACAAGAAAGAAATGGAGAGGCCCCAAATCTTTGAGCGGAAACTGTAGTTGGAGCTTTGAGATGACAGATGCAATAGTCTTGCTGTGTGTACCAGTTATAATAATATCATCGACATAAATGAGAATAAAAATCTTAATATCACCATGCTGAAAAGTAAACAAAAAGTATCAACAAGAGAGGCAATAAATCCATGACCGAGCAAGGCATTGGAGAGACAAGTGAACCATGCTCTTGGTGCTTGTTTGATTAACTTAATCAGAACCTCAATATAATGTTGTATTTATAGAAGTGTTACAAGAGTTCAGATTGAACTAGGATGCTATACATTTGAAAGTAAAACTACCTAACAGAATTACACGAGGATAACTAAGTTGAATACAAGAGGATAATTCACGTATCTATCCTCCCTCTAATATTGAATTCAAATGAGTTTTATTTGAGGACCAACTCTTCTGTTACTGATGTGCTGTCGTGGACCAAGTCTTCTGATGTATTGTTGAGCTGTTTGTTATGCAGAGACATATGTGGTGAAGTGTTAGATGTAGAGATGGAGTCTTGAGTGGTAGCTGAACTGATTGGATGAGGTTCACTAACACTCATGCATGCAGAAGAGCTTTCGGTTCTTACAGGTCTTGATTGATAAGTACATCGATGATTTAATGTATGTCCTCGTGCAGAAGAGCATTCGGTTGTTACAGCTAGGTTTTGATTGATAAATACATGGATGATTGAATGAATTAAACGTAAATGTTATATGGACTTTTGTTGTATTGTTCACACAAGCTAGCTAGGGTCCATTCCATTTACAATATGCAATAAGAGTCCCAATCATTCATAATGCATCATTATCAAAACTTCCTTACTATTTGATTAATTCTATAGATCGTGTATTTAATTTATGTAAATGCTATCGTTTGAATATTTTGTTTTTTTTTTTTTGAAAACAAAAAATTAATAATCGTATATATGCATCAATTTGAATGTAGAAAAGTTACTTGGTATATTTTTAGATTTCTTTTATTCTTGCGTAGACGAACTAGAATTCAACAATTGTATTTCTCCTCTCGTCATTCACGAATTGTGTAAACAATTGTGCTACAATAGTCGATCTATTTGTAAGGAAAATAAGGTAAATAATTATAAGACAAAAATACTAATAAAAAAATGTCCTATATATATTTGAACAATTTAGGGTGATGACAAATTTGGGTGCCAAAGACCTACTGGCCTGTCTGGCTAAGTGCCAAGGGCCCTATATCAATCAAAACCTGCTCTTCTGCATGAGGACATACATTAATTATCGACTTTTGCTGTATTCTCAATCAAGCTAGGGTCCATTCCATTTACAATATGCATGAGAGGTAGTCTTTGATTAGTCCCAATCATTTATAATGCATCATTATCAAAACCCGACTGCTTGAGCCGCCCATGCGCACGATGTTGTATATGTCGTTACCTATCCTTAAATATATAGTTAAATCCATCTGCATAAAGAGATCCAACAAGAAAATTTGGCTTATTCTGTGGACGTGCGGTCCAATTAACTTCTAGTACGTTATAGAGCTATATATGTAAAACATTCTGAAGGCAGTAAAT
>JAJPGS010000506.1:0-71145 GCA_028654335.1 Alnus rubra | reverse complement strand
CCTTCTTTGGATGATCTCAGAGAGTTCTTCATGTTGTTCCCCAAGGAGAGGAGCGCACCACCACCATCAGGATCGGTGCCTTATCTTCCCCACACCGCATGTTAGCCAAGATTGTCCAGCACAACCTTTGGCCTGTTGTCAGGTGGTACGCTCGAGTCTAGACGACTACGTACGTGGATTTTAAATTTATATGTTTTACCACTCGCAATAGTACGAATCAATTATACTATAGTAAGTGTTATCGAACCACAGAGATTGGGGGTTGTTTTGCGTAACGGGATACTTAAAGAGTGTATTTAACTTAACTTTGAAAAGAAAACAAAAGTAAAGGTTGTAGAATTGAAGCTACAACAAGTAAGGTAATAAAGACGGAAAATGAAACAAACTTAAAAGAAACTTAAGGTATTGATCTCAACTAATCATCAACCAATGAAATGCTTAAAGTCTATATGGATCTTCCTAACATGCATGATATGAGCGCGTAATGGGCGTCAACCATTACGACGACTTCGACATGAAAATACTTTCGTGAGGACGTAGTTATAAAGCACCTAGTTCACATCAAACACTTACCACCGTAAAGATTAATCTATAATTAAAAAAACGTTTATACTGCTAAAGGTGTGGGGGATTGATGCTCCCTAGCTTACTACTTTATAAAACATCCTAATAAGCATACACGATACATGAAAACCCTAATTAGGCCACAATGATAAAGTATCTAGTTTCACACCGATCTATTCCATGTAAAGGTTAAACTACAATGAAAAGACGTTTTACACCACAAAGGTATGAAATGACCGATCTTCCCTAGCATACCCTATAAGGTGACTCTAATAGGTAAACACACATCATTCAAATAGAACCATTGCAAAAGACATCGTTCTCTTTCAAGAACATTGATTTTACTCATGAATCCAAGAAAACTAATAGACAAGCAAATCCCTTTTTCATGAATAAATGGATTGGAATCTTGAAGACAAAACCTTTTAGCATGGGTTTTGCAATCCTCTAGCCCTTCACAATCATCAAACACATCTAGAAAATCCTAAGAACATGAAGAACATTCATGGTTTTTGGAGAAGATTTTTGATCAAACCCTAAGAACTAATTTAGCTATGCATAATTGAATCTAATCTAAGCATGAAATCTATGGAAAACAGTAAAGAAACAAGAAGAAAATGAATCAAAAACAACTATATTAAAATTATAAAATTCGAATTACAAAAAGAAAATAAACGTAAGCTAGAACATGAAGAACAAAGAGGAAAAAGAAGAAGTAATTGCTCTCTGGATTTGGCCCAAAAAACGTGCATCAAAGTAAACTAAACGCAAAAAATTAAAGTGATACACTTGAGAAAATCCGAAACCCCCAAAAGATGCATAAACTAAACCTAAATCCGAATTCCATATATATAGGAAATTGGACTTACAAAAAGACTACAAGAGTTAATTCTAGCCAAGTAGTCAGAGCTGGTCGCCGTCCATTTCTGTCCATAGAACTCAACTTTTGATTTGGATCGCACAAAGATTTGGAAATATCTGGACCTTCTGGAAGATGCGAAGTCGATCGATCGAATATATTTCGATCGATCGAACGATTTAATTATGCTCTGAGAATCAATCGATCGCATCTGGATCAATCGAAGTTGGATCAAATGAAAGTCGATCAATCAAATTATTGGCTGTACAAATAATCGATTGATCGAAATGCCTTGGACAATTTTTTAACTTTTCAGGATCAATCTCGAACTCTGGAAATGACCAAATTGCCCTTGGTGTATTTTTAGGTCTAATTCAAGTGTTTTGAATTAGATTTCAAATAAGACCTGAAAATAAGACATAACACAAAACTACAACAAAACGTTATATATACAACACAAACTAGGTCTAACAAATGCAAATTAAGGGGTCTTGAATCGAATAATTCAAGACTTATTGATGTACAAATTTTAATACTCGCAACCGCACGAATCGTTTGCAATATAGTGTATGTGCAAGTGCGAGATCGTATCCACAAGGAAATGGTCAAATATTGGTGTCTTGTTTAATCAACCTCATTTTAACCTAGTTCCAAAGGTTTGAGAATTGATTCAAGGACAAAAGACTAAATAAAAGAGATGGAATGAAATATGCAAATTAAAAGGAACTAAGGCTAAGGAATCCACCAAACCAAATCCTACAACTCACACTCTTGGTTTCCACTTGAACACCCATAGAACATTAAGCTTAGGTGTCATTCAAGTTTCTTAACCATAAACCCGAGAACCATTAAATGAATCCAACACATAGACAAATCACAAAGAGTACCAATTGAATCAAAACATCCAATGTATCATTCAATCACAATGGATATCATCATTCAAACAGATAAAACAATGTATTCATCGGTTGAAACACATAAAATGTCCTCTTTCCACCACTAACCACATTCATTGCAAAAGATAAAGCTTTAAATGAATGGAACTTGAACAACTAATATGATATATCATTAAATGTGCAAGTGGTACAGCAAGATTGTGAGTGTCATCAATGGAAAGGTTTCATCCTCAACCCTAGTTGAGGTTACTAGCCTTCCATGACTAAGAACACCACAAGAAAATGATGAACAACCATGGAAATGAAAGAAAAGCTTTACAAAGAGAAAGTATCTGAAAATAAAACTACTGAAATACACTACAACATGCACGAAATTAAATCTATCTACTGATTTCTGCTCTATTCTACTCCATTCTCTCCTCTCTCAACAAGGAGGCATGGCTATGGCTTTATAGAAGAAAGCTAGGGCTAGAAATGACTCCTCTACCTCCTCTAGGGTTCCTCTGCTGCTAGAGACAACCAAAAACACGAACCAGCGTGTTCTGCAGCAAAAATCAGAGGGAGGACTGCTTTTTGGCTTCTGATTGGGCGTTCTGGGCGCTCTGCAAAAGCAGTTTCTGGGAAATTTCGATCGATCGACTTTTATTTCGATCGATCGACTTCGGGAAAAGTTTCGATCGATCGAATTTTAAGTTCGATCGATCAACTTTTCAGGATCTCCAAATTTCCAGTCATTTCCTTATGAAATTTGACATTCCTCTCTTATTGTCCTACAGAAACAGAAAACACAAAAACTAACCAAAACATTAGAAAATAACAAGGCTAAAGGTCTAACTAGTGCAAATCAAGGGGTCCAAATACACAATATTTGGCACTCATCACTTATCATCAGGGGTAGTGACCTGATTTTGAAGAGGGCCCAGTTCGTGTATGCTATCAGTCTTTGCTTGCATTTCTGCTTGTGCAAGCATATTTTGGGCTTTATTCTGAAGGCCCGTGATGAGGGCAATACCGGTCTCCCATTTGGCTGCCTACTCACACAGATTATTCTACAGTCAGGCATCAGTATTGCTGGCGAGCCGAAGATGGAGATCCAGGACCCTATCAGCAAGCAGACTCTGATGAAGTCCAATGCACAGTTACAACGAGATGATTCAGATGATGATGTGTCCCTGCCTCCTCCTATTCCTATAGGCATACCAGATGTGGCGTCCTCTTCTCAGACTGTTCCACCATCTCAACAGGATGCCAACTATTCTCAGATTATGGAGGCATTGGCCGCTATTCAAGGGGGCATGAGTTATGTGCAGCTCTCCATGTCATCCATGCAGCTGTCCATCTCGGCCATGCAGTAGGAGGTTCACTCAATTAACCTCTGTGTGGAGCAAAATCAGATTGATCTTCTGGAGTATCTCAAGTTTCATCATCCGTCCAGCAATGATGACGAAGACGATGCACCGATGGCAGATGCATCCTGATTTTCTTTTCCTATTGTAGTTTTTGATATATTTTGAGACATTTGTGTTATCTTTTGATAATTTGCTACATTTGTTTAAACTCCTGGATATTTTATTACTCTGTTTACCCTGGTCCTTCTGAGACCTTTAAGGGGAGTAATCTTTGTGTGGTTTTTATCATTACTCTGTTTTACCCTTTGTCCCTTTGTGACAAAGAGGGGTAGTAATTTTTATTTGGACCGGGATTGTATTTTTTAACGGGTCAAGTGATTTTTGTCCTACAATGGCCAAAGGGGGACTTTGTTAGTTTGTAATTGGCCACATTCTGTTGGACAAAATCACTTCTTTGTAATAATGCTTTTTAACAGGGATTCCGCTATTCAGAGTGCTTCCAGAAGATTCTGCACAATTTAAAAGTCAGAAAATTTGGTTCCCTGCCAGCCGTCTGGACAACGTGACATACCGTCCGGACGCCCAACTGTCCAAAGCATCATCCGTCCGGACGACAAGAACTTTCCGTCTGGACCTTCCTCTGTGTCGAGAAGCTTCGAACTGTTCCAACTTGCATCCGTCTAGACGTTTCAACAGCACGTCTGAACGACTCTCAGTGTTTGACAAGCTTCAGGATTTCTTTCCAAAACACAGTTATGGGAAGATCGCTACAACCTTCCGAATGAAGTGGATTCCCTTCCGGACGCGCTCATCCATAAGGCAAGGATCGCATTCAAAATTCAGATGTCTGGACGTCAGTCCTCTTGGTCTGGACGTGCGAGAATCAGATATGGAAATTGCGTGCATCAAATCAACCATCCGGATGACCATCCCCTTGTTCCGAACGCGCGAAGTCTTGGTATGGGAATTACTTGCAGCGGAAGTACGACCGTTTGGATGACAGGGCACCACCGTCCGGACGCGGCTCAAATCAGGAAAGAATTTCAGTGAAATTTTTGGAAAGCCGATCGCACAGTTGTCCGTCCGGACACTTTATGACTACCGTCCAGACGGCGCCTAGGTTTTATCAAGCCAGACGCTCATTTAAACCCTCAGCCTATAAATAGAGGTCCCTAGGCATGAAAACAGTCAGAATTCGGTATTGAATTCCATTAGTGCTTAGAGAGTTATATTGTGAGAGTATTAAGCTGAATTGTCTCTCTGAAGCCATTATTGTGTGTGCTGTTGCTACGCTCATCTGAAGTCTATCTTAGGGGTTGGCCCTAAGGTAAAGAATTCCATTGAAGACCCTTTCAGGTAGGAGACCTGGTTGGGAGGCATTCGTGTTAGGCTACACGTTAGAGTGCAAGGTACGACCATTGCATCAGGGGTATGTGAGTGCTACTACTTTGTATTTAGTCTTGTCTTCTGAATAGTGGATATCCTGGGTTTGACTGCCCCGGAGTGGTTTTTCTCATATTGAGTTTTCCACTTCGTTAACAAAAATTCTTGTGTCTTTTAAATTCCGCATTGATATTTTGTTAACACTTTGTGCACACACACACTTACTTTGTGTCAGAAGTCATTTCAATTTTTCATATACTACTGAGGCCTCAGCACTTCTTATTGAGGCCGCGAACTCATACTTTCACCTATACGAATGTGGCTACCACCACAACCTTATAGATGAAGTTCCTTTGACTGTAGGTAGTCCGGTCATAGTTGATGACGTTGTAGAAGTGTACTTGGGATATTATGACTGAAGCTCGCCGCAACGGTCGTAATTGGTGGACCACGGGTTGTCCATTTGTGTTAGTTTGTAATTTTCTACATTCGGTTGGACAAAATCACTTCTTTGTAAAAATGCTTTTTATCAGGGATTCCGCTATTCATAAGTGTCTCCAGAAGATTCTACATAATTTGCAAGTCAGAAATTTTGGTTCCCTGCCAGCCGTCCGAACGACGTGTCATCCAGTCTGGACGCCTAGCTGTCCAATGCATCAGCCATCCAGACGATGTGACATACCGTCCGGACGCACATCATACTAAAGCATCATCCGTCTGGACAACATGGATTCCCGTCCGGACCTTCCTCTGTGTCGAGAAGCTTCGAATTGCTACAACTTGCATCCATCCGGACTTTTCAACAGCACGTCTGGACGACCCTCAATGTTTGATCAAGCTTCAAGATTTCTTTCCAAACACAGATATGGGAAGATTGCTGCAACCGTCCGGACGACGTGGATTCCCGTCCGAACGCACTCATCCATAAGGCAAGTATCGCAATTCAAGTATCATGTTATCAAAAATCGATCAACTTATAGATGGAAAATTGAGACAACACATGTTCAAAAGTGTAAGGTGTGAATAACATAAAGTCATGGGGTTTCGATTTTCCTCAAAGCACATATATCCAAAAATTCGACGGACTTCCGTCAAATAACCAAGGCTTATCTTACATTCATTATTATTTATTATTATTTTGTGTCGGCTGTGCAATGTTTGACTCCTTTAAGCTTTCTAATTGACCCATGTAACGAGTGTTGGGCCAGTGACTCCCAAACCAGATGGTTTTAGGGCACTAGATGTAAAAACATCCCTAAGGGCTTAATTACTCAAGTCAAAAAGGCTACGAAGTTAAACTAGCCAAACAATCATCCAAACTGAAATTCTCATCTTTTTACGTGAACACCCAATGCTTAATGAGGCAAGGGGCCCGGTTACTCAATGAGAAGTCAAATTGGTGATATTATTCTAAGCATTTTTTTTTTTTTAACAATAAGCCAAGGTTTCATCAACAAGTCATCCTACAAATCTCAAGACATATAAATTTTAATTCAAATCTCATACCCTACAGAAACAAATGCTAATGTGCTTGTGATGAACAGTTTAAACATGTCAAGTCTCTCTAATCCAACGATGAGTCAAAAGATCTCAGATTTTAATGATATGCAAAATTCAACATGTTAAACAAACCAATGAGGTGCAAACCATAGTAATATGTAACCATGCTCAACTAACAATAGGGCATTAGCAAGGCAACAAAGCAAGAATTAAATAAAAATAGACAGAAATGTCTACCCCACCCCCAAACTAGAAGGACACATTGTCCCCAATGTGGCTAGAGATACAATACCGAAGTGGTGATGCAAGTTGGGCACACTGCAAGAGAAGCGCTCCCCCAAACTTGAACGGCAGACACTGTCCTGAAAATCACAACTAAAGAAAGAAAATCAAATGATAGGGAAAAAATGATGAGGGTTGCCTCCCACAAGCGCTAAGTTTTCATTCTTCAGCCAGACTTTCCATCCTGACGACAATCACTCCGAGTAACTCGGGTCCTCTAAAAGGGTCGTCTCAACCTCTGAGCTCAGTAACTCCAAAAATGGCTTCAATCGTTGCCTGTTCACCTTGAACGTGCTGCCATTTTTTGGATCGTCAATCTCAATGGCCCCATAAGAAAACACTGATCGAACTATGAAAGGGCCTGTCCATCGAGATCGGAGCTTCCCTGGGAACAGATGCAGACGTGAATTGTAAAGAAGGACTTTCTGACCGGGCTCAAAAGATCATCTCAATATGTTCTGGTCGTGAGCCTTCTTCATCCGTGCTTTGTACATTCTAGCACAGTCATAGGCATCGTTCCTCAGCTCTTCCAATTCATTGAGTTGGAGCTTCCTCTGTGAGCCAGCCTTTGTGAGATCGAAATTCAGCTGCTTAATGGCCCAGTAGGCTCTGTGCTCCAACTCCACAGGCAGATGGCATGCTTTCCCGTACACGATACGGTAAGGTGACATGCCAATCGGTGTCTTGAACGCTGTCCGGTATGCCCATAATGCATCGTTCAACCGGAGAGACCAATCTTTCCTTGACGGGTTCACCGTCTTCTCCAAAATCCTCTTGATCTCTCTGTTTGAAACCTCCACTTGTCCACTCGTCTGAGGGTGATAGGGAGTGGCAACCTTGTGCGTGATGCAATATTTCTTCATTAGCTGCTCGAAGACCCGGTTGCAGAAGTACTTTCCACCATCACTAATAATTGCTCGAGGAGTACCAAAACGAGCAAATATAGTGTCTTTTAAAAACTGGACCACAACTCTGTGGTCGTTGGTCTTGCAGGCAACTGCCTCTACCCATTTGGACACGTAGTCCACAGCAACCAGAATGTACAGATAGCCGAAGGAGTTTGGGAAAGGTCCCATGAAATCAATGCCTCATACATCAAAAATCTCAACAATATGAATCGGGTTGAGGGGCATCATATTTCGACGTGAAATACTCCCTAGCTTCTAACAGCGCTCGCATGAAACACAATAAGTGTGAGCGTCTTGAAAGATGGTGGGCCAGTAAAAACCGCACTGCAAAATCTTTGCAGCGGTCTTCTTCGCACTGAAGTGGCCCCCACAGGCATGATCATGACAGAAGGAGATGACGCTGGATTGGTCAGGCTCGGGAATGCATCTCTTAATGATCTGATCGGGACAATACTTGAACAAGTAAGGATCATCCCAGAAAAAATTCTTCACCATGGACATAAATTTGGACTTATCTTGCCGTCCCCAATGCAAAGGCATTTGACCGGTGACAAGATAGTTCACTATGTCAGCAAACCATGGTGAGTGAGCATGAGCAATATGCATCAACTGCTCATCGGGGAAGGTCTCAGAAATGGGGGCGGCTTCTTCCGTGAAGTCCACGGTAATCCTCGAGAGATGATCAGCCACCACGTTTTCGGAACCCTTCTTGTCCCGAATTTCAATGTCAAACTCTTGTAAGAGCAAAATCCACCGGATGAGGCGAGATTTAGCATCTTTTTTGGAAAAAAAGATACTTCAATGCCGCGTGATCCGAGTAGATGATGACTTTCGATCCTAGTAGGTAGGATCGAAACTTGTCCAGAGCAAATACGACTGCCAGCAGCTCCTTCTCAGTGGTCGAATAATTCAGCTGGGCGTCGTTCAGAGTCCGACTTGCATAGTAAATGACGTGGGGAAGTTTGTCAATGCGCTGCCCCAACACAGCTCCAACGGCGTAATCTGACGCGTCACACATGATCTCGAAAGGTGCACCCCAGCTCGGGGGCCGAATGATGGGTGTGGACGTCAGAATTGCCTTCAAGGCCCCAAATGCCTTCTTGCAATCTTCATCAAAAATAAAAGGGGCCTCCTTCACCAACAGTTTGCACAAGGGCCGGGCGATCTTGCTGAAGTCCTGGATGAATCGCCGATAGAATCCTGCATGGCCCAGAAAAGAGCGAACCTCTTTCACCGTCCGTGGGGGCGGAAGGTTGGATATCAAATCTACCTTTGCCTTGTCTACCTCTATCCCCCGACGAGAGATGACGTGCCCGAGCACGATTCCTTGTTGTACCATAAAATGGCACTTCTCCCAATTGAGTACCAGGTTCTTCTCTTTACACCTCTCCAAAACCAATGTGAGGTGGTGCAAACACTCCTCAAAAGATGACTCGAAAACCGAAAAGTCGTCCATAAACACCTCCAGGAAACGCTCTACCATATCAGAAAAAATGTTGATCATGCATTGCTGAAAAGTAGCGGGTGCATTGCATAAGCCAAAGGGCATGCGTCGGTAGGCGAACGTTCCGAACGGACAAGTGAAGGTCGTCTTCTCTTGGTCTTCAGGGTCCACAGGGACCTGGTTATATCCAGACTAACCATCCAAAAAGCAATAATACTCATGCCCGGCCAACCGCTCCACCATTTGATCAATGAACGGAAGAGGAAAGTGATCTTTCCTGGTGGCGGTGTTCAGCTTGCGGTAGTCGATGCAGACTCTCCATCCAGACTGTACTCGAGTTGGAACCAACTCGCCTTCCTTGTTCTGCACGACTGTAACTCCAGGTCGCTTGGGCACGACATGAATGGGGCTCACCCATTTGCTGTCAGAGATGGGGTAGATGATGCCAGCATCCAACAACTTGATGACTTCTCCTCTGACGACTTCTTGCATGGTTGGGTTGAGCCTTCTCTGTGGCTCCCTCGATGGTTTGGTGTCTTCCTCCAGGTGTATCCTATGCATCACCACCGAGGGGCTGATTCCCTTAATATCTTCAATGGTCCAGCCTATAGCTTCCTTATGCTCCCTCAAGACATCTAACAACCTCTCCTCCTGAGCGGTGTGAAGATCCGAAGCTATGATGACAGGCAAAGTCTCTGCTGGACCGAGGAACTTATACTTGAGATTGTCCGGTAGGGGCTTAAGTTCCTTCTTTGGAGGCTCAGGTACTGCTGCCTCCTCTTCCTTCTTGCTCTCCAGAGGAGCAAACTCCAAAACAGCATTTGCCTGCTCGAGCAATACATCCAAGTCCATATCCTCTCCAAATTGAGCAAGGCATGCTTCTAGGGGGTCTTGTATGCTTGATTCTTCAATGCGTTCCTCCAGGATTTCCTCTATCAAGCAGACATTGTTGATCTCGTCACACTCCCTCGGCTGTTTGCTGATGGTGAAAATGTTCAGCTCTACCGTCATGTTGCCGAATGAGATCTTCATTACCCCCGTCCTACAGTTGATCAGGGCGTTAGCCGTAGCTAAGAATGGTCGCCCTAGGATTACCGGTATCTGAACTCCAACGTTCTGTACCGGCTCGGTGTCAAGCACTATGAAGTCCACGGGGAAGTAAAACTTATCCACCTTAATCAAAACATCCTCCACTATTCCCCGTGGTATCTTAACTGACCGATCAGCCAATTGCAATGTCATGGAGGTGGGCTTCAATTCTCCTAATCCTAATTGCAGGTAAACTGAATAGGGTAGGAGATTTACGCTGGCTCCAAGGTCAAGCAGGGCCTTCTCAATGTGGCTGACTCCTATCGTGCAAGAGATGGTAGGACATCCAGGGTCCTTGTACTTGATGGGCAGCCTGTATTGGAGGATTGAGCTGACTTGCTCGGTCAAACAATCTTTTCTCGGGACATTGTTCCTCCGCTTGACGGTGATTAAGTCCTTCAAGAACTTGGCGTAAGATGGCACTTGCTGGATGGCATCCAAGAACGGAATGTTGATCTGCACTTGTTTGAACACCTCCCGAATGTCCTCGAATGTTCCTCCTTTCTTGGGCGCGAGAAGTCTATCAGGGTAAGGCGCCTTAGGTATAAACGGCCTAGGAGGAGTCTCTATGGTCGGAGCTAATGTAGATGGCTCGGCATCTCTCTTCTCTACGCTCCTGCTTCCTTGTTCTCCTTGTGCAGCAAGGTTCTCCTCAGGGTGAACCACTTGGTTGTCCACTTGTTTCCCTAATCTAAGTGTGACAACGGCTTGCACATGCTCCTGCCCATGCACTGCATTTGATGAACCTCCCTCATGGAAGTCAATTTCTATTTTTCAATTGGTATCAGAGCTTGGTACACTCTGTTAAGATTCAGTTCTTAAGTGTTATTTTTCTTTGACTTCTATCATGTCTCAAACTCTTAATATTGTTCCTGCCTTTGACGGTACGAACTATGGCTATTAGAAGGCACGTATGCGGTTCTTTTTAAAATCTATTGACTGTTGGAGTATTGTTGAAACTGGTTAGACTAAACCAGCGGATACACCACTCGAACTAGTCCCTTAGAAGAACGCACGACTTTCAAATGATAAAGCCCTCCATGCTCTATGTCAAGCACTTTCACTATCTGAATTTGCAAAAATTTCAAACTGTGAATCTGCTCAAGAAGCATGGCAAAATCTGCGAATCTGTCAAACTTCAAATGTTGATTTCTAGATTTGAAGAAATTAAGATGTTGGAAGAAGAGACATTTGGAGAGTTTTACTCCAAGATGAGTGACCTGAGAAATTCCATTGTGAGTCTTGGGAAGCCTGTCTCAGATGTAAAACTCATCCGAAAGATTCTAAAATCTTTGCCTGAGCGTTTCAGGATCAAGGTGACTACTATTGAAGAGAGCAAAGATCTTGAAGAAATGATGATTGAAAAGTTGGTGGGATCTCTTCAAACTTAAGAGCTGTCCTTGCCCCCGGTCAAGAAAATGGTAGAAGCCTCATCTGGAGATGACTCTGAGGAGGAAGAAAAAGTGGTGGCTATGCTGACCAAAAATTTCAGAAGATTAATGAGAGATGACCGATTCAAGAAGAAGTTTTCTGAAAAGATTAAGAAAGCTCCCAGAAAACCTGAACCTGAGGAAGAAGAAAAGAAGGATCCCAGAGGTCCAAGATGTTTTGAATGCTCAGGATTTGGGCACATACAGGCTGATTGTGGGAACCTCAAGAAGGGCAAGGGAAAGGCTTACAATGTGACTCTCAGTAATGAGTCAGAAGAAGAAGCTCCAGAGTCTAAAAAATTTCTAGCCTTTTATGGCTCCACTTGTTAAAGAAGAGGACTCTTATTACTCGGAGCATAGTGATATTGGGGATGAACTCAAGGAGGCATACAAAACTCTATGTAGAGTACGAAAAGCTGAGGGAAGGACGTAAGCAGCACCTTCATGACCTTAACAGTTTGCAGACTGAGAAGAGTTCATTGCTGCTCAGAATTCAAGAGCTCAAGGAAAAGCTACTAGAGGCACAGCTCAAATTAGAAAGAGTCACTGATGAAAAGCTGACTTGCATGTTGTCTATTCAGAAGAGCCCAACCGACGAGACTGGTCTCGGGTATGTAGCTCCTCCCACTAACACTCCCTCTACTTCCAAGACTGTATTTGTCAAACCTGCAGTCCCAGAGCCTCCCCCCATTACTGAAGATAAAGGGAAGGACAAGATTGATGATGATGTTCCAGGCACTCAGAAGCCTCATTCCATCAGAAGATCTCCTATATGCCACCAATGCGGTCTAAGTGGGCATGTCCAACCCCAGTGCTCCCTCCTTAAAGTACAAAAAGTGAAGGCCAAGAAAGAAGTGCCCAGACCAGCTAACCATGGCATTAGACTGCTGACCTAGCATCAGACTCCATGGTATCAGGCACCCTACCAAGCTCCATGGAAACAAGCACCAAGGCATCAAGCTCCTCAATATCAAGTTCCTTGGTCTCATGTACCTTGGCACCAGGCATCTCAGCATCAGGGACCTCAGCAGCGATTTGTACTTGCCAATGACAGTGGCAAATCCAAGCACTTGAAAAGGTCACAGAAGGTGGAAGATGATCAATACCACAGTGAGCCACCTATTTGGATACAGTACATGATGGAGTGGGTGGGTCAACAGATGAAGTCCTGCCAGCAATCACCCACTGGAAGGCAGGCTTGGGTCAAGAAGAAGAATAACCCCATGAGGGGGAATGGACGCACCTAGCAGGAGAAGGTGTTCATGCCTAGGATTTGGTTCCTAATCCTAAGGCATCAGGTTTGATTGCTTGATATTTACTTGTTATATTCTATACAATCTAGGAACCAGTTTTGTTTTGCCCCCTATTCTCTTGAGAGAGCATTGCAGGTACTTGTTGGGGAAGACAGAAAAAGCAGGTTGAGCAACTGTTTTTCTGTATTGGCATCATCGAGCTTACACAGGTTTGATCTTGCCTTGCATATGATGTTATTTCCATATTGCATTTTTTTTTAAAAGAAAAAAAAAATTAGGGAGAATTTGCTGGAAATTTTTCTTTTTCTTGGCACATCAGATATTGCATGTGTTTTCACCTGATATCTCAATTCATCGTGCATTAATCTACTTTACTTAGATATGATTGAGAGTTTATGACTTTATCTGCCAAGTGATTTTCCTGTATATGCAATAGTTGGATAGCTTCTTTTCTCATGCGATGAAAATGTACACTATCCAAGACTCCCCTAAAGGTACATCTTTCCTTCTCTGACTTTTTGTTTCTAGAAATTATGAACAAGAGAAGAGGTTTCTGATAAGATGACCAAATTGACCAAATGCTAGTTGAACCTAGAACCTAAAAATTCTGGCATTCTCTCTAGGTTGCAGCATCAAAAGAATCAAGCAATTACCATCATGATTTATGTATTATATATGCATATTTTCTGCTTAAGTGCTAACTTGCCTTGCCCTTCATGGTGCAAGTAAAATATTTACCTTGTCCTTCATGGTACAAGTAAAACAATTGGATACTGCATCTTAGGGGGAGTGTATCAGATGAGAGTGGATAGGCCCTAGTAATTTATAAGGTTTGACTTTTGACTAATCTTTCACTGATTTTCTCTCTTGTTTTAGAAAATCTGGTTGCTCTTTGTCATATCAGTGATAGTCATACCTTCTAAAAAAAGTCTTCACACACACATACATTGCATGAGTAGAGTTGCCTATTTAATTTATTTATTTTTTCTGTCTATGGGAAAATCTTTGTGCTAATTGAAATCTGAACTCTCTCTTATATCTCTGCTTAGTTTTGAGATGCTATTTGATTGTGTTATCAGTTGATTATACATGTGTGTTCTGCAACTTAGAAAAATTAATTTATACAAATTTTCCTCAGTTTTCTGCATTTTCAGTGTGGAGCGTCTGGACGGCCTCTCTTTGCGTCCAGACAGGTGTAGATCAGACGGCCGGACGGTACTCCTGTACGTCCGGACGCCTGCGGCTCAAACTGCCGGACGGGATTAATGAGCCGTTCGGAAGGGACCCCACAGGCTCTATAAAAGCCCCTGGCCGCCGTATTTTCACCCTGCCCCACCAAAAATCTCTCTTTTGGCTTCTTGTGAGTGATTTCTCGTGAGTTTTTGGCATTATCTCGCCCTTTCTTGTCTTTTTATGCATTACTCCCTCATTCCAGGTATTCTTCTAGCCTTAGTCTTTTCAGTTTTTTTTTTAAAAAACTGCTAGATTTTGATAAATTAGGGAATGTTGTTGAGTTTTTCCAATGCTTGTTTGCTGTTATTTTGGACTGTTATTTTTTGAAAAATCCTTTTACTGCTGTCATAATGCCAGATTTTCTATGTACACTAACAAGATTATTTTTTTTGAATTATTATTTTTGGCAAATCTTGTTGAATTCTTTTGCAGAACTATGTTAGTAGGCAGTCCACAGCACAGAGTTCGCCAGAGGACAGAGGGAGATAGGGCAGCTCTCAGAGCCAAAATTATGGACCGCCCAGTCTTACCGAGCGGAATGTGGTCTGTTCTGATCTTATGGTGGCTCCTCTGGATAGTATTCTTGACACTATCCAGACCTATCATTGGGGATATCTGCACACCTGTGCCTGTGTTGTCTACACCAGGCTGGTCCGTCTATTCTATGCCAACCTCGAAGTGGTTCAGGATGATAATCGCGGGTTGGTGCTCCAATCTACTGTTGGAGAGCATACTATCACTGTTGATCCCCATATCATCAGTCAGTTCATTGGAGTTCCTATTCTCCAAATTTCTGCAAGCCCTTACAATGAGGTGGTAATCCCTCCCTCTCTAGATGATCTGAGAGAATTTTTCCATGCCATTCCACAAGGAGAGGAGCGCGCCACCACCATCCGGATCGGTGCCTTATCTGCCCATCACTGCATGCTCGCCAAGATTGTTCAACACAACCTTTGGCCTGTTGTCAGGTGCAGTGACCTGATATTGAAGAGGGCCCAGTTTGTTTATGCTATCAGTCTTCGCTTGCCTTTCTGCTTGTGCAAGCATATTTTGGGCATTATTCTGGAGGCCCGTGAAGAGGGAAATGTCGGTCTTCCATTCGCCTGCCTGCTCACTCAGATTATTTTACAGTCAGGCATAAGTATTGCTAGCGAACCAAAGATGAAGATCCAGGATCCACTTAGCAAGCAGACGCTGATGAAGTCAAATGCTCAGCTGTGGAGAGATGATCCTGATGACGATGTGCCCCCGCCTCCTCCTATTCCTCTAGGCATACCGAGTGTGGCTTCCTCTTCCCAGACTGCACCGCCACCACAGCCGAATGTCAGCTATTCTCAAATTATGGAGGCTCTGGTAGCTATCCAGGGGGCATGAGTTCCATGTAGCTGTTTATGTCATCTATGCAGCAGTCCATCTCTACCATGCAGCAGGAGGTTCACTCCATCTGTAATACCCGAGAAAGACACCCCACTTAAGTTATCAAATTATGTGCATAAATATAAGATTTAAGAATTGCTCTTAGTCTAATAGAATTATGTAGTTATGCATGTAGAAAGTTGAATCAGTAAAGCGAAATCGATCGAGCGACTTTCTGGTCGATCGAGCGATTATAGGTTGATGTCGATCGATCGACTTAGTTTCGATCGAGCGATTTTATCCAGTGCGACGCAGCTTACGGGTAAACAGCAGAAAAGTGATTTTCACCTTTGATTTTAAACCCATTGCTTATGGACGGTTCCAGATGATTGAAACTTATTTAGTTAGCCTAAGTTAGCTTAGTTTGGTTGAAATTGAACTAGATATGGTGGTACAATCTAATCATGACTCAAGATATGGAAGAAAATCTAATCTTGGATATTAGATGATCTTGCATGGATATTTCTCTCTCTTGCTGCCAAAGATCCGACCCTTGGAAGGATTTGTACAGGATTGATCTCAGCCTTTCGTGATTATTATATATAGCTTGCATGGGATACCAAAAATCAGCCTAAACTCTCCCCATGCCACTCACGTAAGCTCCCCTCCCCTTCACTGTTTGGTATTGAATCTCCCATGGAAAAATCTCTCTCATTCTTCTGTGGAAGCCAGCACCTATAGCCAGAAATAAAGCCCTGAATCCCCTCTTGTTTCTCAACAAAACACCAATAATCAACATCAGAAACCTCTCTCTAATTCTAGCTCAAAAGCCAGCAGCTTCCAACTCATTTCAAGCACCTTGCTTTGGAGTTAGACCTCCTTCTTTCATCCAATCTGTTGGGTGCGAATCTTGGTAAGTGAATCTCCCTTTCTACTCTCTAAAATTCAGTATGTGTTCCTAAGAATCATGGGTAATCTCTCCTTTTGAAAGAATTACACTCATGAAGCTTTAAACAAGCAAGATAGTAGCTTTGTTTTAATACTTTTGTGTGGAAGTGAGCTGTTGAAGTATGGGTGTATGGATTTATGAAAAGGAAGGTGTGTGTGTGTGTGTGTGTGTGTGTGTGTGTGTGTGTGTGTGTTGTGTGCTGGAATTCCCTGCATGAATCAGAATATTAAAGTATGAACTAGTGAGTAAGTGTAAATGGTATATGGCTAATGCTTGTGTGTGTGGAAAGTACTATTTTGGCTACATAAGGGTATGAAAGAGAGTTGTATATATATATATATATATATATATATATATATATATATATATATATATATATATATCAACATACTAGTGGAATTAATGGCTAATAAAAAGAGATGTTCTAGTTTCATTATTCAATAACCTAAGATGGCATTCAATATCTTGGTTAAGAGAACCAAAAACAGAAGTATTAGGACAACGGTTAAAATGGTACTTTAAGGATAAATATAGTAAACATATTTGTAGCATCATTTCACTAATCTAGTATTACTATATGATTGGAATTATGCAGTTATAGAGAAAGACTTTTGGAGCAGAAACTAGTAAGTATCTCTATACTTACTGAGGACGAAGCTGGTTGATTTTCCTATAATATTATGTTTACTGTTTTATTTACTTGTTTGCGCATGTGATTTTACTTATTTTATTATTTTAATAACCTGTCTAATAACAAGCTGTTGGATCAAGATCCACGGTGGGTATGCGAGGCTTCACGTGAGTTCCAAGGTTCTCAGTGAATGAGGAGGTACCTGAAAAGAATAATAAATACAAAAACTGGTGTACCAAGGTCACCAGGGAAACCAAGGTTTCCAGGAGCCAAGGCTCCCAAAGATTATAATTAAAAGTTAAGTGAGGAAACCAAGGTTTCAAATAACACGCTAACCGTGCCAAGGCCAATAGAGTAGTGGAAAAAGGGAAATGCCCTAAACTCTATATTTAAGACTGTCATTGCTTTATGATTACATTTATGTTCATTTTATGTCTATGACTCGCGATCATGGATTATATTTTGTATATACATGTGATTATTTGGCCATTGCATTATGTTGCATTTACTAAATAAACCAGCACTCATATTATTATTGGAAACAGTGGACTTACTTTAGTGTTTATGTTGTTTTCTTCTCTTTGTATGGTACTTGTAATGATTCAGGCTATGAAGAAGAAGAGGATTATCAGGACTATCCCGACACATAGATGGTTCCTGGTTCAGTTTTGTACGGCTGGAAAGCCTATATTTTGGGACTACCCTGTTATAGTCCATTAGCCTATCTTAAAACAATATTTATAATTCTCCGGTTATATATATATTTTGGCTTGTATAATTATTTAGCCCTGTGTGGCATGACTAGTATTACTGTCTGTATAATTATGCTGACTGACTCATTATATATATATATTTGAGGTATTTCAGTAGTAGCTCTGAAGTGTCTACCTATTCCCAATTTATATTACATTTATTCCGTTGCCAATAATTACCTCTGATAAGTTAGTAATGTCTTGTGGAAATTCGAAAATTTTCACCTACGCTTTTTGCAAAAGCGGGGCGTTACACCATCAACCTCTAGGTAGAGCAAAACCAGCTGGACCTCCGGAAGTGTCTCAAGTTCCACCACCCGTCCAGTAGTGATGACGAGGACGATGCGCCGATGGCCGAGGATCCTTGAGTTTTTGTGTTGTAGTTGTCTTATTTTCTTTTGAGACATTTGTGTTATATTTTGCTACTTTTGTTAAACTTTTGGACTTTCTTTTTACTCTGTTTACCCTGGTCCTTCTGAGACCGTTAGGGGGAGTAAATTTTGTTGTGAGCATTTTTTTATTACTCTGTTTTACCCTTTGTCCCATTGTGACAAAAATAGGGAATAATTTTTATTTTTCGACCGGGATTGTATTTTTAACCGGTCAAGTGATTTTTGTCCCAGAATGGCCAAAGGGGGAGTTTGTTAGTTTGTAATTGGCCACATTCTGTTGGACAAAATCACTTCTTTGTAAAGATGTTTTTTATCAGGGATTCCGCTATTCAGAAGTGTCTCCAGAAGATTCTGCACAATTTGCAAGTCAGAAATTTCGGTTCCCTACCAGCCTTCCAGACGACGTGTCATCCCGTCCGGATGCCCAGCTGTCCAATGCATCAGCCGTCCGGACGATGTGACATACCGTCCGGATGCACATCATACTAAAGCATCATTCTTCTGGACGACATGGATTCCCATTCGGACCTTCCTCTGTGTCGAGAAGCTTCGAACTGCTACAACTTGCATCCGTCTAGACGTTTCAGCAGCATGTCCAGACGACCCTCAGTGTTCGGTCAAGCTTCAGGATTTCTTTCCAAACACAGATATGGGAAGATTGCTGCAACCGTCCAGACGACGTGGATTCCCGTCCGGATGCGCTCATCCATAAGGCAAGTATCGCAATTCAAATTCAGACGTCCGGACGCTAGTCATCATGGTCCGGACGCGCGAGCATCAGATATGGAAATTGCGTGCATCAGATCGACCGACCGGATGCCCATCCTCCTGGTCCGAACTTGCGAAGCCTCTATATGGAAATTACTTGCAACAGACGTGCGACCATCCGGATGACAGTGCCTCAACGTCTGGACGTGGCTCTCAAACAGGAAAGATCTTCAGCGAAATTTTTGAAATTTCGGTCGCACAGTTGTCCGTCCGAATGGCCTATGACCACCGTCCAGACGGGGCCCAGTTTTATCAAGCCAGACGCTCAATTGAACTGTCAACCTATAAATAGAGGCCCATAGGCTTGAGAACAGTAAGAATTCGGTATTGAATTCCACTAGTGCTTAGAGAGTTATTTTGTGAGGTTATTCAGCTGAGTTGATCTCTCTGAAGCCGTTGCTGTGTGTGATGTTGCTGCGCTTAAACTGAAGTCTATCTTAGGGGTTGGCCTTAAGGTAAAGGATTCCATTGAAGACCCCTTCAGGTAGGAGACCTGGTTGGGAGGCGTTCATGTTGGGTTACACGTTAGAGAGCAAGGTACGACCACTGCATCATGGGTATGTGAGTGTTACTACTTTGTATCTAGTCTTGTCTTATGAATAGTAGATATCCTGGGTTTGGCTGCCCCAGAGTGATTTTTCTCATATTGAGTTTTCCACTTTGTTAACAAAAATTCTTGTGTTATTTATTTTCCGCATTATTTTGTTAACACATTGTGCGCACACACACTTGCTTTATAATTAGAAGTCAATTTCCATTTTTACGTTGCATAGTTTTGTGTAGACAAGCTATGCCACTTAGACAATCAACTATTCCTTGTTCGGAAGTGTTGCATGTGTCTCAATAGATTCAAGTGCAACACATTCCTGTGTTTCAGATGTTTGATTTGAGTACAAACCTTTAGGTTAAAACGTATGCGTGGCCACTCGTGGTGACGCTATAATGAGTAGGCTGACGACGTATTCCTAAGACGCATCGAAGGGGGCACGAATCTTGAAGAACGTGATCAACCAATAGAATAGGGACCAGAAGCTCCATGGATGCCGCACCTACCTCAAAGGAGACCACTGTCAACCGAGACAACTACTCAAACGACGAGAGATGCTTCTTCTAGGGTTTTGACCCATAGGTACGAGTTAAAATAATAAAATGATAAACCTTAAGATGTCCTATTTTAATAAATCATGAATTTAAGAACAATCTTAAAACAAGGAGTTAAGTTAAATATGATTACTTAATACAGTTTAAGGGCTAAACTAGAATGCTTTTAAAACACGATTTTTAACACAAGAATTAACTTAAAAGCTAGAAGTTTGAACTTGCTTTATTTGTAAGACATAGAATTTAATACAAATGATACTTAAAATAAAATATCGAGTTTAAATAAGGGCTTTCAATAAAATTGAGTGGTAAAGAATGATGTTTGAATTAGGTTCAAGTGTTAGAAAAGAGTTAATTGCTAGTTGACCTTGGATAAAATAATGGAGTTATCAGATCGGATCGATAATATGTCAAGGATAAGCCACCAATTATGAATAAGGAGCAAGTTGAGGCATAGCGATGTTAGGTTAAGTATGAAAATCTCAATGATATACATGTTTAAAGGTGGTAGTACCTATGATTTAACAAGAAATAGATCATAATATTATATGAGGATAAGTGAATTTGTGACTAATGGACTTAGGATTTAGTAATCTAAAATCATCCCTTAATATAAACTTTGTGCGATATAAGGTTTATGAATTTCGAGGATGAAATTCCGTTGAGGGAGGAGGGATGTAATACTCCGTATTTTAAGATATTAAATAAAATATTTTAAAATATGATTTAAGGCCTAATAATAGGAATAACATACATATGAATATTTGTGGACTAAATATTCCTCAAGATATGTATAAATATTTAAGAGATTAAATATTTATTAGAAATATATGTATAAGTGTATAGGAGTTAAAATGGATTAGAAATTAGACCAAGTCTAATTCGATCGATCAATTATAGAATTGATCGAGCGATTGTTTAGCGTCTTAAAATCGATCGTGCGATTAAGGAATCGAACCCTTATTAAAAGCCGAAATTGATCTATCGATTAAATAATCGATCGAGCGATTTAGTTATATAGGTGCTGAAACATGTGAAAATTTGGCTAAGTATAATAGATTGATCAATTATTTTATAGTGTAAAAAAATAAATCGATCAACATACTGTTCAAGTAGATCGATCGACTTTTTGGAGAAAATTAGATTCATGCACTGAATCACCTGAGATTCGATTTTAATACCAAATCTACCTGAATCTTCGTCCTAGCCGTTGGATACGATCATTTTAGAGTGATCTGGGCCATCCATTTCACTATATAAGGAACCCACCCCTCTCTTCAATTAGACAACATCTCTCTCTCAATTTCTCTCCCAATCTCCCTCAAATTCTCTCTCTCTCTCTCTCTCTCTCTCTCTCTCTCTCTCTCTATATATATATATATATTGGGTCCAGCAGCAAAGGAAGAAGAAATCTGAAGCTCTCTATCTCCCGTGGGTAAGTATACGGGTCGACCCACGGGTCAATCAGGTTGATCCTGGAACGACCCTTTTATTAAACGGGTTTAACGGGTCAACCCTTTTATGACCCAAACCCTTTTAAGCTTAACCCTAACCCTTTAACTTCGTGTCGGGTTCGTGTTGGGTTCGCGGGTCGTGTCAAAAATTGTCAGCCCTACTATGGGGCTTGCCCCGAGGTAGTGAGAGCTTGCAACTCACTCCTCCCGAGGACTTGCCCTCATGGACTTGTCCGTTTGTATAATGTTGGAGGCTTGCCTCGATTCTTATTATGTCTTATGCAATTATTTTACATCCATGCTTATGCTTTATGCTCAATTCAATATACCTTTAGATTTCATGATCATGCTTAATACTCAAACACTATTTATTTGCTTTTCAAGAACTATGCCTTTAACACATGCTTTCTTCATAAAACAATAAACAGTTCAACATGTCATTTTCTCAAGCAATTTGCATAACTTAAATTTCCAACTACAACAGGCATCAAATATATAAATTCAAATCCCAACTGCAGCAGGCAGTCAAACATTTAAATCACAGTTCAAATCACACTTCACGCACATTTCAATTTGCAATAATATCATTAGCATAATTTCAACATACTCGAAACTACTCAAATCATCCAAAACATATATCTTTAATGTAACGACCCACCCCACTAACACAATATTGTTCGCTTTTGGCTCCCCCGAACCAGACTTCCCAGGAGGTCGTCCATCCCGTTACTACTCTTGCAGAAGCACGTTTAACTGCGGAGTTTTGATAGGTTCATGGCCATCACGGCTTTAAAACACGTTGTTTCAAGAATGATGTGTTTATACATATAAGCACATCCCTATTCCCATGCAATGTAGGACGTCACAATCACTCCCTTTTGGGATCCAGTATTCCTGCTTGAAAACCTCATGGGATCACCCCATTCTTGGCGTCCCAGTAAGTGCCCGCGGGCGACCCTCCCAGGCTTGTGCACGCTCCCCCCATCTTAGGCTGAGCAATGACTCTGATACCATTCACATCATTTCCATTTCCATTTATCTGCTTCAATATAAAGGTCTGCTCCTATCTTAGACCTTTGTCTACTTTGATTGTCTGTGTTAGCAGTACCTGATCAGATCATTATATTTTCAAATACCTCAAGTAATATACTGGAATTTCATATTATCTTCTATTATTAAAATTCCATCTTATGTTATTGAAATTCCACATCCCAATCCTAGGGAAGAGTCTTATTCAAAGTCTAACGTTTCGATTAAAAATACGTCCTTAGTTATTCCTTAGGGGTCGGAATTTCCATTTAGAAAATCCGTTAACATTAATCTGGATCTATCCATTCATATTCCTCAAGTAAGAAATTGTCTTTAATTCCTGGGACTTCAAAAACGTAAATCATATCATTCATAAAGGTTCTCACTAAGCGATAAATATAAGTCAAGATATTGTTTACCTCAATCATCCTCGAATGTGGCTTAGTGGAAGACTGAAATAGATTTATCAAAGGATGGAAACATAAATAAACACTCATCAAACAATACTATACAATCTAGTAAAATCTACACAAAGCATTAGAAATGTGATTTATATTTCCTATAGCTCGTGTTATTTCTAGACTTCTAGGGTTGAGTCTTAGGGTCCTCAGATTTAACATATAGTCGATTCGGTATAAAACAACACAGTATTTGCATTTTTATAAAATACTTAAAGTATAAAACATTTCTCAGTGAGTAGAATACTCACATTGACTGTACGGATATTAAGCTCAACTAGGTTTCCTAAATAGTGCCTTGCAATGCGCCACTGTAAATAACACATTGCATAACACTTAACATTTTTCTAATATTAAACCAACACTTAGCTTTTAAATTACCCAAGAGCTAACCCATGGAAAACCTATAGAATTTTCTAGGGTTTCCAATCAACTACCCATAAACAATAAACACTAACACACAAATTATTTTGCTAACCTAATCACAATAAACCCTAACCCATTAACATAGAACAATAACATAATCATAATAATATTAACCCATAAGAAAATCTTAAGGTTAAACTCATAAAATACTATTTAAACTAAATATCCATAATCTAGGGTTTTGGGAAACTCACCCAAATGCTACCCAAAGCTTGGGAAATATTTTGGAAGCTCCAAAACACACAAATACTAAAGAATATCAAAGATTAAACTCTAACATCACAAGATTTAGCCCAAAATTTCAAAAGATAAAAGTTCACGAAATTACCTCAAACCAATCGGTAGAAACGTAGATCAGGCTTCATAGATCACGTTTCTGGGGTTAGATTTGAAGTTCAAAACTTGGATCTTTGTAGATCTAAGGTTTTTCTATGAAAACATTAGAGAAAATTGTGTAAAGGGGAAGAGATCCGGCGGAAATGAGTCCAGAAAGACTCATTCTCGCATTTATCTTAGGTGCCGTCCGGATGGGTTAAGTGAGCGTCCGGACGCGCACACTAAAAATCGTAGGTGTTGGCTCGGATGGCCAAACATGGTTGCGTATAGGTCCTCTCGGACTGTGGTGTTGGCAGAAGCGTTCGAACAGCGCTGCACACGTGGACTTTCTGCCAAGGCTCCCCGGACGATCAAGTGAGCGTCCAGACGTCCACCTAAAAACTCCATTTCTTGGATTTTCTAAGTGTTTTCCAAGTGTCTTCTTGCATTTTCTAGTCATCCAATTAATCATGGCCACTAAATCTCTTAATTTTTATACTTTAAACATTAAACAATATATTGGACATTATAGGAACTCCGGTCCAAGGGTCTTCAACACATTTAACAATAGGAACACCGGCCCAAGGGTCTTTTACAACACTTTGGCTAATGGGAACTCCAGCCCAAAGGCCTTTTACAACACTTTTGCCAATGGGAACTCCGGCTCAAAGGTCTTCAACACATTTCTCATGTTTCATGCTTTATGCCCAATTACTATGCAATTACTTTCATGATCGTGCCTTTAACATATACTTTCCTCATAAAACATAAACAGTTCAACATGTCATTTTCTCAAACATTTTGCATAGCTTATATCCCTACCGCATCAGGCATCAAAACTCATCAAACCATATCTCGAATCAATATTTCATAACTATATCTCAATCAACATTTCATAACTATTTCTCAATCAACATTTCATGATTTTATTATTCTCACATTTCACATTCATGCTCATTCACTATCTCATTTTCACTCCACAAGCCTCGTATCAATTTCACAACTCAATCATTTCATTTCACCATCCATTCACAATCAACATATCATATTTGATAAGTCTTGAAATATTATATTCAAGACCCCTTAATTCACATATGTTATACCTAGTTTGTGTTGTGAATATAATGTTTTGTTGTACTTTTGTGTTTTGTCATATTTTCAGGTCTTAATTGAAAACTAATTCAAAACATATGACTTAGACCTGAAAATACATCAATGATGATTTCTATCATTTCCAGAGTTTAAGTTTGCTCTTGCCAATTGGAAAATCGACCAAGGCAAATCGATCGATCGATCGACTTTATAATCGATCGATTGAAATTCATCAGTTGAAGAAAAATCGATCATGCGACATGCGATCGAGCGACACAAGGCAACAATAAAATCAATCAAGCGACATTCGATCGAGCGACTTTGAGGGTCGATCGAGCGATTTCAAATCTTATGGATAAATATGCAGATAACAACCCAATCTTTTTGCGATTCAAATTCAAAATCAAGCTGTGCGATTGAAATTAGATATCGACGCTCTTCATTTGTGTGGCTGTGATGGATTGTTTGAGAGATTTTGATACATCAAATTCTCTATAAATAGAGAAGAGAGAGAGAGAGAGAGAGAGAGAGAGAGAGAGAGAGAGAGAGAGAGAGAGAGTTTTTATAATTAGTTTTCTTTTATTTTTTAGTTGCAATCCTTTGATTCAACATTTTCATTTACATTTTTCAGAGAGCTTAGATTAGTTTATTTTAATTTTGTAAGTCATTTTAATTCCTTTTTTTCAATAAAGCTTTGATTTAATTTGATGCAATTTTTTTTTCTAATTTTTTTTAGCAATCTTTTCTTATTTCTAGTATTTGTTTCCTTTTCTTTTTGAGACAACTCTGGAATCCAAAAATTCTAGAGAGCGTAACCTAGTCTCTATAATGCTTTTCTTTAGTTTTTTTTATTGTCTTTCCATTTCTAGCTTAAGTTTTGTCTTTCCTTTTCATTTCTTTTTGTTAATTCAAATTTTATACTTTTAATCTAGTGTTTTTAATTCATTTCCAGCTTGTTTCTTTATTGTTTTTCTTAGATTACATGCTTAGATTAGTTTGAATTATGCATAGCTAAATACGTTCTTAGGGTTTTGATAAATTCTTTTCCACAAACTATGGTTTGTTCTTGATGCTTTTAGGTTTTTCTTGATATGTATGATGATTGCATGGTCTTGAGATTGCAAAACCCTTGCCTTTATGATTGCAAAACGGTTTTGTTATTGCTTTTCAATCTATATTGATTCATGAAAAATAGTCATTCTTGTTTATGAGAGTTCTTAGATTTCTTGAGTTAAACCAACGTTTCCGATTTCTGTGATTGAGGAAACGATGGCTATAAAATGGCTAGTTCCTTTTTTTTTTTTTTTTTTTTTAATTTTAATAATAATTTTTTAATTTTTTTTAAATAAAATTATTAAAAAAATAAGAAAGTATTGAAATATGTCGTTTTTAGGCTTAGTTGTTGATGTTGACGTGGCCAAACGGTGACTAAGCCAAATGGAATCAACAAAATTGGATGGAAAATGGACGGAAAGACCTAATTTAAAAACAGGAAAAAGTTAAGGAGTAAATGTTTAAAATTAAAAAGTGAGGGACCATTTTCAAATCGCGCGTCGACTTAGGGATTTATTATATATTTACCATTAAAAAAAAAAGGTTTTAAGGAAGAATGGTGATAATGCTGTTAGAGCACTAGTAGCAGTTACCCTATATTGTTTCCCTTTCCTATATTTAGGAAAAAATTCATGAAAAATGTCAAAAAACCTCTCACAGCAGATGCCCTATATTTAGATGAGGGAGTTGAGAATGAATAGTAATTTCCTATGTATACATGTTTACTATTCATTCTCTATATATTATTTTAATATAAAGAAGTATATTTAATTGATATAGGAAAGAGAGAAAGAGAATAAAATAAGAATAAAAAAATAACATTTAACTGATATAAAAAATGTAAGAGAATTTATTGTGAAAGAGAATCTATTGTGAAGTGTTTTTTTATATGAAAAAAAAAGCAATTTTGTTAAAAAAAAAAATAAAGAAAAAGAAAAAAAAAGTTGGAAATCTACTTTGCTCCTACACTATCTATAGGAAGAAACGACCTTAAAAAATTCAAATCTAAACGAATCTGAAGCTCCTCACCCGAACCCGGCGCACCTTGGACCAAGGCCTCTGCGCGCTCCAAGTGGTTCAGCACCATGGGATTTGTGAACCCTACCTCGTGTTCGTGAGCCAGAAGGGTGTGCCAATCGAGACCTCGCTTAGGGTTTATCGCAGGTACTTAAAATACGACCCTACGCATATCGAGGATTTCATTGAATTTATGGTTAATTCGAGTCTTTGCAAAGGGGAAGACTAAGCATAGGTTGTGGTTGGAGTTGTGTGATTGGCTCATTAGCATGTTGCGCTGGTCAGGCAATCTTGGAGTTCTAGTTTTTTTGAGGTTGCTTTTATTTTTCTGATTCTTAGAATGTTTTTCGGCAGCGAAGCAAATCGCAGCGATTTATAGCTAGCTGAGAGTGTTGTAGCATAGAGGATGTCGGTGCTGATCGCGACAAGCTTAGGGGACATAGTGGTGGATTTGCACACTGACAAGTGCCCCTTGACCTCCAAGAACTTCTTGAAGCTTTGCAGGTGAGCTATTTATCTTTCCCCTAATCTCCGTTTAGTTACTGTGGAAGGAAAAGTCTGTTTTCCTGACACTTTCCCAGTAACCAAACAGCTATTTTCTGATGAGCTATGACTATCCTTGCTCGAGTCCCTTTGTGTTGCGCCATTGACTTAATGGGTTTTAAGAGTGAAAGGTCTTTCTTGAATATATATATATTTTTTTTTTTTTTTTTTTTTTGAGTTTGACAACCTATGTTTAGTGGGTTATAGGAGTACAAGGACACGGTTCTATTGTCGATGGTGCCATTGCTTTTAAGGCTAATGGTGCTACGTGTTTCAGGTATTTGTTACATACTCTATCTTGCTTGTTCTCTCAGATTTTGTGGGACAGGTACTTGTTGGAATTAGCAAGTCTTGACCCAAGGGTAGCTCGATGGCTCAGGACTATGCCCCGTGAAGCGGATGACATTAATTAGAATCACCCCTCCCCCTTCCCTTTGGGGAAAAAATTACTTTTTTTTTACTACAAGTGCTCATTAGCATCTTTTTAGCTGGCGCGTGGCTAATAGGCTCGGTGCTTGCAGATTTTTAAGAATAATTCTTTCTCCATGGATTGCTTACTCTCTTGGACTTTGTTCGTTTTGACTAGTGTTGTAGCTTTTATATCATTAATTTGAGCTTCCGTAAGTATTTTGATGAATAGTCTTTTTTCTATCTAAGAAACTGTGTCTATATGAAATTTATTTTCTGAGCAGGATGAACATTTTTTATGCGCTTCAGGTATACGATTTTGTATTTTTTATTTAGTGTCATATTTGTTTCCCTCGTTTTGCAGGACCAAATACTATAATGGGTGCCTATTTCACGCAGTTCAGAAGGATTTTACAGCACAGACAGGTGACCCGACTGGAACAGGGTCAGGTGGCGATTCAATCTACAAGTATGAACATCTCTCTTAAGTCTAGAAGTGATGTCTATAACAGTTTCCCATGCTATATACCTAAAGTGTTCCAGAAATTATCTATGCTGATGGCTGTTTGCTTGTAATTTCATGTGACTGTGCTTTATTGTGAGACAACTTGGGTTGTCAGTCACTATAGTCTATTTCTTGGTATCTTCGATGATAAGTAAACTTTTTTTTTTTTGATAAGTAATTGTAATTTTATAAAAAACAGCGTAAGGCGCCCCTAGTACACACGGAGTATACAAGAAGCAACAACCTCACCACCGACCTGACAAGGAACAGCCCACAAAACAACCCAACCCTAAGCCCCTAAAGCTCACAATCTTCAATCATATCCCACCTCCTATGGTCCTCATCAAGGGCAGAGAGGAAAGCCATAGTTCTATCCCCCTTATCCCCAAAATACATAGAGCACGCCAAGGACAGCTCCAAAGGAGAGGTAGCCTGGAGACCACCCGCAGAATTGAGAGGGCGGGCGCTTGAGAAACTACGATCTGCCTGTGAAAGAGAGGAGGAGCTCGACTCAAGAAACCCCCGCCTGAGAAAACCCACATCTTCATGATTTCCTTGACCCACCACCGGCTTTGGCTTCCTCCCTTTACGTTTGTACTGAATAAGAGGCTTGGACGTGGGTTCTTCCAGGGAAGAGGAAGGGAGAATCCTCCCTTCCGGTGAGCCCATCACAATGGAAACTTGAGAACCCAAGGCAGAAGTCTCCGACCCACGCCCTAAGTTCACAGGATCAAGAACCTGTGGAAAATGCTTCCGACCAGCCTCTGAGGAAGCCATAGAATCCGTAAAAATAGCCCCAGGATCTGTCGACAGCAAGGTCACCAGCCCAGAAGACACTGGAATAGAAGAGGGAGACGCCGGAACAAAAAATAACGGCGACATCGAACCCGCTACCTCAGAGGCATCTGACGAGGCAATCTCCATACTCCCAGAAGGAGAACGAAATAGAAACATCTTTGGCGTTGACACCGGCTTGTTACACGACGGACGGGGAACACTAGATTTCGGCAGAAAGCAGGCCATGCGAAAACCAAAACGTTTCGACCTAGCCCAATCCTGAAAGACCGTTTCATCGGTAACAAGCCTTTGTGTTTAAGACCCAGAATGGACCTAGAACCCCGGCCCAAGAATATCCCAACCACTCGGCCCAAAGCCAAGTAAAACCTATTCCGCATGTTTTTCCCCGTATACAAATTGGAATTCAAATTAAACCCCTTTGTTGACGCCACCTTGCCTCGAGCAGAACACCCTGGAGAACTCTGCTTGCCCAGCGGACAAAGGGACTTGCCTAGGTCCGGCGGATCAACCGCAATGGACTCCAGAAGAGAGCAATCCACCGCCGTGCGATAATCCTCTGGGATATCTCTTCTCAGAATCGGAAAGAGATCAAGATCGCACGGCTCCTCCAGCGGCGCCCTCATCCTGGACTTCCGACCACTCACAACTGGGACCGAACCCGACCTCAGCACTTCCGCATACGAAAGGCCAGTACCCTTAGAAATCAAACCCGCTCTTGACCCATCCTCCTTCCCATCTTTCTTAACCATCGCAGACGATGATCGTATCCCGCATCCCACCATGTCCGAGAAGAAGTCTGAGACCTTTCTCAGCTCGCCGGAGAATTTATGCCAACACCATCCTCCACGCCCCTCAGGGATTCAAATGCTCCCTCTCCGACCACCCAACCCGAAAGCTGTCACCTCTAAGAACCGGCCAGCTTTGTTGCTATCTCTCCGAGCGATCAAGAGTTTCGACCCTTCTCTAAAAGACTTGACAAAATCTTGATCAGCCGGGAAGCCCAAAAGAACTTCCAATATCGACGCAAGCCAGACGGCACAATGGGTGCTCAGAATGACCTCGCCAAGAAAATCTTTTCTTCTCTCCACCACCCGTAGCACTGACGCCCCCTCCACCACCGAGAAAACAAAGGACTTTGACTCAACAATAAAGCTCTTCTCCATCGCAAGAAACCCCCAAAACACAGACGGCCAGCCCACAGGAGATTTACATCTTCGCCGAAGCAAAATACCACCCAAAAATGAAATCCACCGGTTGATGCCCTTACAGTCGAGAACGAACTTACAGCCTTTAAGGACTTTTTTATTTATTTTTTATTTTTTATAAGTATAGCCTTTAAGGATTTCGCTTGGGAATATGATTATGAGTACTGTGTTTCAACACACACACACACATATATCAATCTATATTTAAGAATAAGTTTGCATGCGTGAGAATCATGCATAGTAAAATGGCCATGAAAATGAAAATTATCTATAAATTTACTGGCAAAAATGCATTACTGAACTTACTTGTTCCTCACTAATTCTCCTTTCAGATTTCTATATGGTGATCAAGCTCGCTTTTTCAGTGATGAGATTCATCTTGACTTAAAGCATTCTAAGACGGGCACTGTTGCCATGGCCAGTGCCGGAGAAAATCTTAATGCTTCTCAGGTATGGGAATGTTTTATTTGCTAAACAGTATTGATCATTCTTTTCCAGTATATATCTTCATGACGATGAAGAAGCATTTAGGGTGATCTCTGCAGCTTGTGTAGAATTAGACTTTACTATTTTTTTTTTGTTTGATAAGTAAGAGTAATATCATAAAAAACGCAAAAAGGAATGTGCTCATGATTGATGTGCTCATGATTGCTTTTATTTTTTTGTCAGTTCTATTTCACATTGCGCGATGATCTGGACTATCTAGATGGGAAGCACACTGTGAGTCTCTACCAATCCCATTTTACTATTTCCCTCAGCAATAATTGCTGCTTTCTGAAAAGAATAAAGGAATGTTTACTTTTATGATTATTTCTTTGGATAGTCATCTACTTTTGTCATATTGTGTGCCTGTTCAATCCCATTGGTTCAATTGAAGATGTGGACACAGTTATGCTGAGAAAAACCATTGGAGGAATTGTTCCTTCTTTCTTTTTTGGCATAATCATTGAGGGGTATAATTGAGATTTCACGTGCTTTCACATGGTTCCTTGGAGGTTGGCGTTTTTTGTTTGGTTTGCGGCTTTAGGGAAAATATTGACACTAGATAATTTGAGAACGAGGAATGTTGTGGTGGTGGAGTGGTGTTGCATGTGTAAGAAGAGTGGGGAGTCCATTGATCATCTTTTGATTCATTGTGAAGGCTAGAGATTTATGAGCTATATCCTTAATCTGTTTGGTGTTTATTGGGTTATACCTAGAAGGGTGAGAGATTTGTTGGTGAGTTGGGTAGGTTAGGTATGGTGTGGCAATATTGTGGAAGTATGGAGGTTGGCTTCGTTATGTTTAATGTGGTGCCTTTGGAAAGAGTGGACTGCTCGGAACTTTGAAGATGTAGAGACTTCGGTGATAGAGCTGCGAAGGATTATGTTCAACACTTTATATACTTGGTTATTAGCACATCATAGCTTGCTTTTTTCTAGCTTTGCAGATTTTTTGAACTTTTGTTCATATTTTTTTCCTGGTTCAGGGTTTCCCTTGTATACTTACTATGTACTAGGATTGCGCCTTTTAATGAGATTGAATAAAAAGAAAAGAAGTTTCTGATTGAAAAATAACTGAAGCGCAAAGGTTTTTTTATTTAAAAAATTAGAAACCAAGGGGGATGATTGAAAATCAAGCAAAATTCCAGGTAGTTGCTTCTATTTTTCCCAAAAGGAAAATGCTCTTAAGAGACAAGTTTTAGCAAAAGAAAAAAGAGAGAGATGTCATATTTCGAGGATTGAAGGAGATGGTGATTTTATAAGATGCCTTCTCGTTTAGTTAATTTGGAGTACATTGTTGTACATTAGATGCTTCTTTCTAGTTAGTATGGCTTTTTTGAGCATTTGGATAACATGTAATGTGGTTAAATACCTTTTTGCCTCCTGTGGTTTAAAACTTTTATTTTTTGCCCCCTCAGTTTTCTTTTTTTTTTCATAGGTGGTACCTGTGCTATTGGAAAGACGGAGATGGTACTTCCGTCTATTTTTCAGTCCAAAACTAATAGATTTCCACGTCAGCGACACATGGCAGCTATATATATATATATATTATTTTTTTTAAAAAAATGTTGGGCCACTTGGGGGTGGCCGGCCACCCCCATTTTGGCCAAGGGAGTGGCTCAGCCACCCCCATCGCCATTAGGGGGTGGTTCGGCCACCCCCAAGGGCCAAAGTGAAAAAAAAATGTTTTGGCCCCCTACATTTTTTTTTTTTTAAAAAAAAGCCTTCAAATAAAAAAAAATATGGCAGTCACGTGTCACAATTTTAATAGTGCCACGTGTCACTGACGTGGAAATCCGTCAGTTTTGGACGTAAAAATGGACGGAGGTACCATTTCCGTCTTTTCCCATAGTACAAGTACCACCTATGTATTATGCTAGGTTACAAGTAGTTTGGATTTTGAAATGAAGTTGGTGGGTTCTAAGATTGTTAGGTAAGGTATTGCAATTTGAAATTTAAAATTGTTGGAAAATATACTTTAGCTCCTTGAACTACCTCCCGTTTTTGAGTTGGTCTCATGAACTGCCAAGTATGACATTTGGATGCAACAAATTACCATTTTGTGTAAAAAAGGCCACTCCATCAGCGTCCTATGTTAGAATGAATGGAAGACCAAAAAATCTTCCCAACATACCCCCATTTTTAACCGGATATATTTAGTGTTTAAAAAAATTCACGTGAACAGTTTTGTTACACATTAAATCCCTACTCTCTTCCCTCTTCGATAAGTTCCTACATACTTGGTCAACAAGAAGCTTCAATGTTTTCCTCTTCGAGTTTCTACAATGTCAAAGTTTTCAAGTAGCATGGATGACGAAGCATACAATGGTGGTTGGAGGAAAAGAAGACAATGTTGGTGGAAGTGCAGCGAGTTTGACTTCTCCTGCAAGCAGAGCCACATCGGCCAAAAAAAAATATTTGCCATTGTGCCCTAGAAGCACAAATGAGAACCACATGGACTAGAAACAATTATGGTAGAAGATTTCTTGGTTGTGTTAACTACAAGGTAAGTAAAGATTAATTGCTGTGTCAAAATTAGGGATTTTACAAATTTTGGAAATTTTGAAATTAGGAATTTTGCGAAATTTGAGAATTAGGAATTATTTGGGATTAGGGATTTCGAGAATTTGGAAATTTTAGAATTAGGGATTTTGCGATTTCGAGAAATTTGGAAATTTAGAATTAGGGATTTTGCAAAATTTGGGAATTAGGAATTAGGGATTTTGGGAATTTTCTTAATTGTGTCAAAATTCACCAAATTTCTGCATGTTTTGTATTACTTTACCAAAATTGGTAACCCCTTCTCCTTAATTTGCAACATAATGGTGCATGTAATTTTTTTTGATTGGGTTGACTTGGCCATGCGTGAGCATGGTAGAAGGGTGATGCAGAGGTTGAGAGATAAGGAAGAGGCACTCGATGCAGAAACTAGACCATGAGTCATATTTTGATGCAGAAATTGCCAAGTACAAGAACACAATGGACATGGAATTGGCTAAGTATCGCATGCAATTAAATTTCGAAAAGAGTAAATGTCATGCCCTTGAAAACAACTTTCGGATGGCATTTGCTTCTTGTTTGATTTTAAGTGTTCTGTTCTTGCTGATGTGTGGTGGCAGTCTAAGAGGGATAGGTTATGACACTGTTGGTAGGATGATGTTGCCGTGAAGGTGTATGTGAAGTCAGTAAATGGTGTAATATGGGCCAATTTTGTAATGTCATTTTGTTTGGAACTTTTCTTGTACTGTCATTATGCAACTTCCTTTTGTAATGTTGTGATAGTTTGCCCTTTTGTTGTAGTATCATTGATGTAATGTGATGTATATGGTGAATATGGAAGACACTCAATTATTAATCAAGGTCATTTGGACCACTGTCATTCAATTATACAATAAATTTTCACTCACGACCTTGATAAATTCCCATTCAATTATCAATGTCATATACAGTAAAGTATGTAGACAACAATTTCCATTTTGTAAACAAATTCCATCAAATTACACTTCCTAAAATTCACAACAAATTGACACTTGCCAAAGTTCAAAAAACAGTATGACAGTACCAAAATGATTACAATTCCTAACTTCATAACCATCATATGACAGTACCAACAACAAAAAATTGTATGACAGTACCGAAACGATTACATTCTTAACTTCATGACCATATTTGTCCAACATTTACACAAAAAAAAAAAAAACTGTATGTCAGTTCTTCTTGATGACCCTATTGTGCTATTTGTTGCACCCTTGGTAGTGGCCTTCAATTTCCCTTTTCTTGGATTTGCAATTTTTTCTACAGCAACTACTTATGATTGAGAAGCCACTTGTAACTGGGAAGACAAACAACTCATAGTTAGTTGGATCTTTATGATACCATTCTTAAATGGACAAACAGGGAAAAAGAAGAAGAAGTAGGTATAGGACTACTCACACTAGCATTGGCAGGGTTAGGCTGTGATTGTTGTGACTGTGGAGGTCCATACAATCTTATTGTGTAAGTAGTACCTTGAGACTAACAAAGCCCAAGAAAGAAACATAGTTTGTTAGCTATTCTGTGAAAGCAAACAACATATGAGGAAATAAAACACATTGAGCTCCTCGTTTGAAAGCAAGGAGTTATGAGTTCAGAGTTAGGAGATAAAGTCTTGATTGCACGGGCACCATAGGAGCTTGGCAATATCCCACTGAGGGGGAAGAGCATAGCAAAGGGGGGTAACGATCCTTATACTCTTCATTGTATCCTTATCTTTCATATTCTCCTCGCTTATAGGTAGGTAATCCATAGGAATCTCCGTATAGTATACCAAAACCCTTTTGGTTGTAACACTCACCTTTGCAGCATGTGGGGTAGGCTGAGGAAATGCTTTACTTGGACCTATACCTATACTTTGTCTTAGAGTTGAAAATGCACTCGGAGCTGGTGGGGTAGGCTGGAAAACTGAGGTCTGACTATGCATACTTGGACCAGCACCAGTACTTTGTGATTGTCACACATGTTGACCAACAAAAAGAAAAGAACAAAAGAAAAAAAATATAGCTACTTATGTTACTAAGACATTGTTTGAACAAATTCAAAGTTTGATGCAATCTTACTGTTGCAGCATGTGGGAGGAGAGCTGTTGTCTGAGGTTGCAACCTTGGATCAACGCTTTGTAACTGTCACAAAAAGAACAATTTTTTTTTTTGATAAGTAAGAAAAGTTTTATTAGAAAAAGCGTAAGGCGCCTCTAAGTACTCAGGGAGTATACACAGGAACAACCAAAGCCAACCCACAAAAAGCACCCCAACAAAACCCTAAAGCCCAAAAGGAGCACTCGAGAATAGCCCACAAAAGAACCCAACAAAACCCACAAGGAGTTAAGCCCTAAAACCCAAAAAACCTAAAACCTCGAGACCCACGAAGGCACAAAACTCTACTTCATGTGAGCCTTGCCTTTCCCGCGCCTAGAGGGAGCGCTTACATCGCCGTAATTAATGGAGCTTTTTCTCTTATTTACATTGTCTATGATTAGTTTTGAGGTGGCGAGTCTCTACACAAAGAAGTTTTTACTGAGTGGGGAGTCTCAATACATACGCTTGCTCCTTCCTTCCCCTGCTAGCGGTGGTGCATGAAGGCGCGTCCCACTAGAGGTTTTTTTTGGTTCGTTTCTTCTGGGTGAGTCAGTTGGGTTGTCTTTGTTTGTTCTTCTCCGAGCTCGCTTGGTGCTGGGTTTTGGTTGGCGGTGCCGAGAGTTCGTTTCGTGGGTATGGTTCCAAGGTGTCTCCTCTTCTAGCTCTTCATATTTGCATTAGATGGAGCAGTGCTTCTCTGTGGAAGCCAAACGTTTTTCCTTTTCAGCGAAAGTTGAAGTGCCAGAGCTGCGCTTGGAGGAGAGGAGAAAGGGGTTATGCGGGTTCATTTTTTTGGGTCTTCAAGGTTCAACTTGGTTGTTGGCTACTACCGAGGAGGCTTTGAAAGTTTCAGCGAAGGACTTCGTCAAGTACTTTCGGGAGGATGTGAGAGTATTGATGGTTTGAGGGGGTGAGAACAAGTTCGGCCACTACCTAGAGGTGGAAGTCTTCATTGAGGGTGGTCGAAAAGGGGCTATTTGGCTCCCTGAAGGCCGTGAAGGTTGGGGCAAGGCTCGGATTGCAGGGGAACTGTGGATGATGATCACTTTCCTCGGTCATAAGGATCGGACGATGGGCTCTGAGGCGTCTTCATCGAAGGGGACTCAGATAAGGGGTGTCTCTTCCAGTCGGTTGGGCGGGTCTTCTCCATCGTATGCGGCAGTGGTGTGGGGGGAAGTTGTCTCTCACCGCAAGCATGCTGGGTTGCGGGGTCCGGATGAAGAACTATGTGGGTTGGACCTATTTCCGGAATCAAAGTGTAGGGTGGTCGAAGACGGGAGGTTGGCGGTGAATTGCTTTGACCTAGAGGAGCAACTGCATGGGTTGACGGAGAAGTCCACGCTTCCAGTATGTTTTGCGCCAGAGAGCTCTTCGTTTGATCCGCTGGACAAAGGTTTACATCGTCGTCCGCTGGGTAAGAAGATGATGCATGCTGTTTACTCTACACGAGGTCCAGCTCGTTTGAATTCGAATTTGCGTATGTGGACCAGGATGCTCCTCAACTTCAACTTGGCTATGGGTCGGGTTCTTGGGAATGTTTTGGGCCGGTTTGCTGGGTCCGGTTCTGGCCTCAAACGCAAAGGGTTTCGTTTGGATCGATTCTTGCCGAAAATCAAAACCAAAGCATCGCTTCAGACAAAAGCTTCTGAGGATGTGAGTCATTTAATGGAGCTTGTTTTGATAAGTAATGTCATTTCATTAATAAAGTTCATACACCTCATCCCAATATGGATCATCTCTCTCAATCCTCTCATGCACACCATCATCCTCAACATCATCATTATTATAGTCATTCACTTCAATATTTTTAGACTCATCAAATGAGACAAGGTACAACTCAATAATTGGTGTCCCTTTATGGATATCAACCATTTCCGAGACATTGTGGTCGGATGAAATTACTACTAGGCACTAAGTAATATATGAGGTCCTTTGACTTGTATCCATATTTTTTTATGATCAGTTCAATCTCAAAAAAGGACAATAAGTCCGGATCATATGTGTATACACATCAAATTCACCCTCAACATAAGTGCACATAAAACCCCTATTCAACTTATCCCAATAATGCACCACAAAGACAAGTTGCCTTCCAGCCATCCTTACAAAAAAAAAAAAAAAAAATTATTAAATTTTTGTCATATCAATATTTGTCACTTTATTTTTATTTATTATATAAATCTACTTAATGCTAATGTAGCCATCCAATAATATGTATAAGCTGCCCTTTAGTTATGAGAGACATACTTTTAGGGGTTTTATACTTTTTTAGGGAATTGCTGTGGGTTGGGTGAGTTGCAAATATGGGAGGCATATGGATGTAAATGCAAATAATAATATCTTATTCCAAACAGAACCATAATTCTAATGCAAAGTATTTAACACTGAGCCGTAAACAATATCGCAGGGGGAACACATTAACATTGACATATCTTATGAAAACAATATTAAAATGCAAAGGATTTAACACTGGCATATCTTATTTCACCATCATAAATTAACAATGACACATCCCTAGGGGACCACATTAAGACAACAACATCAAAACAAAAAAGTAAGGCGGTGTTACATAAATTTTTGTTTGACTTAGGTCCACTTCAAACGCAAAAAGTAGTGTCGGCAACCAACTCATCAGTGTTGACAACCACTTTTTGAATGGGTACCAGTGTTTCTACGAACATTGAGCACATGGGACACACAAATCTTTAAGACAAAGCTAAGGACAAAGGATTAGCATCGGTGCACAACAAAGTTCAAAGCAAACAAAGGATAGTAACATTGACCACATGGGACACACAAATTAATTACATTCTTAAGGGCCTTTTGAACATCTTCAGACTTGGGATATTTTGACTTAGGTCAATCTTTCCAAAAGAACCTTTGAAGGTGTTCTTAAGATAAGGGAGGGAGATTTTGACTTAGGTAAAATATTTTAATGATTTGCTTTAATGCTTCATCTTTACAGGCTAAATTAGTAATTGCAACAAATAGTTAATGGGCATTTGCGTCCGTTAATTGGGTTGTTAAGGGTGATTTTGTCTTTTTAGTCTATTAAACAACTCCTAGGCTCATGTGACGAATTGATGGGTAATTTTGGTATTTCACGGGTTAAAAGTGGGGGTATGTTGGGAAGATTTTGGCAAAAGTGGTCACGTGACCACTATTCCATCCATTCTAATGAAAACGCTGATAGATTGGTGTTTTTAACAAAAAAAGTAATTTGGTGTACCCAAATGTCACACTTGGCAGTTCATAGGAGCCAACTCAAAAACGGGTGGTAGTTCAGGGGGCTTAAGTATATTTTCCCCTTAAAATTGGGTTAGCCAGACAAATGTTTGTATCTTGTTGTGTGGATTGAAGCATCATAAGGAATTTGTCGTGACATTTTGGAAGTTTAGAGGTTGGATCCCTTATGTTTAATGTGGTGTTGCCTCGGGCTTGAAGATCAATTTGGCTAAGTCAGAATTGGTTTCTGTAGGTTTGATCAATAGCATAGAAGGTCCAAGGTTTCGTCTTTGCCTTTGAAGTACCTTGGTCTTCCTTTGGGTGCTTCTTTAAAGCCAAACATATTTGGAATGGCATTATTGAGAAGGTGGAGTGTTGTTTGGCCGGTTGGAAGCATCTGTACTTGTCTAAATGGGGAAGGATTACCTTACTCAAGAGCACTTTGTCTAATTTGCTTACCTACTTTTTGTTATTGTTTCCCACCTCGGCTAGCATTGCCAATCGAATTGAAAAGCTGTAGTAAGATTTCTTGTGGGGAGGTATGGGTGAAGAGGTCAAAATCCACTTGATGAGATGGCCCAAGGTATGTTCTCCGATCATAGAGAGGGGTTTGGGGGTTCGAAATTTGCACATATTTAATTGAGCCCTTCAAGAGAAGTGGTTATAGTGTTACGCCTATGAGAGAGAGGAGGTTATCTGGAGAAGGGTAGTGCTCGTTAAAGATGGCAGTTAGTGGGGTGAGTGGTGCTCTAATGAGGTCTTTGGGTCTTGACTCTTGTGGGATGGGTCTCTAGAAGTTCACTAGGAGAGGATGAGAGTTCTCTAGATTTTCTAGATTCAAGGTGGGTGATGGCTCCAAGATTAGTTTTTGGCATGACGTGTGGTGTGGGGAACGGCTCCTTAAGGCAGCATTTCCAGAGTTGTATAGCATTGTTGGCCTTAGGGATGCTTCTGTGGCAGTTCATCTTAAGTCCTCTAATGGCTCTCTTTAGTGGAACAAGAATTTTATTAAGGTGTATTTGGCGAAACAAGGTTCCTTTGGGAGTTGATTTCTTTGCTTGGTCAGCCACTTTAGGTAAAATCCTTACAGTAGACAACTTAAGAAAGCGGAGAATCGTTGTAGTTGATTGGTGTTGCATGTGTAAGAAGTGTTTTGGGGGGGGGGGGGGGGGGGGGAACTGTTGACCATCTTTTATTCCATTGTGAAATTACTAGTGCTTTATGGTACTCTATTTTTGGGTTATGTGGCTTAGTGTGGGTCATGCCTCCTCGGGTGAGAGATCTATTAGTTTGTTGGAGAAGAAAGATCGGTAATCCTCAAAGTGAAGCTTTGTGGAAGATGATCCCACTCTGTTTGATGAGGTGCATTTGGAGGGAAAGAAATGCCTTATTTTTCCTTGCCATGTTTCAATGGATAGTTTCTTATGATTGTCTTTCACATTTCTAGTTTCAGGACTTCTTTTATCTCTTTTATTTTTCTGCTTAGGTGTTTCTCTTGTATACTTCCTGTGTGCTTGGGTACCCATATTGGTTTTTAATGAAATCCTTTAATTTATCAAAAATGTTTAATGTGGTGCATCTATAGAGAGCAGAATGCACGAGGCTTTGAAGATGGAGAGACTTTGATGTTGGATCTGAAAAAAATTATATTCAACTCCCTTTACACCTGGATAACAACTCAATAGTTTTTTCTTTTCTTGGTGTTTCTAACATTTTGAATCGTTGTTCTTCTTTTTCTACTGAATGGGGATTTTCTTATATACTTCATGTGGATTAAGGTTGTGCCCTTTGCTCTTTTTCAATGAGATTAAATTACTTATAAAAAAAAAATTGTAAGTGAGGCAGCCTAAAAGGCTAGTAGCATTAGTACTATATAGGCTTTTCTTAGGCCAATATTTCTACTTAATTTTTTATTAAACAATTAAAAAATGTCAATGCAAATCTTGGACATTAATGCTTGCAAAGTTCTATGGTGTAGAACAGTGCAAGATATATTTTTATTCTCTATGGAAGTCTATTCGCTGATGGGATTTGTAATATATTTTAGGCATTATATATCTTATTGATTAACTGGTCTTTGATCAGAATTTTAAGGGTGCTCTCATTTTATATGAAAGATTTGTTACCCAAAATTAATTTCATAGTGATATAGCCTGATCACTGTAGTGCAGTGTCTGTTGCACCTAATAAATACCTTTTGAAGAGCTTTTGAACTTAAGAGTCCAACATGTAAGACTCTTTTCAGCTTTGATTTGCCAAACCTTTTTTGGTTATGACTGTCATTTTGTACCAGCATTTGGAGACAAAAACCTTTCTATATATCTGATCCTTCCTTTGGTAAAGTTGTTAGAATCTTGAAATGTGTATTATAAGTGGAGTTTGGGTGCTCTTTGTGGTTCTAAGTTGCAGTTTTAAATTGGGTGATGAAGATTAATTTAGGCTAGTCATGCATCAGATTTCCTTGGCAGTTGTCCAGCACGAATATTAGGTTCTTGCTTTAACATGTTTGGGATGCTTGACCTTCCTAAAGGCTTTTTGTATGGAAAGACTGAAGGGAGGTTCTTGTATATACTATGCCAGTGTTGCAAATTTGAGGTGACAATTGATGATAGGAAAAATTTGGGTGTGCTAACTGCATTTGCTTTTTTTTCCTTCCACTTTACTTTTTATGTTCCTTTGTGAATTTGACGAGGACCTTTGAAGAATAAAGATTTGGTTACTTGGGAGTGGGGAGCAAAACTTTTCTAAGAAATACAGAGTAAGCCACAGTGTGAGGGTGCAGAGAGTACATTTTCATTCTAGATAAGAGTTTTTTTATTATAGGTTTTTTGACCCCAAAGGGAGGGAGGGGAATGAGAGATTCAAACTAGTGACCTCCGCTTCATTCTAGATAAAAGTTTTCTACATCTATAGCTGAGAAGAGTTTATGATGTAGTATCTACCTGAATAGTGTTGTTGGATCAAAATACCATCTACTCAAAAAAGTGTTCATCATTGCAGGTTTTTGGGGAGGTAGCTGAAGGGCTTGATACATTGACTAGGATAAATGAAGCTTATGTGGATGAGAAGGGCAGGCCATATAAGAATATCCGGTTGATTCTTTTTCCACCCCTTATATTATTTTGATAATTTTGACAATGCATTATGGTTCTGAAGTTAAATTTTCTTACCTCTCTCGTGATACCATAATTTATTGCATTTTCATTTATTGAACAGAATCAAACACACATACATTCTGGATGATCCTTTTGATGATCCTCCCCTGCTAGCTGAGTTGATTCCTGAGGCTTCCCCAGAAGGAAAACCAAAGGATGAGGTAATGACAGTCTGCAGATATTAATTATTCATATTTGAGGAGGCACAAAGCCAAATTAAAATGAGCGATAAGTAATTTACATGGAACTTAGAGACATAAGTTCCTTAGGTCAGATGGTTATTGATATCTATAGATAATAAAGATATCAGACTTATCAAAATCATTGCTTTCCCTGTCTATCAAAATCCCTTCTAATAATGTCAAGGAAAGCTTACTCATCTTAATATTTGGGAGGAACTTAATTGCATCATATCAAACGCTTTGAAAACCAAGTTGGATTTCTTGCATTTTGATGGCACGTTCCTTACCTAGGAATTCATACTCGGATTCTGAGTATTCTAGATATTTGGTCGTTAGTTTTAAAATTTCCAAAATAATGTAAAATGTATCTCCATTACTTGGTGCTATGCATTATATAAGGTGAGTAGAAGAGAAAACTGGGTCAACTTGGTTCATTCAATCTTTTGTTCGGTGTTTTGAGCATATGGTGGTTACCTGGGAAGCATCTTTTCTTTAAAGTCATGACTCATATGTTTGTGTTGTAACTAGGTTGATGATGATGTGCGGCTCGAAGATGATTGGGAGCCTATGGATGAGCAACTAGGTCCTGCAGAACTTGAGGAGGTTCTCCGTTCAAAAGAAGCACATTCAAGTGCAGTTGTACTTGAGAGTGTAAGCATTTGATACATATATTAATCGCAAGTATTTGGTAACAAAATTTTTCAATTTGATTAAATAAGTCCTTGTTTCTGTTTATTTGTTTATATGTTTTTCTTTTATTTGCATTATGTGCGTACAGATTGGAGATATTCCTGATGCTGAGATGAAGCCTCCTGATAATGTGCTATTTGTTTGTAAACTGAATCCGGTTACTGAAGTGAGTGCTTGATCTCTCATTGTGATGGGGAATCTCTACCATTCCTTTGATTATGAAGATGCTACTACTCTAGAATCCACTAATGAAATGACACTCTTATTGAGTTCTTTGTTAATGAATTTGTCATTTAAGGTCATATATAATAGTTACTTGTTTTTACTGCAGGATGAGGACTTGCATACCATCTTTTCACGTTTTGGAACTGTATCATCGTAAGTGATGATGGAACTTGTTTTTGGTATTAGTTAGTGCTTTTGGGGATGGGTGGATTTGGGGGTTTTCAGATGCATTTCTCATTATAAACAAATGCTGGTGACAGGGCTGAAATAATTCGTGACTATAAGACTGGAGATAGTTTATGCTATGCTTTCATAGGTGAGTGGATTTTTTTTTTTTTTTGCCCATTTTCTGCTAGGATATGTTTAATCTCTTATTTACAGCACATGAAAAAGTTGGTATATGTTTGGTAAGCCTTTTGTAAAGGGTTTTTCTGTGTTTTGATTTGAATAGAGTTTTTGATGTGATAGAAAGTTGAGAAGTGTTTTCAGTAGGGTCCTCATTTGAAAAGTGGTATGTGGGGTTCACAAAAAAATTGACCACAATTTTTGTAAAAGTGTGTTTTAGTGTTTCTGAAAAGCAAAAGAATATGAGAAATGTTTCCAAAACCAAAGGCAAAAAATCATGGGTGGTTTTTTTATTTTTATTTTTTTTAATTATTATTATTATTTATTTATTTAAAATAATTAAAAAAACTCAGTGGTGGCCTAGCGACCACCCTCTCTATCGTGTGGCCACCCCTCTTTGCCACTAGGTGTGGCCTCGCATGACCACCCCGTTTGTCCTGTTTGGGGTGACCATGCAACCACCCCTCTATTTTTTTAAATTTTTATTTATTTATTTTTATAAATACAATCAACCTCCTCACATGAAAAAATAAGCACGTTCTTTCTCAAAATATTTTTTTGATAAGTAATTGGTCGCAAGGGGGGGATAAATGAGAGATTCGAACTTGTGATCTCCGCTTTACGAGACATGTTCCTAGCTGATTTAGCTGCCTCTTGGGGTTGTGCTTTCTCAAAATATTTCTAGGAAAGTTTTCTAAAATGTGTTTTATGTTTTATTTTTTGAAAAGTATTTTGTGTTTTGTTGATTGAAAAGTGTATTTTTTATTTTTTTTGTTTTGTTTAAAAATAAGTTTTCAGCACCTTTTTCTTCCCCTTCTGGTTTCCCTCTGGTGTTCCCTCTAAACATTTTCATTGAATTCCGTATGCAAGTTGAATAGACTATTGTAATCACTCTTTAATATGCATTTTCCTCTTATTTTGTTATATTATTGTTATTATTATATGTTAGATTATTAGTTAAATGATTAAATTCATCATTTTCTATCAGCATAAGTGTTGATTTAGCATGTTATCAGAGTAGTGGTCTTGAGTTCGAATTGTCTCCATAATCACTTCCTATTTAAATTAAATATTCCATGTGTTGAGCTCTACTTATTGAAGAGGAGTTTGAGTCCACGCGTGAGTGAAAGTATTATAATATTAATTAAATAATTAAATTCGTCATTTCCTATTAGTTTAAGCTTTTAAGATAAGTTATGATTTAACATTATCATTGTCATTGTTATGACTTTCCAAATTGAAGAATTTTTTTTTACCTTTTTACGTGGACAGCTATCCTTAAGTTTTCAGTTTCACATTTATAACCTCTGTGATGAACCCCTAATTCCACTTCCAACCAACTGCAAAATGAACAAAGTGGGAAAAGAAAGATGACAACAACCAACATTCACGATTGCTCATCTTACAAATCTCAAAAAGGTTTTCCACTAAATAATGGATGCATAACTTATCAATGGATATCAACATTTTTCTCTCTTTATAGTACTGTTTTTGTGGTTCTTTTATGTGTGGCTAAGTGATGTCCATACCTTCGTTTCCTTATATAATAGTGTATTCCTACTTTCAAATATACTATCAAGTTTCTGATATATAATCTGATTTTTATCGATTTTCTTTTCCCAAGCCAGAGTTTGAGACAAATGAGGCTTGTGAACAAGCATATTTTAAGGTATGTTGAAGTGCTGAAATTATCTGTCCTTTACTCAAATTGCTTATTTCTGTATCTGCCTGCATATCTAATGACCCTGATGTACTAGCTACATGCATCTAGTTCTTGCGATGGTTTGGTAAGCACATTTTAACTTCTCTGGAGAATATTGTTGTGTTGGAGAGAATTTTAAGGTTTTTAATTTCTATGATTTTATTTTGACTACTTCATGTGAAATATAGGACTCTACTTTTCTGCCCTTCAGCAGAGGATTATTGTTCTTCCCCCTCCCTCTCTTCCCTTCTTGTTTTGATGTAGAGAATGTTGATACAGCTGACAATTCGTAATTTTTTTTCCCTTCCTTTCTTTCTCTTTATATGTACTTACATGCATACAGACATACATATATACAATTTTTTTTATTATTATCTTTTTTTTTTATAGAGAAAAAGGTTAAACCCTTGTACACGAAAAGTATACAAAAGAGACTTAACCCTATAAGCTGCTACAATGTAAAAAACAAATCAAATCAACTATATTTGTAGAGATAAAGTTAGGAATATTTTTTTTTGATAAATAAGTAGAGAATTTTATAAAAAGCGTAAAAGGCGCCCCTAAGCATACATGAAATATACAAAGAGGAAACCAAAACAGGAGAGCAAGAGGAGAGAGGAAAAACACCCGAAAAACCCAAAAACATAAGGAAACCCAAAGACCCCTACAAAACCAGCTCACAAAACCCAGAGACTAAAACATTACATGAGAGGCCCTCTTGCCTTGCCCCGGCTAGAACCAAAACCCTTAGCATCATAATTAATAGTGCACTCTAGGTTCTTCACTTCACGACACCCTTTAAACTTAGGAGTGAGGACTGGAGCTTCTAGACGATGCTCCGCATCAATTAGAGCCATGAAGTCTAAAAGGCTTTCTCATTCCCCTCGTGAGAAACCCCCAAAGTTTGAAAACAGAGGCTAAGATCAATAGCTGTCCCGGGAGAACCACCAAGCTTATCAAGACCACCTCCCCGCGAAGAATCATCAACAAAAGCTGCCCCGGAAGACTCGCCCACTTCTGATTAGGAATATAAACAAGAACCCAATCCTAGAGAGATCTAAAAAAAAGGATTTTTGAAAGAGCACGTTTGTTTCACTATCCTCGAAAATACGACGATTCATTTCTCTCCAAATGCTTCACATTAAGAGGGCAGAAATAACTTTCCAGATTGCCTCTTTGGAATGTCCCCTCCCTTGTACTATCCAGCAATGAAGAAGCTCTTGGATGTTGCTAGGCATATTCCAGTTCCCAATCATGCGCAGTCCTAATGAAACTAGGATTCCAATGGATAAAGGAACTGGATAGGCCCAAATAATTAGACAAAGAGGCCTCCTTGTTTCGAGCAATGGAATAGAGTTTGAGAAAAGAAAGCTTAAGAAGTTTTGGCCGTCTGGGGAGATTGTTTTTTACCCCTTGGGTGTCTGTCATCCCGACATGTCCTTGGATTGGGTTGGAGATGCCGTTGAAGAGGAGGTCCTTCGGTTTAAAAAGGGTGCGCGTCTTAAGATCAAAGGGAAGAGAGAGGTGCTGAATCTGGAAAGCTTCATTGACTACGGCGATGCAAACATGTCCTCTAGGCAAAGGAAAGGAAAGGCTCAGGTGCTGGAGCGTTGAGTGTTCCTTGTGGGTTTTGAGTTTAAGGGCTTTGGTTGTTGTGGGTTTGTTTGGGTTTCGTTCTTGTAGCTTTGAGAGCTCTTAGTGGGTGTCGAGTTGAGGGTTCAGGTTTGAGGGCTTTTGGTTGTTGAGGGTTTGTTGGGTTTTTTTTTTTTTTTTTTTTTGTGGGTTGTTTCATTATTCGCTTTCTAGTTAGGTGCTTTCTCTTGTGTACTTTTGGTGTGCTTAGGAGCGCCTTACACTTTTAATAAGACCAGTTTATTCCTTATCCAAAAGAAAAGAAAAGAAAGCTTAAGAGGCTCTATTCCACTTTTCTTAAGCTCAAGTGGTTTCTTAAGTGTTTCCCCTACATGTAAGAAGTGAATGGGATTTAGGGAAGCTGTTGCTAGTGCTCTAAGATATCTATCACGCATTTGATCTTGCCACATTGCTGAAAGGGCTAAGAAGAACAGACTTCATTGAACTCCTGTTGACATTGAATAACACCCTTTTTGTGTCCCTTTCGTGAGTATTCTGTGGATTTTCCCTCTACTTCCAGAATCCATAAAGCTGCTAGCTACAAGCACTTTTCACAATTACATTAACATTTGGTCACTGTTTATAGATAATCCTCAAGTCTTTTGTGGCAACAGTCCTGTAGACTTTCTGCTCCATCTCTTTTAGGAAGGAGGCATTTATTTTAACCTGCCATTCCCCCAAAGTTGGTGGAAAAGAGCCCTGAACTGTTTTCATACATTACTTTTACTCATGCTTAGAGAACTTCAAATGGAGACCTTTCAGCGCCCAAGTGTTGTTTTCTGTCAAGCTCAGAAGAAGTTGTGTCTACACACGAAATGGGTTTCATCCCTCTTTTGGAGCCTCTGGCTGTTTGTTTGATTTAATTGATGTCCTTAATTTTAGGATTTGAGCTTTAATTCACTTTTTCTGTTCTCTTTGTTGGATGCATTTTTTCGTATATTTTCTGTGTACATGGGTTCCTCCCCCCCTCCTTCCCCCGTGCCTGACTTCACTTCTGCTTCTGTCATCATCCAAGTATTTACTGGAGTGTTATCTTTGAAAAGATTTTAGAGTTTTAGAGGATAGAAAGAGAAACTTGTGTTTTTTCATTTATACCCTTGACATTGTCTTCTGATGTATGTATAGATAATTTATTTGTGATGCATGTGCTTTGGCAGCATGCATTTTGAAAGGCATGAAAAATATTGAGTTAGTGCTTTTAACCTAATGGTTATCAGAAAACCAGGTGGCAAATCGAAATAATAAACTTGTAAAAGACACTGAAGAATCCAACTACTCTATGAAAATAAATAAATAGGTAGATTTTAATGTACTTTACTGTCATTTGGCCTAATTATGCTTTACCTTTCAACTTTTAGAAAATCACACTAAACTTCCTTTAATTTGAATTAAATTGATATATTTTTGTGAACCAATCAAGTAATGGCACATAATCATCTAATTAACATCCTATACACCATTTCTTTTTTCTTTCTCCCAATCACCATGTTGTCCTTGTGGAGTAGATTAAATTAATAAATTTTGGACCAAGTGTTTAAGAAAATAGAAACAGGAAAAAGTTTGCATGTATTCAAGGTGTCAAATAGATTATTATATGGCATTACTTGATTGGTTCACCAAAATATATCAATTTGATCCAAGCTATAAGTGTTTCAGTGTAAGTTTTTATAAGTCAGGGACCTAAAGTATAACTTGGTCTAACAACTATGGGAAGCTAAATGAATTGGTAAATAAAAATAAAAGATTCTGAAGAATCCAATTACCTTTTTTTTAGCTGCAAAACTCTTATATATTTATTCATTTTTTTAAAACTTGGTTTATCTAATCTTGATGTCAGATGGATAATGCTCTGATTGATGATCGAAGGATACATGTGGATTTTAGTCAAAGTGTTGCAAAACTGTGGTCCCAGTACAGACGCAAAGATCACAAAATGGGTAAAGGTAAAGATTGTAATGGTTTTAGGATTTTTGTTTCTTATTTTTTCTAGTTCATTTTTGTCTGTTTCCATGTGGCTCATGATTTGACTGCACTAATTTTGAACTTATTTTTTCCATACATGTACTTGCTATTTTTTTTTATAAGTAATTTACAAATATCATTAAAAGCGTAAAGATGCCCCTTAAGTACATATGAAGTATACAAGAGGAAGCACCTAGCTAGAAAGAACAAAAAGAATAAGGAAATCACTATAATTTATTGTCAAAGGAGAAATAAAAGCAACTGTCCTATGATACATAGTCTTGAAGGACTTCATCTCCTCTAAAGTCTACTTACGGTTCTTAAAACTTCTGTTATTTATTTCCTTCCATAAACACCAAAAAGGAACGTAGGCACCATTTGTCACACAACACCACTCTGCATACTGCTGGTAATCCACCAACAAGCATACAGGTCGACTATACGTTTAGGCATAATCCAAGACAATCCAAAACGACTGAAAAAGGGCAATCCAAATGGCATAAGCCATGTCACGATGAAAAAGAAGAAGATGGTCCATGGATTCTCTCTTCCTCTTACACATGCAGCATCTGTCCACCATAATGACGTACTGCTTCCTGAGGTTGGTTATCCATGGTAAGGATCTTACCTACAACCGCCAACCAAGAAAAAAAAGCCACTCTCAAGGGAGCCTTAGTCTGCCAAACACTCTTTCAAGGGAAGCGGCAACCTTCACTACAAACCAAGGAATAATAGAAGGATCTAACCTTAAACAACTCTCTTTTGGAGGGGACCCACTACATCTTATCTTCACTTTTTCGTCTCACTCTAGCTTAATACATCATCCTGAAGAATGAGGCAAAGACATCTACTCCCTAATCATGACCCGCTCCAGCAAAGCTTACTTTCCACTGATTGGAGCCACCATAAAACTCCAAGTGACCCGCAACAGAGGCATCCTTTGTACAAGCAATACCAAATAAATATGGAAAGGCTTCTTTAAGGGCCACATCCCCACACCATTGATCATGCTATAATCTAATTTTGGAGCCATCTCCTACCTCAAATTTTGTATGATATGAAAATTCCCCCCATCCCTTCCTAATATTCTTCCATAACTCTACCTCAAACACTCCAGAAGGCTCAATAGAACACCATCCACCCCTACGAACTGACAAATTTAGAGACCACCGCCACTTTCCACCAAGCCTCTCTCTCATGCATATAGTGTCAAAGCCATTTATCTAAGAGAGCACGATTGAACACCCGACAAGTTCTGAATTCTCAAACCTACCTCAGAAAGTAGCGAACAAACCTTGGACCAGCTAACTAGGTGATAGTTGAACTCTTTGCCTAGCCCACCCCATAAGAAATCATGTTGGAACTTCTCAATACGATTTGCAACACTCGCAGGGAGAGGAAAGGACATGAAATACTTGGGCAAATTGGAGCCATTCTTCATCAGGCGTCTCTCTCATGCACACAGTGCCAAAGCCATTTACCTAAGAGAGCATGATTGAACACCTGGAAGTTCTGAATTCCTAAACCTTCCTCGAGAGAGCGGCGAACAAACCTTGGACTAGCTAATCATGTGATATTTGAACTCTTTGCCTAACCCACCCTATTAGAAATCATGTTGGAGTTTCTCAATACGGTTTGCAACACTCGCAAGGAGAGGAAAGAGGGACATGAAATATGTAGGCAAATTGAAAAGTGTGCTCTTAATAAGGGTAATCCTAGCACCCTTAGACAAGTACATCATTTTTCATAACAGGCCCCCAACAGTAGGTAGAGATACTTCACCAGCAAAGAGAAGACCCCACAACCTAGAATACCAACCAACCCTTCCACATGATCAACATTTCCCACGGAAACACAGAGAAACCAGACAATAGCACCCCCACTCACAGTAGAAAAAATCATCCTACCCAACACCTCCATCACAAGGACAAACAGCAAAAGGGTCAGAGGGTACCCTTGTCTCAAGTCACGGAAACTACTTAAAAAGACTTGGAGTGTTGTTCACTAAAACCGAGAAATGCACCGAAGAAATACAACGAGCTATCCAAGAGCACAATTTCCACCCAGAGCCACATCTCCTCAGCATATACAACAAAAAGTGCCAACTAACATGACCATAAGCTTTTTTTATATCCATTTTGCAAATAACACCCGGTTCACCAGATCTTAATCTACTATCAAGGCATTCATTAGCAATAAAAACAATATCTAGAATTTGCTTACCTCTTATGAATGCATTCTGCAACTTAGAGATGATTTTCTCCAACACCATCTTAAGCTTGTTTGCTAGAATCTTAACAATAATTTTGTAAAATGCTCCCCATAAGACTAATTAGGCGAAAGTCCTTGAGGTACTTGCTGTTAATTACCTATAGCACTCTTTTTCCTTCCTTTTGGTTTTCTTTAACAATAATCAGTAATATTTTACGACGCCCAACATAAATAGGAGATCAGGGTATCATGTAACCTTAGCTGCTTTGAAAGTTGAGCCAACACGCTAATAAATATTCCAAAATTTGAACTTGTTCACCATGCTGCATGGTAAGGTAGCATGGAATTTGGCATTCATAGCTGTGGAGATAAATGTCAAAGATGTATGATACAGTTTTGTACAATTTTTCTACTTCAAAAATCTTTTATTTTTTTGATTATTGCATAAATCAAGCTCTCCATTGTCTTTGACAAAAAGCAAAGAAGGACATATACACACAGTATTGTTCCTATTGCCTACCCGTCCCACCCCTGGAAAGGAAGGGAAGGCATTAGTGAGGTACATATGATGGGGGAAAAATGATTTAGAGCGAATAGTTATTTTTTTTATATGTAATAAAATTCAATAAAAAGCGCAGATGGACACAACCCTAGTACATAGGAAGTATACAAAAGTACACACAAGTCCACAATCGGTAATTTGACATCTTCAAATAGCCTTGCATTCCTCTCACGCCAAAGACCCCACATAACACACAAGGGAATCCGCTTCCAAAGACGCGTAACATGACCACGACCCAGCAAGGTGCCCCAACCACTAAACAAATCCAGCACTCTTCTTGGCATGACCCATTCCACCTCGAACAAACTATAGAAAGAGCTCCAAACAACCCGTGCCACATAACAATGAAGTAGGAGGTGATCAATGGATTCCCCATTCTTCTTACACATACAACATCACTCTACCACCACTATATGACGCCTACGCAAGTTGTCATGAGTCAAAATCTTTCCTAATGCCACTGTCCACACAAAAAACGCCAAGCTTCGGAGCCTTAACACGCCAAATTCCCTTCCAAGGAAAAGAGACCGCCTCTTGACAAGCTAAGGCTCTATAGAAAGTCTTCACTTCAAAGCTCCTTCTCTTAGAAAGATTCCACACCAACCTATCAACATCTCCATGCCGAATCTGAATAGAATATAACTGCTCATAAAAGGAAAGAACCATTTCCACCTCCCAATCTTGTGCATAACGCGTAAAGACAACATTCCAATGAGCAACTCCATCTACCACAGATGAATTATTAACCACCCAAGCATCTGGAAAACGAGCAAGAGTGTACAGAAATGGATAACATAGCTTGAGAGGCCTACCTCCACACCACAGATCATGCCAAAAACGAACATGATACCCATCTCCCACCTCCAATCGCACATACTTAGCAAAGGTATCCCACCCCCTTCGAATATAATTCCATACACTTACACCATAAGACCCCGCCGTCGGTAAAGAACACCATCCTCCCCTCACACTCCCATACTTCACATCAATCACCGATTTCCACAAAGTCTCGCGCCCTTGAACAAACCTCCACATCCACTTCAGCAATAAAGCTTGATTAAATTTAATAACATTTCGAACTCCCAAGGCACCTGCCTTAATTGGAGTACAAACTCTATGCCAATTTACTAAGTGAAATTTAGCCTCATCCCCCATGCCACTCCACAAAAACTCCTGTTGAAGTCTCTCCAGTCTCTTAGCTACACTCACAGGAATGGGGAACAAAGATAAATAATAAGTGAGAATGCTAAAAAGAATACTATGAATCAACGTCACCCTACCACCTTTGGATAAATAAAGTTTCTGTCAACTAGCCAACCTTCGTTCCACTTTCTCAAGAACTCCGTTCCAAATAGAAATAGATTTAAAGAAGCCCCCAACGGCAAACCCAAATAAGTCATCGGCAATAACCCAAGTCTACACCCTAGAATATGTGCCAAAAAATCAGCATCTTCCACCTTGCCTATGGGAACAATTTCAGATTTACCTAAATTGATCCTCAACTCTGATGTGGCCTCAAAACATAAGAAAAGTACACCTCAAATTGCGAACATGTTCTGCCTGTGTACCACAAAAAATTAAAGTATCATGCGCAAACAGCAAATGATTCACCACTAATTCTTCATTATCTCTTTCCCACAGAAAAGCCTGTCAACAAACCTTGGAGCATAGATGCATTCAGCATCGTCTTAGCGATTCCATAACCACTACAAACAACAAAGGAGAAAGCGGATGACATTGCCTAATCCCCCGAGAACTCTGAAAGAAGCCAGACGGGGTGCCATTCACCAAGATGGAAAATTTTACCGTAGAAATGCAAAATTTTATCCAATCCCTCCACCTCTCCCCAAACTCACACCTCTGAAGCATGTAGAGCAAAAAATCCTAATTAACATGATCATACGCTTTCTCCAAATCTAGTTTACATAATAACCCAGTCTCCCCAGACCGCATCCGGCTATCTAGGCATTCATTAGCTATGAGAACTGAATCCAATATTTGTCGTTCACCAATGAAAGCATTCTGAGAGCTAGAAATAATTTTTCCCAACACTGATTTGAACCTGTTAGCAAGGACCTTAGAAATGAGTTTATAGACCCCTCCCACCAAGCTAATAGGCCTAAAATCCTTTACATATACAGTGTCTGGCTTCTTAGGAATTAGGGAAACAAATGTTGCATTAAAACTCTTCTCAAATTGGCGACTGTTATGGAATTATGAAAACACAACCATAATGTCTTTTTTCAAAACCCCCCAACACTTTTAAAAAAAATGTCATAGTGAACCCATCTAGACCCGGTGCCTTATCACCATTCAGAACCCACACCACCTCCCACACCTCTTGCTCAAAATCACGTTCTAACCAGAGACGTTCCTCCGCATCAATGGAAGAGAAAGAGAGCCCATCCACACTAGGCCGCCACATACTCTGCTCGGTGTACAATTTGTCATAGTATTTTACAATATGTTTCTTGATTTCCATCGGATCACTAGACATAACCCCATTTATCCTCAATGCTCCCACATGATTGTATCTGTGATGCGAGTTGGCCACCCTATGGAAAAATTTAGTGTTATTGTCCCCTTCCTTCAACCACAAAGCTCGAGATTTTTGTTTCCAATTTACCTCCTAAAAAATGAGTGTTTTTTCCAACTCCCTAATCATGTCTGTCTTCCACATCCGCTCCTCCTCTACTAACCCTTGATCTTCATCAATACACTCTGATTCTCGAATACCTTCCAATAATTCCTCCTTCTTCCCCACATCACCGAACACTTTCGCATTCCATTTCTTCAAATTCACCTTTAAAGCTTTCAACTTGTTTGCCAACGCATAACTCGGCAGGCCATGAAACTCATGTCTCCCACCAACGTTGTACTTGTTACAAAACCATCAGATTTGAGCCACATATTTTCAAATTTAAAGTACTTGTTCCCTTCTCTTTGCGTCCCACAATCCAACAGCAATGGAAAATGATCCGATAAAATTCTAGGCAATCTTCGTTGTGCCACCTCAGGGTAATGTTCTTCCCACTCCGGAGATAAAAGAAATCTATCAATCTTAAACCATACCTGATTATTGGACCAAGTGAACTAACCTCTTTGAAGAGGAATATCCACCAATCTTTGCACAAGGATGAACTCCAAAAATTCCTCCATAGTTGCTGAGAATCCAATCGCACCACATTGAAATCTCCCCCAAAATACTACGGCATATCCCACCAGCTCATCAACCCAGCCATCTCATCCCACAAAATACTCCTCTCCCCATCATCATTAGGCCCATACACCCCCTCTAAACGCCCACATAAAATTGTCATCGGTGTTACGCAAGAAAATAGCTATAGTATATCTACCCACACACTCATCCATCTTCTCCACGACCCTCCTATCCCACATAATCAAAATCCCACCTGAGGCCCCACGTGCCCCCATATAACACCAATCCACATGTTGACATCCCCGTAAACTTCGAACCACCGCTCTAGTAATGACTTCCATTTTTGTCTCCAGCAGGCACACAAATCTACCTTCCATTCTCTAATAAGCCCTTTAATACGTAATCTTTTATTCAGCTCATTGAGCCCTCTTACACTCCAAGTTACTATTTTAGGCTTCATTAAGACAAGAAAAGCCCCTACCCTTTCCTCTCCTTCTATTTGATTGATCCCCCTTATCATAGTTGATGGAACAATCCAACAGCTTTATCTCCCGATGGCCTTTCACCCCTGATATTGCGGTAGCCATAGCCATAGTTTCAGCTATTTTTTGATCCCGCGTAGCTTTAATTTCTTCAAACAGTGCCAACTATCCTCATATTGATCACATGACAAACCTACTAATTTGTAGTAACCCTTCACCTGCTCCACCACCCATCTAGGAGACACACTGGAACTTGACTCCTTGCCCACCTTCACTGCCAAAGGCACAAGAGATAACGGGCCAAAGTCCTCCAATTCTGCTCCTTTCTCCACCACCCACAGCTTGTAAAAGGGAGTCATTTTCGACAACATAAGTAGACAAAGACTTGACCCCTCAATCTCTCTAGGATGGCCCTCAGAAAATAATTTGTCCCTCTGGCCCAACAGCTGTTGGTCTTCAATATTGCCCCCAAGACAGCCATCTCTCTTCCTCCCTTCAACCCGATAGTGTTCACTCTGAATTACGTCTAGCAAGCCCACAGGTTCTGGCACCAGTGTGGAAACTCCTCCAACCTCACCATCAGCTTTGTCTGTATCTCCTCCAACATTCCCCATCTCCCTATGGCAAGTTCTGAGAATTCCATACTGTCCCGCTTCTGTATCTATACTTTGTAATCCCGACCCACAACCTCCGGCCTCCATCCCCACCATCGTATCCCCATCACTTATTGACAGATTAAGTTCGAACTCCTCCATCAGTAAATCTCCCTCAGACAGCTCATCGGCAACCTTTGTCCCCTTTTTCAATAATTTTTGCCGGAGACCCAGTGGAAGTTAAACCTGCCAACAGCAACCCACCAGCAAGCACTTCGGTCTTACTGCCAGAGGATAGGACGACCATCTCTGATTGCATCGCCACCATACCCAGTTGACGGTTTGGAGCCGAATACTGCCGTAGCACTTCCTTCCAATGTGTCGTCACCTTGCGAGGAGATTGCCAAGTGTAGACATATGTGGGCTCTCTTACATGTGTGTCAGTGAACATTGGGGCTTTAAGTTTCAAACGATTCTCACATTGGGCCTTGCTACCCTCCACCCCATCATACAGCCCACTTGACTCAGTTTCTTCTTTGTGTTCACATCCCAACTCCAAAAGGCCCAACCATCATTCGGCTTTCGTCTTAGAGTGTCTTAGGAAATTCTTCAAGTCTTCCATATTCTGCGCCTCATCCAGATTCTTCTTCATTACGTTTCCTATATGGAAAACATCTGACTTTTTGAAACTAGAAACACCCGCTCCTACAACGTGATCACCGGCCGTGATTTGTGGGATTTCCTTCTTTGGCTCCGAACAAATGCCCGACTACCCCTGCACTCAATTGGAGCACTTGTGCCGGTCGACTTTCCTTCTTGCACCGCCACATATGACTGCCCATCTCGACGGAGACCAATTGCTATTGGTGCGACAGCAGGTTTCCTCCCAGCAGCGTTCCTTCTTGCTTGTTGCTTTTCATGATAGGCGCTCAACCTTTGCAACTGCACCTAGCAATCCAACCAACCCTTCCTGTTGCTCTCTTCTGGAATAACCACATAACTGCGTCTTCCTCCTCCACACTCTGACAGCTAAATGAATCGTCCATGATTGTTCCTGTGTCGCATCACCACGTATGCTGTGCTTCCATGCCAAAAGGTTCTCCAATTCTCGCTGTCTTCTTCTCCCTTAGAAAGTCTCTCCACCGCTAACTAAGGGTGTACAAACGGTTATAACCGGTGGTTATTGGCTAAAACCGCTATCCGCCTAGCGGTTATTTCATTTTACCAACCGCAACCGCTTAGGCAGAGACGGTTATTTTTATAACTGCCAGTTAGCGGTTATTGCCTTAATAACCGCTTTTGAATTCCGGTTTTGGGCCGGGTTTGCACCGGTTTTGGACCGGTTTTTGTGCAGATTTTAATTTTTTTTTTTATTAATACTTTTTGGATCTTTTACACTTTGGTACAAAATTAACAAATATAAATACAAAATTACAAATCCAAAACACAAAGGCACAAACAAATAACCATATAACCAAATCCAAATATGATTTTACAAATCCAGATAACTAAATTCAAAACCAAAAAATTACAAATCCAAATAACCACATAGGCACATACTCCAAATTCCAAAACCAAACAAATCCAAATAACCAAATACTCCAAGACATTACAAATCCAAAATCCAAAAATTACAAATCCAGATATATCCTCATCAATTTCTATTTGCAAAGAAAATTGAATGTCACTGATGGTCAGAGATATTCACTGATAGTCATTGATGGTCACCTACGTCCACAGTATATACCTCCTATCACAAGGGTGAACTCTCTGCAATCAAAGATATACAAAGTTACAAACAAAAATAGCTCTAGAGGTCAATACAAACCTACATCCAAAATTCCAAATAACCAAAACCAAAACATGACAATCAAATTAATCAATAACCCTTCGATACTAACATCCTTCTAGATAAAGTCCAAGGATGCTTCGGTCCTTGATTGAGCGCCATCTACAAAAGAAGAAGCTTTAGTTAATTGAGAAGTAAGTTTCAAAAATAATAATTGCACAAATGAAAAGTTACAACTAATTTACAAACATTTACCTTCTTCATCAAAGCTTTCCACAAATTCCTCAAACTCCCGAATGTCAATTGGAGTATTCCTTATCCAATTTTGTGTGCCAACCAACTACTCAACGATAAGTGGAGACAATGTACTCCTAAAGGGATCCAATATACGTCCCCCAGTGCTAAAGGCGGACTCAGAGGCAACAGGGGAAATTGGCATAGCCAATACATCACGGGCTATTGCTGCAATGATAGGATATTTAGGTGCATTAATCTTCCACCAACCTAAAACATCAAAGTCCTTTGTTGCTGCTTTACACCCATCCAACAAATACCTATCCACCTCTGACTTACATACCAAATCATTCTCTTCCTCAAGGTGTTGGGAGATGAGATTATGAATTTTATCCACTGCACTTTCTGTGTCATCATCAACAACATTCAAGCTAGTATTATCTGCACTTCTTGAAGTCGCATTAAATTGAGACACCACAATCCCCTGAAACTTACTATATTGCTCAATCAAACGATCTAAAAGCTCTATCACCCTTTTCTCTATTTTATCTGCCCATAGTGGCCCATTGCACCTTTTCAACCACCACACCAAAATCTTCATCTTGTAGCACGGGTCAACAACAAAAGCAATATATAACATCAAGTTCATCTTATCTATACTCCCCCAGTACTTCTCATACTGATAGCCTTGGCACTCATGATGTGATTAGAACTGAGACACCCATCATTCAAGGCATCTTGAATAATACAAATCTGCATGAAAAATAAACTGGCAGTGATATAATTTGAACCAGAAATTATCAATGTGGCATCATAAAAAGTTTTCAAATACTTCACAAATGCCCTACCATTTTCCCAATCAAGATATCCAGGAACAACTAACTAACTATCCTCCTCCCCCAATACTTCAAATGCTCTTTCGTACTTTTCAGCAATGCTCAACATTAAGTATGTTGAATTCGATCTAGTAGGAACATCTAGACACACCACTTTCTTACTTTGAATATCTAGTTGTTCTATACATCTCTTAAACCTTGTCATCCTCGCCGGTGAAGCCCTTACAAATCTCATTGCATTTCTAACATTACAAATAGAGTCCTCTAACTCTTTCGAACCATCATTTACTACAAGATTCAAAATATGAGCAACACACCATATGTGAAGAAACTTACCCCCCAAAACAGTTGAATTCTTTTCCTTTATCCTCCTTCTCACATAATCAATACCTACATCATTTGACGAGGCATTATCAAATGTCCATTCTTGCATTGTACTATCCAACACTTTTTCAATGGTCTCACCCTTATGATTGGGAACTAGGCAAAACTTCATGATTTTCTTATGCAATACCCAATCACAATCTATAAAATAAGCGGTAACACACATGTAATTCAAATTTTGTATGGATGTCCATGTATCAGTAATGAGGCAAATCCTTTTACCGCTCATCAAGCCTTCAAATGAAGCTTCTCTTCCCCATATAATTTCAAACAATCTCTTTGTATAGTAACACGACTAGGCATATTGAACCTAGGTTCCAATCCATTAACAAATAATGTAAACCCCTCACTCTCTACATGACTAAAAGGCAACTCACATAAGATGAGATACTGAACAAGTAAACGCTTTACATGGTCCAGATCAAACTTCACATATCCTAGTTAGGGGCTACTAGTGCCTTCTATCGCCTTCTTAAATGATATCTGCAACAAAGTTTGATTTTTGGTTTTTTGAGTGGGGAGTTTGCACAGTTAGAGGTAAGGTGGGTCATCATGGGTGAAGTGCCTTGTCTTTGATGGTGACACTTTATCAATCTATTGCAACTAGTTTTAGGGTTCTCCTTATCAATTGTTCCACCTTTTTAAAGTGGTCCCATACAATAGACTGATTAACATATGGTTTTTTGGATTGTGTGGGTTTTTGAGTATTTATGGAGAAAGGTGTTCTGGGATTGTGTGGGTTTTTGAGTATTTTGGATCGTTGTATTCCTCCATCTCATGAATCTTTTGGATTTTTTCTCCGGACACTTCAACAAGCTCTTTGCTATGGACCTCTAAAGGCCCATCTGTTTTGAAATTGGCTCTACTCTTGAACTTCTTCCTTTTGTGGTTGCACCTGTTCTTCTTGGTCTTCAAGCTCCTTCGCATCTTCTTTGCTTGCAATCTCCATAAGCTCAAGAATGTGTTATCCAACCCACACTCTCTCTTCCATGTGATATGGCTTATGTTCTTTTTCAATTCTGCAACACTACTTGCAAGAATCTTCACAATTTCTTGTATTTCTCTCATTTGTAGCCCCATGTCTCTGGAACCTGGGTCTTATACCACTTTTTATAAGCCTAGATATTTGAGAATGAAATTTGTAAGGGAAAAGTACACATTTTTTTCAAACTACCACTCAATTGTCAATGTGCTCCCCAAACTAACTCTTGGACGGCTGCGTTCCTTGCCCATTTAGTGATTAGTTTTAATGATTTTCTCGTAATGTTTTCTTCTTCTTAGTTGCTGTTCTTGTATACTACCTGTGTACTTGATCGCTTCTTGCGCTTTTAATAAAATTTCTCTTACTTATAAAAAAAAAAATGAACCCCCCAAACTACCAATTGTGTCAATGTCCCTCCTCAAACTACTAAAAAATGTCAATGTCCTTCTTAAGACCAATAAAAAGACAAAAATGACCATAAATTTTTTTGAATAAGACAAAAATGTCCTTATAAATTTGAAAAATAAAACTAAAACTAAAATAATAATAATAATAAAAACTAAAAAAAAATTGTTTTTTTAAAAAAACAAAATTAAAAAAAAAAAAAAAAGGAAAAAAAAGCATTTTAAAAAAAAAAAACAAATGAAAATTATAAAAACATTTTTTTTTAAAAAAAAAAGAAAGAAAAAGTAACTGAAAATTATACTATCAATTTTTTTTAAAAAAAAAAAACCAATTTTTAATTTTATTATTATTATTATTATTATTTTGTATAAATTTTTGTTATTTTTTTTTTTTAATAATTTTTTCAGTTTTTATTTTATTTTAATAGTTTTATGAATGATATTTTTGTCATTAGGGAGACATTGACATTTTTTAGTAGTTTAGGGAGAGGACATTGATACAATTGGTAGTTTGAGGGGACATTGACAATGTGGTAGTAGTTTGAGGGGATTATGTGTAGTTTTTTCAATTTGTAAATAAAAATAACAATTTAGCACTTCAAGGGGTCAATCCTTCCTCTAGCTCACACCTATTTGATGTAAAACACTTTTATACCTATTCTTTTGATAATGCTGAATTTAAATACAAAGGATTCAAATAACTGCTGCCTATTAACCCACTAACACTAAGAATAACCACCAATTCACTGAACACATTACTACCCACTACACATTACATGCTAAATAAAAGAATAAGAGCTTAACATGTTACTTGCATTATGTCTCACACCAGCCCATACCATTATCTCACATATTAAACTAAAACGTAACCCAAACAAATGAAAGAAAGCTTGTCACATTGGTCAAATTACATCAGCTTGGAGAGGGATATAAAGAAAAAAATATTTCTAGCTCCAATAGACCCACCCACTCACTCTTAGCTATACACATCTAAAAAACTCTCACAAAACATGTGAAATATTAAAGCTTAGCGCAAATCTACTTCTAAATACCATGGCTTTTTTTTTTTTTTTTTTTTTTTTATAAATAAATTTAGACTTATTGAAAGCGAAAGGCGCCCCTAAGTACATTAGAAATATACAAAAGAAAACACCTAACATAGTATTTCAATCGTATGAAACACACTGTGGTATGACAAGATACTAGTCTTGGTGTCACTTATCTTCATCTGGATTGTTCATTTAAAAAACTTAGGGAAAACTACATTTATCTTTTTCAATCTACCACCCAATTTACTAATCAAAAAACCTACCACTCAATTTGCAATGTCCCTGATCAATCTTTCAATTTGGTTAATGCACCTTACTAATCTTCCATTAGGGTTGAAATGTCTCCCTTTCGCGACTCAAAAATGGCAAAAATACTTTGCATAAGATAAAAAATAATAATAATAATAATAATTTTCTGAATTTTTTGTCCATTTTTTATCCCATTTTTTTGTTTTTTTATGTGCAGTATTTTTGTCATTTCGGGGGTGGAAAGGGGGTATTTGCAACCCCAATAGTAGATTGGTAGGGTACATGAAATATAAATTGAAAGATTGAGGGGAGCATTGCAAATTGGGTGATAGATTTAGAGGGTAAGTGTAGTTTCTCCAAAAACTTAAAATAAATTATTTGTCACATACCTTGATATGAAGTTCAATTAAAGCAATTACTATAAGGTCATTAATGTGACAGTAGTTGGAAGGCAACAGAAAGCCGAGTCAATTTCTTTATCATCCCTTTTCACATGTAATTAAATTCTCAGCGCAGAATTGTATCCTGAGTTTGATATTCATTTGAAATCTCCGTAGTTTCTAAAATCCTCTGAAATTAATCTGTCCATGTGGCTTATCTTGGTTCTAGAAAGAGGTTGCTTTAAATGTGGTGCTCTTGATCACATTGCCAAGGATTGCACTGGGGGCCCAGCCATCAAACAGCACACTCAAAAGTATATTTTAAAGGATGATAACATACAGCGAGGTGGAGATAACAATTCTAGGTTTGTAATCTTGCGTTTGATTGTGGTTCTCTCTCTCTCTTTCTCTCTCTCTCTCTCTCTCTCTCTCTCTCTCTCTCTCTCTCTCTCTCATACTGGTAATTTTTGTAGGTATGAAATGGTATTTGATGGAGAAACTCAAGAAAGTCCAAGACTAGAAGAGAGTCATCGAGGCCATGATCCAGATGACCGAGGTGAGAAGCAAAAGATGTCGAGGAGAATTTCCGAAGACCCAAGGCATAGAGATCAAGAAACTAAAGAGTGGACTGATAGGCACAGGCACAGTGACAGAGGTCGAGGAGGATACATAGGGGATGAAATGAGCCGTGATAGTAAATCAAGGTCATCGGGTGGAAGTAAAAGAGATGGGGATTATTTTGAAGAGAAAAGGGATAGAGAAAAGTATAAACGGAGAGATGTAGATGATATCGACAGAGATGAGCTGGTTTGCAGAAAGAGAACTCTAGATTATGATAGCCATGCAGAAAGGAGGGATGATGGAGATTATAGGAAGAGAAATAAAGATAGTTCTAGTCATGTGGAAAGTGGGGATGGCAGAGAATATAGAAAGAGAGGCGAAGAAAATAATAGCAGTAGAGGAAGGAGCAATGCTAGCCACAGGGAATGGAGGGATGACAGAGATTATAGGAAGAGAAATGCAGAGAGTGACAGGCGAGAAACGATGGATGAGGCAAGTGAGAGAAAAAGAAATGCAAATGGCGATAGCTATTATAAAGGCCGGAGGGAAGAGCGAGAAGATGGAAGGCGAAACACGTTAGGTGAGAGAAGGAGATGATGAGGGCTTGTATCATATCATGTATGGTTGCGAGCGGAGGAGATTGCGTGGAACTTTGGTTTGTTTTATTGTCTTGTCTCGTACGTAATGAAACTTGGCTTATTTTGGAATTTATGTTTATTCGTTTTTAAATCTAAATTCTTACACTGTCAATGAAATACGCAAACACGAATTATCTAAGTTAGGATCCAACGACAGTATCATTGGAAAGTAGTACCACTACAAATTCAGAAAAAAATTTATTTTATTTAACCGCCAAACTATAATTGATTTTATACAACGACCATCTATCATTGATAATATATATATATATATATATATATATATCTTGTCTTTTTCAATTCTGGTGCTTCATTTTGCATATTAGCATATATAAAAGCCGAGTTCTTCTTTAGAATGACATAGAATAATGACACGTGGCATGAACCCATATTTTTTAAGAGAAATGATCCCTACACTCATTTCTCATAACAGTCCCACAACAAGCTGATGTGGCTGGTAATATTTTATTATTTTTTTACTAAAAGAAAAGAAAAGAAAACAAAATTAATAATAAAATATTATCAGCCACGTCAGCTTGTTGTGGGACTGTTGTGAGAAATGAGTGTAGGGATCATTTCTCATTTTTTAATGACTAAACCGGTCATTTAAGTACTGAACCGGCCTTTTAAATAAAATTAAACCGGTCTATTTAATCTCTCTCTATTAATGATACAAGTAGCATCTCTCTCTCAATTAATGATATAATTAAGTAGGACTCTTTGGTATTTTTATATTTTTAGTTTAAATCTAAATATGTTTCCATTTCGTTTGTGAAATTTGTGGTTGAGCAATTCTTTATTTGAATGTTTATGAGATTTTTTTTTTTTTTTTTTGGTTAATTTGCTTTTTCGAATGTTCATAATTATATAGGATTGAAATATAATAGGTATCACATCGACATTAAAAAAAATTCCTGTTAATTTTTTATTTTATATTTTGATAATCAAAATCGTGGTTTTCTTCTTGCTATTTTAATGTTCAAAATTATATGGATTTTATTTTTATTGAAACATATCATATATATATATATATAACCTAAGTTCCAACTTAGAATTAGGACACGTGTCATGAATCAATACTTTTTAAACATTGAACCGGTCATTTGAGTAAAAAACTAATAATTTAAGTAAAACTAAACCAGTCTATGTATTTCAAGTAAAATAAACGGTGCATTTAATATGACTAATTAACTCTCTTATATTGAATAAAAAATGAATAGAAACGTCAAATTTTTTTTGTCATTAAATTCTCACTAAAAGAAACCTTTCTATTTGATTATTTGATTATTGTGCACAAAATGAATATAAATGTTTTTAAAACACTAAAGAGTTAATTAAACATTAAATTTGAAAATGCTTTTTTTTTTTTTTTTAATGTTCAAAATTATATGGATTTTATTTTTATTGAAACATGTCATATATCATATATATAAGACAAGTTCCAACTTAGAGTTAACCTAGAATTAGGACACGTGACATTAATCCATACTTTTTAAACATTGAACTGGTCATTTGAGTAAAAACTGATAATTTAAGTAAAACTAAACTAGTCTATGTATTTCAAGTAAAATAAACGGTGTATTTAATATGATTAATTAACTCTCTTATATTGAATAAAAAATGAATCTACCTCTTTCTCTTCCTTTAAGTAAAACTGAAAAAAATTAAAAAAAAAATATGTAAAATTGAACTGCTCCATGTATTTCAAGTGAAATAAATAGTGCGTTTAATATTCTTAATCAAATCTCTTCCATTGAATAGAAAATAAATAGAAACATCTAATTTTGTTATCCTTAAATTCTCACTAATTTCTACCTCTCTCTCTCTTCCTTTAAGTAAAACACCGCTTCCCCTCGCACTGAATGTCCGTTACAAACTAAACTTCAAAGAGTCAAACGTCAGTTTTTTTTTCTTTGAGAAATGTCAAAAGTCACTACAATATCTCTCCCACTTTCTCAAATAAATATATGGAGAAGTAATGGTTTGTGGCTATGTAAAATTGCAATGTTGTTTACATTACCGGAGAGTGGTGCTCAAAGCAAAGAGAGCAAAGTTTTTGTTATTGTTAGAACCTTTTTTTTTTGTAATACTGCTATAGCCTTTGTTTTTTTAGTTTGCCTTTTAAGTTTGTCGGAGCTGTGTTCATTAGAATTGTAAATAATATGTTTGTATTTATTTTATGTGCTTCTGTCTTTCTAGTTTGATTTTCTATCCTTATTTTTGCATTGATAATTTATATTTTTTTTTTTATTTATGTTGAAAAAGTAGTTTCTTTTACGCTATATATAAGAATGATGGTCAAATTAAAAGATATCTATTTGACCGTAGTTTCTTTCTATACCTATAAATTTCTTTGGAACTGAAAAAAGTATATAAAAAAAATAGTTATTTTCTATTATATTAGTGGTTATCTTTTTACTCTTTTTTTTTTTTACTTTTTTTTCTATGATTTTGTTCTTTCTTTACATTTTTTTTGTCCCTATTTCCTAATTTATATTTTTTTTTTGTTCAAATTGCTTTTTTTTTTTTTTTTTTTTCTAAATTTTACATTGAATTCAAGGAAACCATGGAGAGAGAGAGTTTATATTAATTGTTGTTTTGGTATAAGGTATGAAGATTTTTTAATTTACATTGTTCATTGATTTTTTTCCCCCTGTATAATGCACATTGTTAACGTGCTTAATTGATAGACAATATTGATTTTCAAGGTTTCATATGAACCAGAAAAGTATATGGAAAAGAAAACTCTATTCTATTCTATTAGTATTTTTTATTTTTCATTTTTTGTCTATATTTTCTATGGTTCTCTTATTTCATTTTCTCTTCTCCCCCCCCCCCCCCCTATTTTTTATGTAATTAATATATTATTTTTCATTCAAATTGCTTATTTTATCTTTTGTAAATTTTACACTAAATTCAAGAAAATAATGGTGAGAGAGTTTCTTACGGTTGTTTTTTGTACGGGGTATGATGATTTTTTAGTATATTATGTTTATTGAATAGTTTTTTTATTACTTTGTGTAATACAGAAAAGATAACACTATTATATTATATTAGTATTTTTCAATTTTCATTTTTTATCTATATTTTCTATATTTTCTTCTTCCATTTTATTTTTTATTTTTTATTATGAAACTAAATTATAAGAAAGAATCCCGCGCATAGCACGGGTTATGAGCTTGTTACACATAATCCTACAGTTCTTAGAAAGAAACTAAAAATAAGGATTAAAGACTTTTTTTTAGTGGAAAAAAATTAGTTACAAACCAGTTTAATAAAGTGACATGTGCTCCTAAAACATGTGTAAAAACATATGCTTTCTCATTAATGCTATTAAAAACAAAAATGTGAGAATCACCTGCTATTAAAAAAACATGTGTTTTTCATAACCTAAGGGACACCTGTCACTTTATTAGACTAGTTTGCTCTATCTTTTTTTTAGTACAAGTGATTTAACAACTTTTCAAAAACGGTTTCAATTTGTATTGTAGATGTTACCTCTCTTAAAGCTAAAAACGGAAATGGTCTATCTTCCGTCCATAAAATTAACGGAAGTGTATGTTAATGCCCTTTAGAACATGACACATGTCTATGGCTTATGTTAATACAGTTTTCGGTATAGTGTGAACACGACTCTTTCTTCTAGATTTCTCGGGCTTTCTCTAAGAATTTTGCAAAATGAGAAAACCTAAGGGACCCTTCCGGGTGTTCTCTCCAATGCTTAAGTTAGCTTTTGCTCAAAAGAGTCTGCCTAATTGTCAAAATTCAGTCATTTTTCATATCTGGAGCCTGAGCTTATTTATTGGCTTTCTGATGCGGTTAGAGAGTGCCGAGGATCCCAGATCTCTCGGGGATCTCCTCCCTGAATTTCTCGGGATTCTCTCATTCTTATCCTCTAAGCGAGGTTTTCCTAAAGATCCGGGACTTATCTTCATTCTCGGATTTTCAAGGGCTGGGCATGATCTCTGAGCCATAACATCTACCTTAGATCATGGCTTCTCATCCGAATTTCCTGGAATGCGGTTGATACCTGAGTTCTTAGGACATGCTTGTCTCGAGCCTTCGCTGGCTAAGTCTCAGTCTCGGGATGTCTGTATTCCCGGGATCCAATATGATTATACCTCATGCCTTGTATTCTCGGGAATATCTGCTCGGTATCTACCTCTTGGTATTATACCTCTTAGCTACTTAATACCTGCCTCCCGGGATGAGACTTTTCCGGGAGTTCTGCTGTCTCTCATTTTCAGGCCAGTATTGACCCAAAGGTCCATACTTGTAACAATGGACCGATCTAACTGGGATTATTCCCAACAACATATTAATATTATTAAGAATTTTTTTTAAAAAAAAAAATGGCGGCTTAGCTGTGTAATCACCTACAAGTAGACTTGCTTGGACGGGTTCGAGAACACAACTGGTGATTCTGGGGAGGGGATGAACGCTATTTTGAATATTTCTCAGGAACTCACAAAGAATGGCCTTACCATGGTGGCCTGGTGTCTGAAATCTCAAAGTGCTTGTCTGAGCTTCAAATTTTCGGCCTCAACCGAAGGCTTCTTCAAGAGGATGAGTTCACATCATCCTCTTAAAGAAGCGCAGGCTCCTGCTAGCAACTTCTGAGAACATTAAAGCCGATGTTGTGGTTACCAACGACAGGAGTGTTGTGGGGTTTCAATTGATTTGTGATTCTTGGCGGTGGATGTGGCTGATTTGGGTGAAATGAGAAACATGAATTCATGATAAAGCTATATAAAATCAGAGAGAAAGAATCAGTGTTGGGCCATACGAAGACGAACGTTTTTGTTTTTCATCAGCAGTTGCAAGTAGTTAACTTATGTTGCCACGAATTGAAGCTAGGATGTTGTAGAAGCTTCTGCCACAAATTGAAGATGCAAAGTTGAAGAATAATAGAGAGAAATAGCACAAGAAAGATTGTTATTCGATGATCATAAAATGATGCTGTACATGAGTTTAGATACAGGGATGTGTGTTGGCTTTACAAGGCAATTACACAAATTGTGGTATTGGTCAGTTACACACATTATGTCATTAGTCAGTTACACAATGAGAGGCACTGTCATTGTGCAAGTATATTGATGATCTTTATGATTCTCCTCTACTGCTGTACAATTGATATGCGTTGGTAACTGCCATATAAGGAAACTCTGAATCCGTGTCAGCTGGAGTATCGTAATATGAATGAGCAGCAGCTGTATGAGATGGACAGAGGGCTGTAGAGGATGGTTTAACATCCCCCGCAAGATAAGAGAGATGGGAATCACCTGTAGCTTGGACCGTAGATGAGCACAATGCGCAGAAACTCTGTCGCAGCCATACGGTAGGGTGCCTGTGAATAGGCTGAATTCCCGGCATCAAGTCAATGGGGAACTCAACCTCCCGATCCAGAGGCAATTCCGTGACTTCAGATAAAACATCCGGATAGTTGCATACAACCAGAATGTTTTCCAACTTCGTTCAGACTTCAAGCTTGGCTTGAACATAAGCCAAATAAGCTTGAGCACCCTCTCTTACTTTCTTGATTGCTTGAACGGTAGAAAGAAGTAGCGTAGTAGATCGTACTCTAGACCCTTGGAATTTGAACCTTTCCATACCATGAGGTCAGAATGTCACTGATGTAGTCGTTTTGTGTACAAAATATCAATAATAAAATTACCACTTGCAATAGTACGAATCCTTATAGGATAGGGCTATATTGAGGGTGTCGAACCTCAAGGACTGCGTAGGTGTTGTTATCAAGCTTTTCGAGATTAAATATAACTTAATTTAAAAGATGTTTGATTTGATTTTGTTTATAGCTAAGTTAAATGCATCAAACTAAAGACATAAAAATAAAGATTGTAGTGATGAGAGAAAGAATAGGGGATTGATTTCACCACTCACCGCATAACAATGGTCAATCATACATTAACAAGGAAAATTCATACTATGTATGATATAGAACTCGTCTCACTCGAGTAGTCAAGAAATTACCTCTAAAGAATAAGTATAATCCATCTTCGGTTGGCACGGATTGTCCACCTAACCACTAAGATGTAGTACGATCTGTCTTCCCTAGGTATAGATTAGCTATGTTTTTAATAGGATACACATAATCAATGGAAAAGTATAACCCATCTTCGGTTGTTACAATCCGTCCTCCCTAGGCATGACCTATCCAACTCTCTTGATCATATATCAATTAAAAATCGTTGTATAGCAATCATTCACATAATCACAGAAAATATGAAGGATTGAGTTCAATCATTATAAAAGACTTTCTAAGACAAGATAAGAAATTCATAATGATTGAATATAAACATTAAGATCAATTCTCACAGTGATACGACCATCATGCATATAGAAAATCTCAAATTAAAATACAATTAAACCATTGTTACTTGGAAAGGGTTACATCAACACCCTAGTAAGAATTTAGCCGCTCATCGTGGTGCTGAGATGGCCTCCTGTCATGTTCTTCTCCTCTTCAACTTGTCAAGCCTCCAAGAAGAGTTTTCTGTCTAACGCTAAGAACACCTTCTCTTGCAGCTTAGGGGTCTATTTATAGAGACTAGAAGAGGCCTAAAAGCCCTAGGAATCCAAGAAAAATCGGAAAATAGTCTCTTAGTCCAAGTAGGAGATTGAAAATTTCAATCCAAGTAGGAAAATGATTCCAAATTCCTCCAAATTTTCTGTCTTTTATTGATGGGCGATTTTGGCATAGTAAATATCTGAATTAGGGAAAGTTTCATTGCAATCCAAGACTTGAGAATAAAGTTATGATTAAAAACTGAGACGTGTACAAAATCCAAATTTAAATCCAATCCGATTTTGACTCTTATTGGAGAAATTCCGATTTAATTATTCCCTTGATTTGATTAAACTTAACCATATCATTTAGATCTTCTATTATTATGATTGGTTAAGCTTAAACATGTCTTCTAGGTCTTCTTAAAGTGTGTTTTAAGTCCAAAATCAATAGAATTAATTACATATTTATTAAAACATAAAAACAATATAACAACACAAAATCATATAGATAACAATGTTAAAGAATTAACATATGCAAGTTAAGGGTGTTGAATGTGCAACATTCGACGCTTATTCAGTTAACGAAGTGCAAACTCAATTAATAGAAAAACCACTTCGGGGCAGTCAAACCCAGGAATTTCACTATTCCAAAGACAAAGCTAGTAATAAAGCAGTAACACTCACATACCCCGATGTAGCAATCGTACCTTTCACTCTGACACGTAACCCAACGTGAACGCTTCCCAAACCAGGTCTCCTACCTGAAGGGGTCTTCGATGGATTCATTTAGCTTAGGGCTCATTCTTAAGTTAGACTTTACACGAACAAGAACCACACACTGGGGGCAGCACTTAGAGTGCTAACAAATCTTCACAATTTCTACCTACACACCTTCTCTAAGCTCTGGATAATTCAATACTGAATTCTATAACTAATACATGCCTAGAGGCCTCTATTTATAGGCTTAGAAGACCTAAGTCGCCACTGATTCAGATTTCTCTAGGTCCGAACGGAGGCAAAGAGCATCTGGACGGTGAACTGTGCAACCGCCTTTCCATAACGCGCTTTACGCATTTCCATATTAAGGCCGCGTCCGGACGGTGTTGCCCTAGCGTCTGGATGGTTGCAAGCTGTCTTTCCCGATCCGTGTCTACAAAGGAAATCTGGATTCTTTTCGAACACTTAAGAGCATCCGGACGTGTTGCCCTGACGTCCGGACAGATGCACATTGAGCTGATAGAATCTTCGAGACATAGGAAGGCGTCCGGACGGGAAAAAGGGATCCGACTTTTGCTGAGTTGGAAACTTCGCAAAATCTTCCTGGAACTCTGAAATTGCATTCTTGAAGCTTCTGAAATTGAAACTTGTCATAATAAGGCCCTTTCCATATTAGAAAAATAAAATCTGAGTATTCTGAAGACTTCTGAAATAATACGGTATCCCTGTTA